>CAJQUW010001206.1:0-334405 GCA_907163375.1 Prostheceraeus crozeri
AAGAATTGTATTACGCATCAATAGGAGAAGTCTGAAATCAAAATTGAAGATTCGGTACTTCTATTCTTCCCCCTTCCCACATTTCTGTTGTTGACAACCGTAAGTGTTGCATCGTCAACGATCTTCTCTTGCTCCTACGGACAGTCTCACTGACGTGGCATAGCGTTCAATGTGTAAAACTCCTCTTATCTGACTTGTTGAACATTTATAGCCTCAGAATTAGACAACTGCTCGTCATTTGTCTGTAGATAACAATGACACGATGTTCATGATCACAGCCGTGGCTACCTTGTATGCTAACTGAGTATCCAAGGTACCAATCCTTCATCCCAGGGTTCAAGTAAGACTTCTCAGTCGTGTTTTAAAGTAGCTTTGTTTATTTCTTTGATGTATTCATTAGTACTGTTTTTATTTTTATTATTTTCTACAACATTAGAATGATTAGTTCTAAAGCCGTTATTAGTCAGACGAATTTTCATTTTTTTCTACAGATTTACTTTCATCCTCAACGTTGGAACAACGCCTTTTGACATAATTAATACTATTTCTAACGAAATTACTCTTAACGTGATTGGGAAGCCAACAATCATTACGAAGAGTGATTCCAGAATGGCAACTTTTGGTATACCATTTGTAGTTAATCTCATCTTTTATGTAAATGCTTATATCAAGAAAATTCAATACATTATTCGGAGGTAATTCTAATGTAAACTGTATGTGTTTATTTATATTGTTGAAATTATTCAAAATAAGACTGCATAGGTCATTGTTATTGGGGAATGGTCCCATAATAATATCGTCGATGTACCTTTTATAAATTTGGGGCCTAATGTTATGGTTTTCCGCTAGAAATTTAAGTGCTAATGATTCTATGTGATTCATCATTATTATAGCGAACGGTGGGGAAAAATGAAAAAACAAAGCTACTTTAGACATTGATTTCATCAGTGATAGTTGCAACCGCAAAATAAAAAGTCTAATAAAAAAGTACAATTTACCTGTAAGTGTAATTAATAAGCCTGGTAAGAGCATTAGCAACACATTAAGATATAATGCTAATCTAAATAATTGTACGTGCGACATTTGTGAAAATAACTCCCCCCACACTTGTTTGAGAAGACATGTCGTGTATAGGTTCATGTGTAGTATTTGCAACAAAGCGTATATCGGACAGACCAGTCGTCCTATTAAATCTCGTTTTCATGAACACAAAAGGAGTATAGACAATAAAGACCGCCATAGTGCTCTGTCCGAACACATAATCGCCGAACATCGCAATATCTCTATGACCATCAGTGACTTTCATTTAGATATTCTTTGCCAAGTCAGTACGCCTGTACTTGCTAGAACTGCTGAAAGTCGATATATTAGAATGTTGGAACCTGAAATCAATAGAAAACACGAGTTAACTTATTAAGAACTGTGTTTGTGGTGCTTGCTATTTAAAGTAATTTGTACTTCTTGCCCGCCATTTATGCGCGTGACCGTGAGCAAGCTCGGACGGTGAGCGAAACGTTGGTCCGGTGTTTCTTTTCTTTTATAAAATCACTTTTATCGGCAATAAAGCTTGGGGAGAGAATGCACAGTTGTGTTTTCCGAAAAATTATGGCATACCTCCCGTCAATAGTCATCCGAGAATGTCGCTTTAGTTTCAACAACACGCATTTCGCATCAAACTTTCCCTTGTATTTAGGCCATACCGGTAATTTATTGACTCTAACCATTTTCAGACCCGACATGGTGTGTCACTGTAAAGTGTCACTGTGAAGTTTCTGTAATTTTCCAAACATCACAAATTTCGAACTGTGAACTGCTGCTGATGTATAGTGACACACAAGTTGATTATCCAATGTCTGGACAAACTGTGAACGGTGCTAATAAAATGATCTGTTTGGGTGACTTCAGAATTAGGTGCACAGATGCTTTGAGAATAAAAGACAGAATGTATGGAATGCAAGTTTAGAACAATGTAACTGTCCCCAACGAAGCACAAGAACGCGACGAATTTCTTCGCATCTCAAGATTCTGTCTCCAGATGGTCATATTGATTCGTCTTCAAAACCCGGCGATCGCTGAGTCATTCTCACTTCGGGGTCGCCTAAGGAGTAAATCCATCTTCCTTTTGAAAGTTACAAGCTATCATTGATGAGATTTGATAAGGCGGTTCCACTCACCTACGGTCAATTTGACTTTGGTGATGTAATACTTCCACTTTCTAATTGATTCTCCATTCGGCAAGGGGACTTTAAAAGAAAGATTGACGGATGAGTTCCTGCACGGGGCTGTATTTGCGAGGGGGATGGACGAGTTTTGTTATTCTTCACTTATGGAAAAGAAGGCTTCAATAATTTCATTATTGACTTTCTACAAAATCCAGCACTGAATCAAAGCTGTGCGATACTGTGTCTAGAATGAAGAATAAACTTTCGGTCTTGACCAGTGGTTCTCAAAAATTAATTGCATTGATTGCTGCAATCAAAAATTATCATTGTTGTCCTTTCTAGTCTTAATAACTGAAACGGTAAGAAAGTTCGGATTTCTATGGCGTTCCCCATAGCAATCTGACACTTCATAATCGTGGAGTATTAGAACCATAGAAATAGATAATAATCAAAGCTCCAGAAAGCAAACGTAGCTCCATGCAATGCACAAAAACGACACAAAAATCGCACGCATTTTCACTTGGATACACTCGTCAACCACTGTATTATTGGGTTAGAATCAGTCACACCTATAATTCTAAGCTTTTGATTGGTGGTTCATGGCCCAATTTAGTTCCCTCCGGCTGCGTCACGACCTTGAGTCAATTTCCATTCTAGTCAACTTCAGATGAACAATCATACTCTTTCTATGACTATATAGATACATTCATTGAAAGCAATACTACGTCGTGGATATGCGTTGTCAGCGGTGCCTAAACGACAACGGCTGCCATTGGTTGACAATGGTTAGGTACCATCACTTTGTCTATGTATACTTTCTAAAGATTCAAGATGCAACAGTATAAATTTCAATATGTCGCCTTATTGCATGAATCCGCAGCTATAACAGGTTTCAATTATTTGATTTCTGTAAAGATCTAGCAGAATTGACATAGCCTATATTGGTGCCTAACCGAACAGCTGACCATTAACAAACAACCATCGTTCGTTCTATAGTTCCACTAACTGAAACAAAGTGAAACTCGGATTTCTGTGTTTTTTTCCATTACCCAATCGTCAAGGTCATCAAGAATTTATAACAATAGCAACTGCTTCCTGGCGACCTCACAGAATCAATTTAATAATTCAATGCCTCCGGCTTTCACGAGGTCAAAATTATATTTCTATGCGCCTTGCTCCTGGTACCAACATGAAAAATCAGAGATTGATTGTTTATCTGAAGTTGATTAGAATAGAAATTGACTCAAGGTCGCGGCACATCCGGGGGAACTACGTTGGGGCAGGGCCGTAGCCAGGAATTTGGAAAGGGGGCTAATTTTGGATATTTGATAAGGCATGTATTCTATTAAATACGCTTATTATAAATACAATTCAAATACATCTGAATGTATGTAGACAAACATATATAAATAAGTTTATTTCAAAATTTATGTTGATCACAAATAATTATTCGATTCGATCACTAAATTGTGTTTGGTCACGTTAAGTACATGTGTAAGTAAGTAAAAAGACATACTTACAAGTCGTTGGTATATTCTATAATGGCAAACGTCTGTTCACGGTCTGACAAAAGCGTTTTACGGCTTTGTCGATAATGTTACCATCTTTCATGGGCTCAGCAGTCATTTTCTTATGTATAAACATTAATGCTAGATCATTAAGTCTGTCTGTTCCCATTGTGGAGCGCCTGTAATTTTTGATATGTTCCAGACTTGAAAAAGAGCGTTCTCCAGTACAGGTCGTCGTAGGGAGGGTCAGCAGAATCTGTAATGAAAAAGGATTTTCATAGCCCTATTCGTACCAAGCCATGGAAAACGGTCAAACATGGTTTTGTTTAGATAACGTCGACCTTGTTTTCCGCGATCAGTAAATACGTTTTTAAGATAATTCTCATCTGGTTGCCAAGGATTTTGAATTAATTCAAACATTAAGCTGTCATTATTACTAAGACTCTTTGATCCGATGTGTTCGCCTATGTCCAAAATTGACAGCGATGATCTAAAACATAAACATAAACACATTTATAATAACTATAGGCCTATATATTAGCTTATATATGTTTAACATACTTTATGGAAGTTTCCGTCAAGTCAGATTTCTCTTGGGCTTCTGTCGAATCGGACTTTTCTGGTATACTTGAAGTCGTAGCAGTCGACTTGTTTAGAGGACTGGATGGCTAAAAGATTAAAATGAATCTGAATAAAAATACTGATTGAACGGCTTTGATTTAATTCGATAAAGACTGTTACTAATATTTTACTAATTTTAGCAGATACTCTGATGCACGGAGTTTCTACGCTAATATAGGCCTGATACTCAGGCTTAAAACAAATACAAAATTTTCATTGTCAAATACAAATACTTTCGTTTCGCAATTTTGAAGTAGTAATACAAATACTTTTATTTTTATATGTGAAAATGCAAGTACAAATACCTGGTTTTTGAAATATTTAAATACAAATACTCTTCAAAACAATTCTATACAAATACAATACAAATACTTGTTTTTTAGAAATCTGAAAATAGAAACTCGACATTTCCGACATTTCCGACATTTCCTAAACATAAGATTTTAAGTTTAAAATAATCTATTGATGACCCAGAATGAAAAATGATAACTTACATTTTTTCCAAAGAAAGATCGAATATCCATGTTTCCAGTTCTTCACCTTTTGGCTGGTGGCTCTGGGTCAGACATATTAAAAAAAAGATGCGTATCGTAGGAGTACACGAGATCGAATGAACACACTCAGAAAGTGAAACTTAACAGATGGCAAGAATGGCGACTCGGAAAGATTCACACGTCCGGCCGAGTAAGCGTTACACCATTAAACAGATAGCATAGGTAGGATGCTAACTAACTGTTGAATTGGATAATGTGTCCGAAATTTTTGTTTACATTTGGCAACTAGTCGAACAACTCAATGATTATCAAATTGGATCTCGCTGTCAATCGCAACTTTCTTTGAAGTGGTCAAACAAAGGGGTCTTGTTACTTGTACATTGCGTCACCAGATGACCGAACGAAACGATGATGTGGCGTAATATTGCAATCTCAGGTTTGAGATGAAATTTGAGAGGAAATTTAAAATTGATCTCATCTCTAAGGGGGGGCTATAGCCCTAGCAGCCCTCCCCCTAGCTACGCTACTGCGTTGGGGCATGAACCACCAATGAAAAGCTTGGAATTACTCATGTGACTGATTCTAACCCAATGATCAGGCGCGTACCCAGGATTTTCGTTTGGGGGGGGGGGATGATATTTGAATACTGACCTCAAAAATTTTAGAACTTGTATGAATAGACCTAGTCGATTTAGCTGCATGTGATTTACCTGTTGAATCAAGCCAAATCAAATATCATATACACTTGCGCTCAAACGAAAAAACAAAAATATACAAAAAATACAAAAATCCGTAAAACTGCGTTCAAAATATATTAACAGAATGTATATACTCGTATATATAATAGTACGGGTACATGCATATCTCTCATGCATTTATTAGCCTACATATATTCAATAGATATTATAAAAATGGATGAATAAAACGGATAATAATATGATGCAAATGTATTCTATCAATCGCAATCGAGAATCAAATATTCTCGCATATTCCTGTACAACGGAATCGTAACACAACTTAATGTCCTTGTGAACGGCCAGAAGTGCGAGTCCGTTTAGACGCCTTTGGCCCATCATTGCCCTATGATGGGTTTTAAGTAAGCGAAGCAGGCTGAAAGATCTCTCAGCTGTACATGTTGTCACTGGGGTGACCAAAAAAATGGTTAGGAGTTTATGTACATTTGGATAGAGATCCTTATCACACTCTCTCAGCGCCTCCGTCAAGCTGAGCTCCAATCGGTTGGACGATGGCTGTTGTCGCCAAAAGTCTTGCCAGCGTTCAAACTCTGCCGACATCTTACACATTTATCATGACCGAATCAGTGGTACAACTATGCATTGGAAATTAGTTTGGGGGCATCGCTTGCCGACAAAATTTATTCAAGTGCCGACAAACAAAAAATACAAAAGAGCTATAAGTATTACTAACGTGTAATCGTATTAATGCCAATAATGATGGCTGATATTCACGTAGGCCAGCAGATTCAAGTGATTGACTTTTTTCCTCAAAATGTTTAGTTCATCAACCTATTTGAATCATTTCCATGCTTCGTTGAATCATCAAAATCTTAGGATAAATCTATGTAACCTTAACAAACTTAGGAATTACAATAATCAAACACATTTCGTCTTGTTTCACTTCTCTCTATAAGATCTTTTGACGGTTCTTTGACGTAATCTGATCCAACCGTTCCTTAGTAGGCCTATCTAATCAGCAATCGACTCTTCCGTCAATGACATTTCCTCAGAGTGGGTTACGCCTTGGCTACAGACATCAGATAAACCTATTACAGGTACTGTTCAGATAAATTATCATACGTTTACTAACTCATACATTTTAGATAACGGATCATGATTCTTTTGTGTATTTTGCAAGTATATTTTGGTCCTTAATTCCTAACCTAACTACCCTCAAGGTGAGAAGGAACCACCCTCTCACGATCGGAGCTGCTGGGGAATTGAGTGCAGCATTAAACTTCCGTCTCATCCATCAGGTCGGTCCTTCTCGAATGGTTGATTCGATCAGGGTACCTGTTAGATTCACTGACTGTCGAAGTCGCTGCATTCAGCACTACCCCCAGACAGGTCATCCGATCAAGGTAGGGGCGGAAAAGTCAGACTAATTTATTAAGGTGGCCAACTTAACTAGAGGACATCCTACTGCTATTGGCCTAGTCGGTGATGCATCTAAGCCCATGAGTTTTTCTTCCTCGGACTGCTTCGTTAGCGTTACTCTAACACATTCCCGCCAAAGACAACCACCCAGGAATGATTCCCGGGGCCGAGGGTTGTCACGTCGAAGTAAGTCGAATCTGCTACCAGAAGCGACGCAGCGGCAGGGCTCTGTTGCCGCTGTGGAGGTTACTCCGTACCGTATATTGCATCACCGACCTTGATTGAGATTTCATCATTTTATTGCATTGAAAATGCAAATCACTCATAAGCATGCATGTACTTACTCTTCAGTTAAAATATAATTTGACAAATAGAAATGTTCACTATATAGACTGCAGCAAGTGAATGTGATAAACTGAATCTGTCTGTAGGCACGACTAAATTACTTATAAGTCAAGCCATGCTTCTATGAACAAATGAAACGCGAGAAACTTGGCCTAGGCATGTTGATTGGAAATGTGGTGATAAACAAAACATGTACGCACGGATCAAACTCACCTCATTTCTTCAGTTAATGGATTAAACAGCCGCTGGAAATTGCATCCTAATATCTCCAAATGTGTTATCACAACAGGAAGTCGCAACGATTCTCGCTGAATCGCCTCTTTATCATGATAAACAAAGGTGTTGAATATTTCATTTACCGACAATAAAAGCAAAACTCTTCACCCACTTTCAAGAAATATCAACAAAGATACATTAAATTCCGACCTAGGAACTTGGAGGGGAATAGGATTAACGACTTTCACATATTAATCGATGACATAATCACCTGCCTCATACCCATACCCGTGTATCGTGAAGGATGAAAGAGGAAATTTGATCAACAGTCAAAATTGATAGAAACTTATAGAAATTTACAAGGTATATATTCAAGTGTTAAATCAAGTATTATTGGTCTGAAATTGAGTATTTTTATTTCAAAATAAAGGATGATTTATTAATTTTTACGAAAGCCGACACTCGATATTTTCACATGCTCAGTATGCCTAAGTTTCTCCCTTTTTCATGCCACTTAGAGTTTCGAATTTCGGGGGGGGGATGCATCCCCTGCATCCCCCCCTTCGGTACGCCACTGCCAATGATTCAGACGTTGACAAATGTATCCAAGTGAAAATGCGTGCGATTTTTGTGCCGTTATTGTGTATTGCATGAAGCTTCACTTCCATTCTCTTGGCTTTGTTGTTATTGATTTCTGTGTGAAAAATGGCTTTGCCGGCTGGCAATGAATTATTGAATTATTACTACAGTGTTGAAAAGAGCAATTTTATTCAATTTTTGACGATCCCTGGTAATCATGCATAAATTCTTTCCTCCTTTTGCACTGCACGACATTGGTTTCATGTGATTCTGACCGCTCTACTTGAAATCATTATCGACATGGAATGAAATAAGATGTGAATAAATGTAAAGATAAAAAGAAAATCTGTGAGTGAGGTGGGAATTTAATCGCGGTGTAGGAAGGGCTTCCGGGTGTAGACAGACGAACAATCACGTATTGTCAAGTCTGTTCACAGAGAGCAATTCGTGGTTCATTATCACGAGCAGAGAAGTAGTCACGTCGTGAGAATGTCTGCTCAGGAGACGGTGGGCGGAATGTCATGAAAATTGGAGATAGTAAAACGTCTCGCCGTTTGCTGTGCTTCGTGTGAAGATTCCATTATCGATGAGAAGGTGGAATCGAAGCGAAAACGTGAGTTTTTCGTTTGCGGATAATTTGGAGTACTTTAAGTGTGAATACGTTTGGGAATTTTTGTCTTTTTGAGCACCATAATCAATATTGAATCGAAAATGAAAGAGATAAAATCGAAATAAGTTGAAACTACTTATCAAAGTACCAACTTCGCAAAAGTTTTAGTTAAGTACATTTAGCTCTTAGAATTAGATCTCTGCAAAATCCAGCCAATAATTCAATTTTTCGAAGAAAATCATCATCCTTAATTAAATTATCTGTTGATGCCTCCAATCGGAGTACAATTTGATGTCTTCAAAAATAATTCAGGTGTATAATTAAGTCTTTATGAATAGATAAAATGATATTAATCTTTCGAAGTATGAATGTTGCAATTAGTTAATTGATAAATATTCGCAACTGGCATTCTCAACTGATATCTTTTCTACATCATTTGAGAAGATCAGATTGGCGAGTATGCTTGTGATTCACTTTATTACCTAATTGTTTTCCCTATACCAGCGATTTTAGTCGAAGGAGTAATTCATGTTGTTTACATATAAGACAATCAAAGGAAGATAATGAATATTTCAATTAGACCTATATTCTTGAATACTGATCATTTAAAATATAGGCTACGTTATGATGAATGTTTAAGTCAATCGATAGAAACTTGAGTGGCCTTAAATTGTGACTTTAAAATAAACTTATATTCAATCATTGAGTAATATTTCAGCAGTCTGCTACCGCGGGCTCGATTGCTGTGTTCATTTTTCCGCGGGCGGTGGCTACTCAAAAGTAGATCAAAACGAAACTGAGTTTATTTTATTCAAAGCAATTTGACCACAATACTATCGAGCTATACATAGCACCAAGCTGTGTACAGCCGAAATGCCTTTTTGTTCCCTTTCGTTCCTTTTTCTCTTAGGTAGGTCTATACTAAAATTAGTATAAATTGAAGGGGCACATGCAATGATATAGTGGTAGAAGTATGGGTTATGATAAACTTATTGAAAGCAAAGCAAGTGCGACAATATATAGTAGGTGGAAACATTCATTAATAGCTAATGTAAGCCCACATGTTTTCGAGGTTTCTGTTTATTCGTGGTCTGCATCACCATCACTAGTCCGTATGTATTTCTACGATGTTGTAGTCGGTTTCTGTACATTACAAATAGTTTCTGTTACTTTTTGTTTTTCTATGTTGATATTCAAACATTCACCCAAAAGTAGGCGCTGGACGCCTCAGGCAACTCAGACTGTATTTTAAATTTTAACAGGAGACCAGTAAATATTACTTCGAGCTGGATGCTATTCAATCTCTTTATCTTTGAAGCAGGGATGCGGCTCCGACTCCGACTCCGGGGTTTGATAGGACTCCGACTCCTAGTGGCAAGTATATCAGTCTTAGTTCTGGCAACCTACATCATAGATCATTATAGGGTTACCTGAGCCTGATTTTTGTGATCATTGCTGTATCATATCAATCATTTTCTATGAAAGTTTACCAACTTTGCGCATCACTTGTTGATGTGTGCTTCATACGGTTTTTCTCCAGTCTCTACCAGGCAGGAAAATACCCCATCATTCTCCAAAAAATATGAGCACACTTTCGAATTTAATATGCGCTATGGAGGAGCCATCACACACGATTGATGTCACGTTAGGGTAAGAGGTAATGTTCTCAAGCAAACCAATGTTTTACTTTTGCCTCTGATGTGACTTTTGGTGCGTATGTGTGATCGAGGCTAGGAAGGCTTGTCTTCTCTATTAAATCACCTAGTGAGACGACAATCCTTTTTCACTATCACGGTTCATTCCTTCAGCTATTACCAGCTTTGCATACACTGCTGTCTCTGTGCTTTTGTTTGACGGAGAAAGTTGATATCATAACAGTGACAGCTATGCACGAGGATAAATAATTTGTTTGTATTATATTTCGGGTCTAGTTATAGGCCGGAGTCCGGAGTCCTATCAAATGATAAGACTCCGACTACAACTCCAACTCCGGCAAAAATGATAGGACTCCGGAACTCCGGCTCCGCATCCTTGCTTTGAAGGCTGTGTTATACAGCTAACTCTCAATTATTACTTTTGCATTGCATTTTCAATTCTTTCACATTTTGATTCAATTTAATGAATGCGTTTTCAGCAGTAAACAAAAAAGACTTTTATAAGATTCATAGCTCAATTTAAATTCAAAATTGTAGGATGACTACAAGATTTGATAAGTAGACTTAGTGTCCTAGGAAGAAATAGATTGCTTGATAAGCTCATGATTAAGAAAGTTGGAAGTCTTTTACTTAAGTTGAGCATTCTTGAACATTCGATGGAGAATTCTGTGTGGGCGGCAATCATCGCGTAGTCTAGAGAGAGAAGGTAGACGTGAATAGGTAGGACATTCAAAGTTTGTAAATAATATCGTCGGCTTGCACGAATTCAATTCTTACGTTTGGAATTTCTTGTGTTGTTTATTGTGTACCAAAATCAAATAACATTCTTTCTCTGCAGTTTCTCTTCCAGGCTCGCTCAGACAGATGTTCAACTCCTCATTTACTGCCTCACATTCATTCTCTGGTCAGATGAAGGATCAAATAAACACCAAATATTATCCGATTCTGCATTTTCAACATTCGGGAGACGAGGAATGCAGGCAGTCTGTCTTTATTCTCAATTATTTCCAATGTTTTTTTAATTGAAAGCTTGAATTCCTCGACCCAACTGAGTAGGTTGACTCGGCATTTCTATGCAGGTTTTCCTGAGCTAATTCACATCTCACGTATGAAAGTTCACGATCAGTCATGCAAACTCAACGACCATAGATAGCGGAACCAATGTCAATTATACATTATCTGAGCTTCAATGCAAAAGAGCACAAACAAGTACGTGTTAAGGTGCTTAAGTTCAAGATAAGGCAATCAATTTCAATAGCATCAAATTTCTATGAACTTATTGTTTATTGAACTTGCTTTCTTACTCATCAATTTCCATGCCTTATATTTACAATTATTTGGAAATTGCGTGGAATGTCATCAATATGAACATGTGGATCTAGCATTGAAGATATATTGCTTCTCAAAAAATGACGGCCCAAGTGACGTCTCTTTTTGAAGCAGCCTGACTGTCTTTGAGATCACATGCTATATCTTTTGACGATGCCTGACATAGAAATGAATTTGTCCAAGAAAATTGCAAAGTATTCCAGGGACTACTAAGATATCTATATTTCTACCTAGCCTATATCGCCTTTTCATGATTAATTAAAATGGAATATTAAATAAATTGATGTCATAATTATATAATATAATATTATAATATATGTTATATTTTAGAATTACAAATTAATATTTTAAAATGGAATTTCTCGAATGACTGATAATATTACTCACTTAGAAACATCACGATCGGAAGTAGTTACACTTTGTCGCTAGAAGGCTTTCGAGCAGTTTGTAAATGCGGAAGTCCCAAATTCATCTTCATTCCAACATCTGGCAAATGTCGTCGGCATATGCCCATGTGCCAAGTTACTTGTAGACTCCTTTTCGATAATATGTTGCGCGACGGACAGCCAATGATCAGATCTGTGTAGATCAGATGGAAACTTGCAGACACTGACTTTTTAATTTTCATTTTAGTTGATTTGTAATCAGTGCGGTATTCTGCCACACTTTTTGGCATTTTCATGATTGGAAATGATACATGACTTTACGCAGAGATGCATATACCTCATTATGGTCAATGTTATGTCACACAATTTAGCCGGGGGTAGTGTGATGACATCACAAAACTTCTCAGCATAGATTTTTGCCTCATTAGTCTGTTGAATCAGCTGGATTGTGTTTCTATGACGATCTAATCAGAAATATAAATCAAAACTTCAATGATGACGCTTTATTTTTGGATTAAAGCAAGTCCTTTGAGAGTGTGCCCCATAGTCGCCTCATCTCTAAGCTATTTTGGCATGGATTTGATGACATCTTGGTAACATGGATAAGGGACTATCTTACTAACCGTTCACAAAAAGTGGCTTTCAAAGGACAGATTCCATCTTGCACTAATATTCACAGCGGTGTTTTGCAAGGCTCTGTCTGGGGTCTAGTATTATTTTCTTTGTATGCAAATGACTGAGATGAAAAAATTCATTTCAGAAAAATAGTCAAGTATATGCGGATGACTTAAAGGTTTTGCACACCTGGTCAGCCACAAACGTTGATTACTCAAATCCTGTTCGTCTTCTACAGCGTGATATATGGAATATCGAAAATTGGAATCAGGAAAGTGGCATGAAATTGAATGTTGATAAATGTCGTGTGGTGCACTTCGGAAAATCAAATGTAAATGCCTCTTCGGTGTTATCTGGGTTAACAGTTTTATTAGCCGATAAATATAAGGATCTTGGAATCGTCATTGCGAATTCATTCATTCATTCAAGGATTTATTTTAAAATAACAAGCATGATGCCCAAACATGAGCTTCTAGGCTGTTTTACAGAAAAGGAAAATTTTAAAATGTTTCTTAAAAGCAGATACACTCATGGAACCAGTGATGTCCTGAGGAATGCGGTTCCACACCTTGCTTGCGGTGATTCCGAAGGATCGGCCACCCAAGGTGGGATGGCGAGCACGAGGCACGATGAAATGACCGGAGGCTGAGGAACGAAGCGACTGTCGACTACCTAGAGAAGATACTTCTTGTAATTCGTCCATCAAGTATGTGGGAGCTGCCTCATGACGACACAAATATGCAAGAGTGCCAAGACGATGATCAATACGATTTTCGATGGAAAGCCAGTTTAAGTCAGTAAGGAGAGGTGTAATTTGGTCAAACTTCCTAGCTCCGTAGATCAGTCGAGCGGATGCATGGAGGACGCGCTGGAGTGGTGCAAGGGAAGATGCTGGGAGCCCTGCATGTATGGAAATACAGTAGTCGACTCTGCTAAGGACGAGTGAGCTAACCAGCCTAACCAGCATTGAATGATGAAGGAATCTTCGTATGTTGCGAATACGCCGAAGCATTGAAAAGCAGGAACTGGTCGTCAAGGAAATATTGGCAGCAAACGATAAGTTGGCATCGATGATCACACCAAGGTGCTTGATGGTGTCTTGAGGGTTAAGACAGAATTCGCCAGTAACAATGGGATGAGAGATCTTTGGAGACCGTCGAGATGATTGACACCACATTACTTGTGTCTTGTCGGTATTTAGGAGAAGCTTGTTTGACATAAGCCACTTTTGAAGGTCTTGCAGACAACTAGTCACTTTAGATCGAAGCGCTGATGTATCTCGAATCAATGACGAGCCTGTAATGAGAATGTCGTCAGCATAAGTGTGAGCCTGTAGACCATATCGTTCAACAAAGTTCGATATGTCGCACAGGTACAGCGAGAACAGCAGCGGGCCAAGAGCCGACCCTTGGGGGACTCCAGTATCTGCAGGGATAAAATCTGTTCTGATTCCATGTGAGACCGACATCATACGACCATTGACGAAGGAGTCCAACCACGCTAGAACACTGTCACGTAGGCCAACTGATTCATGGAGACGTTGGGAGAGTATGTGAGGATCGACACTGTCGAAGGCTGACGAGAGATCTAATGAAAGTAATATGCATACGTGGCCATTGTCTATACTTTTCAGAGCATCAGAAGTGATCTTTAAAATTGCCGTTTCGGTCGAATAATGCTGTCGGTATGCAGATTGAAGCCGAGGAAGAAGGTTGTGAACATCTATATGTTGACGTAATTGACCACATACTATTCTTTCCAATACCTTAGATATCACCGGAAGGTTGGAGATCGGACGATATGATGAGACGTCATTCGACGCGGTTGCTGATTTCTTCCAGATGGGAGAAATGGTAGCTTTTTTCCACGGCGAGGGATAAGATCCAGTTAACAATGAATGTCGAAATAATGTAGTAAGAAACGGCGCCAACAGATCAGCACATAGTTTGAGTAGGTAAGTCGGTATCGGGTCACACTTGGAGAACTTATTAGGTAGTCGACGAATGAGGCGAAGAACATCATCGCTGTTGACAGGTTTGAATTCTGAAATTATGCATTCTTTGTCAGCTTGTGTGAAGGCTGGTGGATCTGCATTAGCAGTGCAGTCCCGTGCATTTGCTGTTTTGGCAACAAAGTACTCAAGAAAGTCATCTGCTGTTAAGGATTGTGGCGGAGACGGTCGGCTGCGTCCCATGAGAGAATTCACAGATTGCCACAAAGAACGATGCGAGTTTCCAATTGAATGAATACGAGCATGCCAATATGATGAACGTCTGCGTCGCAGTAGAGATCGGTACTGTTGAAGATTCTCCCTCCACTCATGAATTAGAGCAGAAGGTGGAGAAGGACAACTTTGAACATATCTCTCCAATCTTCTGACCACACGCTTTTGCTGACGACATTCATAGTCATACCATGGACTGGAAGGTCGTTGAGGAATGCGTGCATTTATCAATGGTATGAGTTCATCGAGAATTTCAGTGAGTGTTGCATCATACAGCTCGGCCTGCTCGTCAAGGTTGAGAACATTCCAATGGGAGGCATTGCAGAGATTAGAATTTGATATCGAATCCCGAAATGCGCATAAACTGAGTTCGTTCCATCGCCGAAAGGTGGTTGTAACATAGGTCAGTGGTGGCAAGGGAATCTCTGATTTCCATCGAAGAAGAAAGTGATCAGAAAGCTCAACATCAGTAGTGAGAACAGGCTGATTTTGAGCATCACTTGTAAATATCACATCAATTGTTCCTCCAAGGTTGTGTGTAGGCTCAGTAACTCTACACGAGAGGCCATAGGTGGACATAATGCTCATAAGCTTCCGTGTATTGGGATCACTTGGGCGTTCGATATGTATGTTCAGGTCGCCAGCAACAATCACAGGTGTTGAGTAAGTTATAACATGATCCAAGATGGAGGTCAATTCGTCGAAGAATTTATTCAAGATAACACCTGTCCGATATATGAGAATGATGATGTTTGATGAAGAGCATTAATTTATACGGATACACATATGCTCAAAAGTGGTGGGAGTTGTTCGAGTAAGTTTGATGACTGATAGCTGAATGTTGGATCTCGAAAATACAACAAGACCTCCATGGTTGACATTCATATTCGCAAGCTGATCAACCGGTCTTGGTCTCGGTCGATCTTGAACGTTGTACCCAGACTGTCGCAGACGACCAATGCAGTTTGAATCACTATCATGCCAAGACTCAGTTATCAGGAACACATCAATAGAATGATCTCGGGTAACATCAATGATGTCGCCGACTTTACTGTTGAGTGATCGAATATTAAGTAGTCCGAATATTAAGGATCGGCCTCGGCGAGTAGAAGGATGGTGACGCTCTTGGCGAATGATAGGGCTAAGAAGGCGTTGCCGTTGAGTCAATGTATATGAGGATCTTGGGTGCCGATTTGTGATTCTCACAGGGATGACGTTAGTCTGGTGAACGTGGTCATGGGTGCAGTGATGGACAAGTCGATGAATGAATAAGTATCTTCTCAAGTCTCTTCTAATGCCATAACAGCCTTTGTTCTTGATTGCAATCAGCGTTGAACGAGTGTAGCGTATAAAACCGTAACGACTGTGACTGTCCATAATCGATAGATCACAGCGCTGACGGAGAGACAACCGCCGCGTTGCACGGCTGACCAGCGACCTTTTGAATCAGTTATCTTTTGATGAACACATAGTTACAATTGTGAACAAAACCGACTGAAAACTTGGTCTCATTACAAGAAGTTTCCGTCACCAAGAAGTGAAAACCTTGGTCAATTTGTATAAGGTTCATGTCCGTCCTGTTCTAGAATACGGTAGCATACTGTGGCAGCCGCATAAATCAAAATACATCGATCTGGTCGAGAGTGTGCAGAGGCGAATGTCTAGACAATTTCCAAAATTAAGGCATCTTGAATATCGAGAAAGACTGAAAGAACTAAATCTCCTGTCCTTGAAAGCTCGCCGAATTCGCTATCAGCTAATCTTCATGTACAAGATTGTTCATGGTCTGGTTGACATTAATGATGATGACATTTTCCATTTCATAACTGCTTCACTAAATCGTGGCCAACACAATTATCAACATAACTTTTACACTGTATCAATCGCAAAGTATTGGAACACGCTGTCCGATGATGATGTAAACATCAACTCTATTTCTAAATTTCAGAAATTCAAATGCTTTTCATAAGACTTGATATGTGGCAACTTCTTTTTTCCCTTCCTTTCCTTTCCTGATTCACTCTATGATTTCACGACAAATCATGCTAGCAGTACATGCACTTCCATCTACGTCATTTCATGTCTAATACATTTCACTTGGGCTATGAATTTGATCTCAAATACAAATATTATACATTATTATTATAAGACAGATATTGGCAGCCCACTGACAGAGAGCTGTACGTCCCGGTAGCTATATAGATACCTAAGTAGTCCCTGGGTATTCTTAAGTATTAAGATAAGGCTATCAATTTCAATAGCATCAAATTTATGTGGAATGATTGATAATTGAACACTAATAGGCGTGCGTTGCCACCAAATTGCGTGACATATCGTGAACTTGTGTGATCTAACATACTGTAGATGTTTCTTTTACGTCGGTTGATGATCATTGAAACTGCATGCCTTCTCTTTAAGCAAAATGCTGTAGAAATGAATCTGTCGGGAAAAACTTGTAAAACTGCACTGCATGGCCAACATCGGCAAACAAAAAGGCCGGGAAGTCATCTTAGGTATCTTGTTAGGATTGTCTCTTAAGTGTGGACCTTAGAATCTTTATCAATTCAGTGTCTGTATACTACAGAAGGCCGATTTCATGGCGTCTTACAGTGCAGTTATACAGTAGGCGCAGAAATACTTAATTTGCCAGGTGATTTTTGGATTTTAAGCAATTAAAAAGTTCCATTCTTCGAACCTTATCGATCATTTTACAATCCTTTGGATAAAACAACAGCAGTGCATTCTTAAATAGTATCACTCTTGGTCTTTACACTGCAGGTGATAGAAAAAGAATATTATATTGATGATCTCCAACATGAAGAGCGACTTGCACGTCTGATAACAATAAACGGCTGTCATTATGATTAAAATGCGATTCTACGTCTCTCAACCTCATTGGCCGATGCATTTTATCGGTGTCACACCGGCGCAAGTTCACAGCCAGAATGATAATCTCATTCCTCAATCATAGTGGTGGGACACCGTTGAAATGTGTCTACCAATTATGCAAAAGCCATTTTTGCTTCTGACCAAATACGGTTGCCCTGCGCTTCTCCATTTAGAGAATACACTGTAAACTGTACGATACCAAAGCTAATTGCGAAACCGATGTACAAAAGGAGAATAACAAAATGTACGAAAGCACTATTGTCCGTGCTAATACACTACGAAAGCGATTGGATTTCCTATTGGACTATCTTCATAATCCAATAGGAAAGCCGATCGCTTTCGCAGCGTATGAACACGAACAATAGTGCTTTCGTACATTTTGTTACTCTCCTTTTGTCCATCGGTTTCGTTTTCAAAGTCAGTCAGCTTTCGCACTCTATAGTTTACAGTGCAGGTGAAATAAATAACTCAAATTGATGAAATATTAATTCCGAAATATTCTTTCTCAAAATGAAGAGCGGCTCAAATAGGCCTACCAATCTTCAGTAAGAAATTCAAAAGTTCTTTGAATCTTAGCAACAGAAATTTAATTTTGAAGTAAATGTAGATATGTCATTGACAGAGTAATATACGAAGTTCAAGTTGGGAGTTATAAAAGTTGTTTCATTGTTGACTTTGACTTAAACTGCGCCTATACCAGTCTTCGCTTTGAGACGAATTACAAGGAAGATGATCACTCCGGCTTCTATTACAGTCAAGGAGCAGAAAACAGCTGTTAGAGCTTGTCCAGTGGTGGTAAGCCTTGGGCAGGCAGCCTTTGGAGCTGCGGTAGTAGTAGGCGTAACAGGGTCAGGAATTGGCATCAGACCACTTACATATGGCAACATCGTATCAACCAGAGCGCTTTCATCACGTCTGTAGCCATAGTCAACCATTGAGGATGTCGGTGTATTATACAAGAGAAATTCCTTCTTTGCGGTTGTGAGAGGCCTCCATTCTGCTGATTCTGGCCTTCCTGTCTTCGCAAATGTTGTCCAATCTTTCACCATCTTTTCTGACAATGCCTTTTCTTCTGCAGTGTAGCCAAACGTCGGGTATTGAATTGGGTCGCCAAACATGAAAAAGAGCTCCATCCCATGACCAGCTTTAACCCATGATGGCAAACTTGTGAAAATAGAAGGTCGCTTTGCAAATATATACATGTACACAGTGTTATTCGTGCCGGCATAGACATCAGCAAAGGAATTGATGCCAGCATAAAAATAATAATCGCCATACAAATCGGCATATCTCCGAACATTGAAGTCACCATTCTGTGGATCTCTACTAGAGACTGCTCTCATTTTCAAGATATTGATTGCTGTTGGCATAGTTCGGTTAGGAAAATATGGAAACCATGGAAAGGCTGCCTCGATAGTCTGATTGAGAACTGTGCCTCTGAAATATTCAGCTATTGACTTGTTTTGCGCCATTGCTCCTGGTGTAATGCCGCCGAGCACCATGTTGCCTCCCTCATCATTCGTGGCGCCAATAATAATTTCCTTTCGTGGAAGGCGTCCTTCTCGTACAATCTTCAGAACATCCTCTTTGAAGAAAGCGTAGTCCATTACAGGGCCAAAGTCTGCCTCCCCAGGTAGGGATACTGCTAGCGCCAAGGCCGATTTGAGAATTTCCGTGCTCGGCTTTCCTCTCAAGCAAATCATTTGTTCAGGTACAGTTCTCTGCTGGCAGTTGACTTGTACCTCTGTAAAGAATTGATACCTAGCCATTACTCGTAGGGTATTTGAGTTGTAAGACCACGTGTTTAATGGAGAACCACTTTGGAGAATAGCACGTTGGAAATAGGGCAAACTCCCAGAACTTAGCAATTGTAAAGCTACCGATGTAGAGCCAGCACTTTCTCCAAAAATGGTTACTGAGTTTGGATCTCCTCCAAACTGTGCAATATTTTCATGCACCCACTGTAAAGCTAATCTTTGATCCCATAATCCCCAATTTCCAGTCACGGTGTCATTGTCAAGACGTAGGAAGCCGAAGATCCCTAGTCTGTACTGAATGCTTACAACGATAACGTCACCGGTCGCAGCCAATGCAGCCCCATTGTATAAAGGCAAAGATGAGCCAATAACATACCCACCGCCATGAATCCAAACAAGAACAGATTTTCTAGTTGAATTATTCGTGGGAGTCCAAATATTCAGATAAAGGCAATCCTCAGACATATTACTGTTAAATCGATCCGGGTATGTTAAGGCAGGAAATCCTGCCGATTCGAAGCTAACAGCCGGCTGCATACAAGTGTCGCCAGCTTTGTCTGCAACAAGGTTTGAGGACCATGCTGCGGCAATTGGTTTTGGCGCAGCAAAACGAAGATTTCCCACCGGCGGCTGGGCAAAAGGGATACCGAGGAATTCCCGGACGGTTACAGTGTCATAGGTTCGTTCGTATCCGGTGATTGTTCCATTGCTGATTGTAACATCGACGGATGTTTGCGATCTCGCGATCTGCACTAAAACCATTAATGCAAAAATAGCCGACCACATAATAAGGCTGTTTGACTTCATATTTTCAATGACAAACTGCCGTGAAAGTGAAGTTATATACTTATTTTGAAAACTGTGCATGTCATTGATCAGTGTTATGTCATCCTTAGCAAATATTTATTGTGATATTTATTTATATTTTATCTTTAGTCATGACTACAGCGGACATTTGTGGGCTATATCGAACTTGCATTGAAGTACATGTATGTGGAACTCTCCAGTTTTATCAGACAATCACCAATACGTTGCATCACTTCATGAACACTATTTGCAAAAACTGGTTTAATGAAGCAATGGGTGAAAGGCTGTCTAACAGCATTTACTATACTGATACTCGAATGTTTGCATTGTCTTTTAGCATTTTTAAAAATTATTTCATTATAACGTCATTATTATTCACTATTATTATTTCAATTATTTCATTATAATTAGTTCATTGATCGGAAGCATTTTATAATGCTCACATATAAGAATTATCTTGTGACCCGCAACTATTGATATGTTAATTAAAGTCGACATTATATATCAAAAGTTCTATGGGACCAGAAAATATGGATAGCTATGCACAGATTTTTTTAGCTCTTTGATCTGTTTTGATAGCAAAATATTGTTTCAGGACACGTATAACTACTTCTAAGACCCCCTTCAACTCTATGAACATCTGTGAAAACATAAGAAATTTTAATGAAATGGATGCCTACATTTTTCCTTAGATTTTTGAGTTTTTAAAAACAGGCAACTTGGATTCCAACGTTTAATTTGTGAAAACCGTATTCAACAGTAATTACTCGTCTAAAAAGATCGTAGCAAACTCCATCAAGTATTTCATTCCACAAACAGCATGCCAATTTTAGAACATGGCATAGAATGCATTCCTGTTGTGTTCATTTCATCCTTTGCATTAAATTTAACCGCACGGGAATGGAAATCCCATTGGAATTGGGATGGGAATGGGATGCTCGGATTCATTGTCATATAGGATTCTCATGGGAAGAATATTCGACATCAAAACTTCATTTTTTGGTGTTTCTGTGCATTTACTTGCAAGTGATTGGCAGCACGACAGTCAATCTGCAGTGCGAATTCGATCATGTGCTCACAAACATCGCCATTTTCATTGACGGAGTATCTTCTCCATCCACAGAATCAGACTGTGCAAACGCCCGAGTTTGCTGCAAGTGCAAAATGATGTAAAGTGCACACTCTAGATCGGGAAATTTTCGTGAATTTTTTTTCTCCAGATTTTTCACCCCCAGCACAGCTATGAGCCATGAACGAAGCTAGGGGTTACTCAATGAAAAGCTGATAAATTGTACTACTTTAAATAAATGAAAGAGAAGAATGCAGACCTTTTATGTACCCATCAGAAACCTGTTCGCACGTCTCTTGAAAGTATCAAGATTGTATTGGTCAGGGAAAGTGGTCTGGGGAGGCTGATTCCAAAGCTCTTCCGTGCGAACAAAGAGGCTTTTCGAACAACTCACAGTACGTTCGCGTTCTAAGCTCACATGATAGCATGTGAGTGCATTAGCTCTGTGTGTGGTTCTGGAGAAGATCCTAGGTTTGGGTCCGCACTCATTTACTACAGAGCTGCTTTTACCGATAGTTTAAATCGCTGAAATAATGAATTTCGTGACTTTTTATTTTCCACTCAACCGCTGCACTTACTGCAAAAATTACGACATGTTGAAACACTTGATACTTATTGACCAAAGTAGCTAACAAAATGACATGAAGCTCGCTGATCGTTGTCAAAACAGGACAAGTGGACGGCTCAGGCTTCACACAAGTTGAAAGCATAGCCTGAATTCAAACAAAGTTGCTAGAAGGATACCCACATGTGTGTTCTATTTGTAGTCTATGTATATTTGTAATTTTAGTTGCTTGTTTTGCAATGCTGTGTAAAACGAATAGTGTACACTGAATAGCACGACGGCTGGGTTCCCATCAACAAGTTGCGAAGATTGATGCTCGCAGCGTTGACATTCAGTTGACCTTAGTAGAACCTTCGGATACCGTGCGAGATCTCGCTATGATGCTGGGTAGCCATTTGACAGTATCTGCGAATATCTCTGTCGTTTGTCGTCCTGCTTTCTGATTCCTACAACTGCGTTCAGTTCTACAGAACTCTGATCTGAGTGTTTGTATCGTCCAGTCTTGACCGCTGCTCCGCAATTCATTACGGCATCTCAAATAACCTCCAATCTGTGCAGAATGCCACCTTACGACTTACAACAGGAATTCGTCGACGTGAGCACATCCCCCCTATCTTGCATCTGCTGCCGTGGCTGGCTCCATGTACGTCGGAGAATTACATTACGGATGACGGTACATGCGCCCTCCATGGGATGTCACCGCTTCACCTGCTGGAGATGTGTCATCTATATGACCGTCATGGCTCTCATGATCTACGATCACATGATGGAATGACATGCAGTATGCGGTGAACATTCGCCTGGGAGACCGAGCCTTCGCCGTTGCTGCATAGTGATTATGGAATATCCTCCCTTCACATCTCAGGGACAATGACCTAACACTACCCATCTTTCGTCGGTCACTTAAACCGCACATGTTCCAAGAGAGCGCCTGGTAACTTTCATATGTACCCGATAGAAATATTTTCATAAATAAATGATGGGATAATGCTGAAATGTATTCTGACTATACTAAAATCTAATGAGGTGAAAAGTGATACTCAAAGGCTTTGAAAATAAAATTCATGTGACGCTGGACGAAAATACTAACATGCTCATTGAGAAGTCAGTTGCCTAGCTGAAAAGAATTCGAATTTAAGGAGAATACTATTATGATTGGAAAGGACTTTCTCAATACGGATCTTCATCCATGAAATAACCTCAAAAACTCATCGTGTAAAGTGTTTAGTTTGTCCTATCTGAATAGGCTTAAAAATCTGGTGGATTAGAGCAGATGCGACAATATCGCGACATTTGACCGGAAAATAAACAAATGCCCATATTATAGGGATGTTTTTTTATGTAAACGTCAACAGAACGATGGGACGATCAAAATCTTCAACATTATGATCGAGTATGGTTTGAAGACAATTATTTCTAACTTGCATCAGGAATCATTTCCATCCTCACATGGAGTTACATTCTTCTCGGTATTGTCGCTACTATGTGCGAAAAGATCAGATGGATACGTTTTTGTTTTAAACTTTGGACATGCTTGTGATTAGTTACACATTGAAGTGCATGACAGCAACTTGGCAAGCCCGAACTTCTCATTTTCAACCAACCGTTTCATGAAGCTGAATTCGGAACTTAACAGAAACAAACCGACAATCATAGGACTGCAACTCCTTCCCACTGGTACCCCACGTATGTGTCTTTACACAGAGCCAGGAAAGCAAATTAAAACTTCCGATAAAATAAAATCAATAGCTTTCTTGAATGATCCAAATCAAAGTAAGAAACGTCGTTCTCACAGAATTAGATTGATTAAGCGCATCACTTCGCTAGAAGTGGAAACTGATTCAAAACGATAGCACATGCAGGAGCTTACTAAGTCGGCAAAAAGATGTTTTTAATACATTGCAGAGATAGAAAAAATACTCGAGCGCCGCTTGCGGATTGCTGTGAATTCCTTCGAAATGCTCAGATCGCAACGATTCCTTCAGATTCGAAGAATTCAGATCATTGTGCCAAAGTTTTCTTGATGATGTTGGTCTCTCCGATCATTATCAAAAAGATAGTATGTACGTGCACGAAAACACGTTCACAGTCTTCTCCGTAGGACTTGACATCGTCTGTGTCTCTTTGCTGTGTGATCCGGTTGATAACAGTCACTGAAACTTCGCACAAATTGGCGTGTTTAATGCTGAAATGGCTGCTTATTGTTCGATTGCTATGGTATTATGTCAGCAGATTGTGTCATTTCATTAACGCTACATGTTCCAATGCTTCCTTTCTAGTCAAGAAGAAGAACAGACGACCGATCTAGTTCTGTGGTCGTTCTTAAGAAGAAGTTTTCGTGCACACTAGTAAATTTACGATCAGTAGAATTGAAAGTAAGATCAATAATACAAAATGCATTGTCATTAATAGTGTTTTAGATCTAAATTTGTGTAAAGTGCTGAAAAGTCAGAAGCCTGCATTAAGTCAATATTCATATTACAAATATCATTGAAAAATCTTCAGTCGACGCAACACTTCAAAAGTAAAGAGTGGCCGGTATTTCTCCTAATATCTCATTCTTTAAAATATGTAATATCTCCTGACTCATATAATTTTCTCGAATAACTTTCACACTTTGATTGTTTTAAACCTACAAGTTTTTAGTCATTTGTTACAATTTCTAGCACCGCCAATATGCCCAAGCGCATAGACTTTTATGTAATCTCAGTAGTCGGAAAAATTTTGAATATTTTATGTTCTTGTCATTAAAATAGATATTACAATCTGCTTTTATGTCCCCTATATCCTACATATCCTCTATATCCTATGATAAATCTCTTTAAATTTTGATCGATGACCAGCTGTAATTTCATGATTGACTTAACAGGGAATTAGCGAAGCAAGAACTTATCTTCTGACTGAAACTATTCTTACTAAGCAAAATTCATGAGATAATCTCGTGAAATGTATGAATATGCGTGGGTGGTCTATCGGCTGCACATCAACTATCTACATATAAATTCAGGGAAACACTTATTTATTTTTACAACGAAAATAGCGTGTAGATGTCGTCAAATATGAAAAATATATGAAAATGTAGCATAAACTCTCTTTGAATGTTTAAGAAATAACTTGCAATTATTTAAGAAGCCGTCTGAAGCAGTAAATGAAATACCACGAGGCAGACATTTCTTTATACGAAGCATATGTTATCATAATTATCAATAATATTTTTTTTACAACGAACGACATATATTTCATCAAAACATTTACTAGAACAACAAGCTAGACATTTTTTAATTTATACCTGAGGTATCCGCAGCGGACAATGTTAAGTCCTCGTAATGTAAAGTCTTTCTATAGAGGTCTTACCGGCAGTCAACGCTAGTCCCACGACGATTATCGGCAGGCAGTCATCGTTATTATGCAACCATTTTTGGCTGTGATCGTTGTCAATAATGCGATGTCTGTGCGAGGCATTTGGAGCACTTCGGGACGCATGCTACATCACAGAAAAATGAAAGTTCCTGTACATGAATAGAAACGTGGGGCAGACTTTGGTAATATCACGGAAAAGTTTGAATACAATAAAGAATTCACTGACTCATTCATGCGATGTTTCAAAACGATTTTTTCTAGCAATATTTTTCAAGCGGAGTTTACAGGCGTTCTAACCATCGTACGAGGTTTCCTCTTTCCTTTGGTTGCCGGTCTGAGGTCCGTAAAAGCTTCGGGTCGAAGTGCTCGTATAAGTGAACACTGCTCATAAATTAGTCAACGAAGAGCTCATCTTTTTAATCATGTTTTAGCATACTTTCTTCTTTAATTGTATTGTCACAAAATAAATGATCTTTGTTTATGCTCGGAAGCACATTATGGCGCAGAGACTTTCTAGCATAGAAATCCGACTTTTCGCTTTGTTTAGACCAGAATTGAGAGTCTGTTGATGGCACAGAATTAGATTGTTTAATCGTATCACTTTGTTAGAAGTGCAAACTGATTCAAACAAGTGGCACATGCAGGAACTTAATAAGTGGGCAAAAAGAAATTTTTAATACCTTGCAGAGATAGGAAAAATAGTCGTGCGTCGCTTGCGGATTGCTCTGAATTCCTTCAAAATGCTCCGATCGCCACGACTCCTTCAGATTCGAAGAATTCAGATCATTGCGCAAAAGTTTTCTCGACAATGTTGGGCCCTCCGATCATTTTAAAAAAAGTTAGCAGGCGCATGAAAAAACGTTCACAAACTTCTCTGTAGAACTTGACATCGTCTGTGTCTCTTTGCTGTGTGATCCGTTTGATAGCAGTCACTGAAACTTTGCACAATTTGGCGTGTTTAACGTTGAACTGGATGCTCATTGCTCTTTTTCTATGGTATTATGTCAGCAGATTGTGCCATTTCATTAACGCTACATGTTCCAATGCTTCCCTTCTAGTCAAACGGAAGAAGAGACGACCTGTCTAATTCTATGGTTGATGGTAATTTCAGGCGCTCGGTAATGCGCAGATTGCTAGATCCATAGAAATTGACAACAACTTCAGATAAACAGTTTATTTCTATGGCTAGATTTTTAGACAAATCAAATTACTGAAACATGCAACCACAGAATTGGACCGGTCGTCTGTTCTTCTTTTTGACTAGAAAGGAAGCATTGGAACATGTAGTTTTAATGAAATGACACAATCTGCTGACATAATACCATAGCAATCGAACAATAAGCAGCCATTTCAGCATTAAACACGCCAATTTGTGCGAAGTTTCAGTGACTGTTATCAACCGGATCACACAGCAAAGAGACACAGACGATGTCAAGTTCTACGGAGAAGACTGTGAACGTGTTTTCGTGCACGTACATACTATCTTTTTGATAATGATCGGAGAGACCAACATCATCAAGAAAACTTTGGCACAATGATCTGAATTCTTCGAATCTGAAGGAATCGTTGCGATCTGAGCATTTCGAAGGAATTCACAGCAATCCGCAAGCGGCGCTCGAGTATTTTTTCTATCTCTGCAATGTATTAAAAACATCTTTTTGCCGACTTAGTAAGCTCCTGCATGTGCCATCGTTTTGAATCAGTTTCCACTTCTAGCAAAGTGATGCGCTTAAACAATCCAATTCTGTGTATGCAACAGTTATAGATTCTTGCCGTAAGGTGATCTTGCCATTGCTTATAATGCACTGTTTTATGCAAGTTCATTATAATTTCCATGTGGTGAATTACAAACTGTGACAGCTGTAAGGACATAGAATGATAAAAATGATCTCTAGCTAACGATTTGTATATAAAATTACAAAAGATTGAGAAATATGTGCATGATTACTCACATTATGGTTTCAAAATTTTGTAGCCATTTAATGCAAAAGAAAATATCATTGTGTTTGTCATAATCCCTGCATAATGCAGATTTTCATGTGCATTGTAGCATACACTGTGTGTTACATGTATACACAAATAGTATATCACGCAAAATTGACCGACAAATTGAGCGTGTTGATACGCGATTATGCTGACCAAGTTCCTGTTCATGATATAATTTATTTAGTCAAATATTTGTATGCGCATTTCTTGCTCTTCAAAGATTGAGTACTTGACTTCATTTTGCATTGTCCAAGTTGACGGAGGGAAAACCACTGTTCGACGATGTTGTCTGTTTGATCACAGATTACACGTTTTGACGGTTAGTTCGGTCCTGTTCACGCCAATTGACGTATGAAGTCACCCCTCAGCACATTTCACATAAACGAGTGACCGACGGTGCACTTGCACTAGAAATTAAAATAGAAATCTAAAACATTTATAAATTCATTTAATACTTCCTACTGGTTAAAACAGCAGTGGCAGAGATAAGTGTCTCAAATTGCCACAGAACGTGAATCACTATTTCGGAAGCAAATGTCTCCAAGTCTAGAAGAAGCGTGTCTTCAAGGAGGCGTGGTGGACGAAGAAAATGAGCTCCTCAAATAAAGTCAAATGTGTGGTGGACGACACTTGGAGACATTTATCTACTATTATTCATTACTTATTACAGATTTTATCACTCGCTTATGTGAAATGCGCTCAGGCCTGACTTGATACGTCATTGGCATGAACAGGACCGAAGCAACGGTCGAAACGACGTGTAGCCTGTGACTAAATATTCGAACCGTGGTTTTCTCTCCGTCAACTTAGACAATTTCTTGCTCTAAGCTGAAGGAGCTAATGTTGATTCTCTCCCATACAACGCCATCTCGATGTGTTAGTTAGATTTGATCTTATGATTGGAAGCAGAACTGTCCTCTTATCATCTGAATGGACAGACTGTTAGTGGTGCAAGCTTGCTCTGGGCATATTTCAACTTTCTTTGTGTCAAATGGTAAGCTGATAAGAATTTCTTATTAAGATCTATTTAGTAGCCATACATATTTTCCCCACTATGTTTTCCCTTTGTTTCAGATTCGATTGAGATCAAATATTTTGTTTTTCAAATATCATTGAATTTTGTTCTACTGATTGTTTGTCATGAACTTCTAAATTTTCATGAATTGCGATCATTAATTAAATGTATCTCTATTAGTGTTTATTGCAGAATGAAACTGATGAACATTTACAGACCGCAGTGCCAAATTACAGAAAATAGGTGACAGCAGCTTGGAGCATTCATTGTCTATGGCAAAGATATTCCTTTTCCAAAACTGCACTGGCGTGCCTCTTACCATCGACACTCTGATTGATATCTTTATTTCTCTCCATTTCACCGCTTTTTCTCCTCGTTTTTGGATTTCCATCGTTGCTCGCTATCAGTTTCTGCGACACAATTTTCTGCCACATTTTTCTGATAATGGCGCAGCTTTTGCTTAAAGATATCGAGGCAAGTAGCAACCATTTTCTGAGTCTTTGTCGCTTAACCGACGAAAGATACGTCAATAAAAGAAGCTAGGCTGACTGAAACTTTGTTTGAAGTCGCGATCGAGACGACAGTTACCTCATGCAAGTTTCATGTCTGTCAAGTTGTTTTATACTGAAAAACGTTTGAGACTCGTGTTGTTTCAAGGAGTAGGTAAATCAACTAATGGGCAAGCTGGCGACGAGGATGATGAGTCGAATCAAGATGAGGACAAGTAGATCTTAGAAGGGCAGAGATGCAGAGCGAGAATGGAAGCGAATAAAGAAATGGCGTTCAAAATAGGAAGAAGGAATTGTAGGAATCAGTTCTGTCTCAAGCTGAAATATGGGTCACTGTTATCTATCAGGCCACTTCATGGGAGAGGCTTCTCGACCGACTTGAGTGACAGTTTAAGTGGCCAGCGATTGAATTTCTTCCGGCCAGGAGTGAGTACTGCTCACTGTTTTGCCACTTGAGAGGCGTCAGTGATCGTCCGGGCTTCGTGTCCATTTCTAACTTGGCAATGTTTCTCTGTCAGTTCAGGAAATCATTCGTGAACCTCTGTGTGAGTGACAGGCAGTCAAAACAGCTGATAATATCAGGACCAGTTAGGACAAAAATCATTTTATAAACTTCCAAACTCTTTTTCATTGTTTTCAATCGAGTTGAAATGCTTCCTTACTAGATGCAAATATCTGTGCTACGTTGCAGTTTGAGTTTCAGGTATAAGGCGACGATTTATCAATTCTTGTGCGATGATGAAAATCATGCGCGTATTTGTTTGTAATGTGTTGAAAAAGGCCCTTTTACATAAGTTTGAAAATAAAGGAAAGGGCAGATTTAAGGATGAAAATTATAATTAAAATTCTAACAAATTACTCGATGCATTTCCACCTCCAAAAGATATTGATAAAAAGACAAGATATGAAATTCAAAATCATTGAAGAGTCGGAAATGTAGAAAAATTGATCGTTGTGAAACAAGTTGTGAATAGTCCTTTATAGGAGAGACTAAGATGAGATGAGAGAACTAAAGAGCATCAACTGCCACTTCGTATTATGGACACACATTAAGAGATTGCGAATCATTTTATTGCATCCGACCATGTGTAATTAATTGGAAAATCCAAATAATTGAAGCAGAGCAAAATAACATAAAGCGCCGCATAAAAGAAGCGGTATACGACAGTGGTAACAAATTGAATATCTCAATTATTTTACATTTACTATGCTGTGCTTCTTCACATCCTTTACAGAGCTCGATGCCACATTTTTCTAAATTTCTGATTTTCCAATGACCTATGAATCTTGGCTTTCTATCGTAAGCATGTTGTCTCAAGTTGTCAAAATACTTTGAGTCATTTGTTAATATTTCAAAATTTTGATAATAATTGTATCTTCATATTTGCGTTTTCCGATTCAAACATTTATTTATAGCATGCAACAATACACAGAATTATTATATGGCGCTTCTCTCGATAAATTCAGATTTACTCTCTGCGAGAATTTCATTAGTTGATTATTCTACATCAGAATATCATCGAAAATGTTTGCCATTGTCAGAATGCAAAATAAGTAAAAACCATTTGGAAAATTAAAATAGTTCTTGAGCTCCAGCGGATATTTTCCACGGTGAACCTTGTCCTTCTTATGTCCTCCTTCGTCCTTCATGTACGTTATTACCCGGATCCGTACATGTCAGTGAGATATGATTTTTTGTTGGGATATCTGTTGTTTGCGTTATACTGGGATTATGTTGTAATATAGTTCCTACTTATTTTAATAACAGGATGAATTAGCTCTAAAGAGTACTGAGATCACTCTCCAAGCCGCAGATCCACAAGTACAGTGATGTTATGAAAAACCATGTTGTTGGACTTTTGTTGCAGTGACGAATTCAATTTGATCAGTCTTGCCCAAAGATATTTAATATATGATGGGCTAGATAGACGTTGGGAAATAGACGTATTTATATCTTGTGTGCAACGAAGTCAGTAAGAATCAGCTGATATTGCATGAACTTCAAAATATTTGCATGTGGGCAGCAAAATTTGCTTTCTTTTCACTGCTTCGTTTTAGTGATTGCAGAAACAAGAACAAGAAACAAAAAACTAGCGTTTGCAAAAAAATTGGGGAGGGATTTCTGTGATTAGATGAATACATGAATTAACAAAATAAATCCAAATGACTTTTCCAGAAAAATTGACCGCGTCTTTACTTGTGATCATTCAGTTAGGTTAATTCTTTGCAATAGATAGCCAATGTGGCCTGACTATGGTTATACACGCATGTTGCTGTGCCCACCGGTGTCGAGCTTTCTAACGCCAGACGCGATTGCCAAGCTTGGTATTAATCTAACGTGTATGTATAATTTTGCGGCAAGAAATTACACGATGTAACAGAAAAATAAAAATGAACTATCAGAAAATTTGGTATAAAATTGGCTTAAGCAAATAAAAAATAACAAGCAAGATATACTACGTATATATGTTATACAATATCTACATTGACAGATTTGCGATAATCGATTCAACCTGAAGTTTGACCCCAAAATGTACTCTGTTATTCATTTGCAATATATAGATCAATATTGCAGTTTCATCCTGGTGAATAGCTCAAAGAGCGTTGTTGGCATGGGTGAGCCTTTTTAATAGCCAATTTCTTAGTGTAATTCGCATGCTCACCGAAATTGTTAATTTGTAGTCATGAATTATACAGAGGGAATTGGGTGTTCATCAATTAATCCCCTATCTGTCTTCATGTGAATATTTTTCCTTCCACTTAGATTACTATAACTGCATTAAATTGCTGCATATTAACGCTGTCATCTTTCAAAAAATTCGGAGAAACTACTGAATGACAATTCTAGAAACTTCATACTTATAATCAGTGACGTACGCTGTATATAATGTGCCATTTCTAAGGCCTTTCGTCGCATCGCAAAGCCAACAAAATAACAATACTATCGTCCCATTGCCGTAATGCTTTTCTGCCACGATAACTAACGACCGAAACTCGTCTCACAATTGATAGCATTCTCATATCACGCAAGGCGAAATTTACAGAGGTTTTGCAGGTTGTAAATTCATAAGAATTTAATGCGGCATTCCTCGGTGTCTTTCGCATAAAAACAGCTTTCATATATTTGACCCTGTATTCCGCAAGTTGTTCATTTGACCGCAAGTGACTCTTCTGGGAGAAAATACGTCGATGATTTGAGATGAATGACCACGGCAGGTAGGCCATCCGACGATAACCAAGACAGCGCACACTCAATCAGCACTATCAGATAAGTGAGAGCCAAATGTTGAGGCTTGACCTGAATAAACGAAGTTTCTTTAAATTATGAAATATGACGTAGTAATAATTTCGGGAATGTCACAATTGGAAATCATTTGTTGTTGTTTATAAGTTAAAATTATTGAAATTATGTTATTTTTCAAATTTTCTACGCACAAAAATTAATGTAATTTGTCAATATATATTTCGCCGATCTGGCCTTGTCAATTGTAATATAAAGAAATACTAAGTCAAATGTTTTGGAAATCAAATGCTACATCATTTGAAATCTTTACGCTGAATCACAAATTATCACTGTCATTATTGATATCTAACAAATATGCACATATACCACAGTTAATTGATAGTCGCAGTTCCATAGTTCATAGCTCACATTCCATTATCATCCTATATCTCCTTAGTTTTTCTGTATTGTTATCGTTGGCATGTTTGGTTGGTTCCACTCTGTTTTGCAGTTGATGACGATCTTTTTCTGTTGTAAACTTTTTTTGATGTTGACTGATTCCGTTATTTGACGATCCATTGCATTGTTATGATGTATGCTTGTTACGTTCATTGAAAATTCTTGTTCTATGTTGTTATGTTGTTAATTGCAATGTCTCCATAGACTTGAAGTATCCTTCTTTTCTTTCAATTGCTTCATATGTTATTTTCCTCTGATTTTTGCATTTCTTGCTGTTTCTCCGATATAGACCCCTTTGCATCCTTCACATTCAATTTCGTATGTCATTCCTTGCGCATCACATTTTCCTTTTTCATTATGTTTGCATATTAGGCAGTCGTCTGTGCATTTCTCTTTCTCAAACGGATTTGACCTTTGTAATTTTGATTTTATGGTATCTTTTGCAACTTCTATAACTTTGATTTTGAATCCACTTTTCTTTACTTCTCTTTCCAACTATTTCTTCAATACTGAATTTGGGGTTAAATGAATGAATAATACACTTTCGTAATTATCTTTCTTGTACCATGTTTTCTTTTTTCATTTGTTTCATTCTTCGTCTCTCAGTTTGTTGCCATTCTCTTGGTCTGTACATTGGTTTGATTTTGTTTCTGTCATCTTCTTATATTTTGTTGTAAGCATTTAATGCTGACTTAGTAATTTGTGCTTTAAATTTCTGACCATAACCAGAATATTGCATGAACTGTGAAAAATACCCATCGTCCATGAATTTCAGATTGGTGTCTCAATAAGTTTTACTTGTACCGCATTTTGAAATGCGAATTGTCCTGATAAGGATTAGATGAAGTTTTTGTCAATAAATTGAAATAACATGTAAAAAGCAACTTTCGATGAATTGACTCTGAAATATTCATCATGAAGTACATTGTGACTATAACGCTTTGATGATATTTGAGCAATAGTGTTTGAGATGATGGAAAGTGAGCCTTTTATCTCAGGTCTTCTTCACATTTCACAGTGCTACAGTCAGCGCATTCTTTTCATTCTGCTGATTTTGTCAAAAGAAGTATCTACTGCATTATTTATTCATTTTTATAACAAAAAGAATAACAGAGCTTCATCTGAGATCAACAAGAACATTTTCAGCTGTGTTAGTTCGACACTTGCCATAAATAACTTCATACAAGTGATCGGATTCTTTTATGAGTTAAAAGCATGCAGGTAGCATTCTAGGCGTTATCTCAACATTTTTCCTTAATTTCGGATTCCCAGTCGGAATTTTTGAGTTGTTTATCGCGAATTTGGATTGCTTTTACGTCGCCGTTGGGATTTGCAAAAATAATGTTGTGTCAAGGAATTCCTGTCCCATACAAACCTGAATAGTTAGAATTGCAGACAGAAGGCGTGTTTGTCCTATAACACAGAATGCAATTAATTATTGATAAGAATTGTAATACTCAAAGTATTGCTTATTATCAAGTAAGTAGGGAAACAAAACAATGAAACAATATTTACCTCCTCCATTTGAGGAAAGGCATCTTCAAGTTTAAATTCGCATTAGAAATTTCAGAATCTGAGAATTCACATTATATGCATTTCCATGGTTTAAGAAGTAGATTGCTTTTCTGAAGTTGACTGAATAGAAATTGATTCGCGGTCGCGGCACAGTCAGGAGAACTAACTTGGGGCATAAACCACCAATGAAGAGATTAGAATTACGCATGTGACTTATTCTAACCCAACACAGTCGTTGATAAAGGCATCTATAGGCAAATGCGTGCGATTTTCGTGCCGCTACAACTGTGCATTACTTGGAGCTTAAATTCCACTCTAATTCCATTTTTTATTGCTGTCTATTTCTATGGATTCTTTTAAAATATTTCCAAAAGGCAATCACGTTTCATGTTAACCCAGGTTTCCATGATCCAACCCGATGCCGTCAAGGAACCTGCATGCGGAGTTAATGAAGCAATAGTAATCTACAGGAAACATAGTTATTGACCGCATTTTTCAAAAAATTCATGTTTTGAGTACCTCTATCTGTTGGAATCTGATGGTAGAAGCACAGAATTAAATATTTTGTTTATCTGCTTCGGTTTGCTAGAAGTGTGATTAATACGAACTCGCGGCACGTCGAGGAACCTATTAAGTGGGCAAGAAGGAATTCGTAGTACCCTACAGAGATAGGAAAAAAAGTCGTGCGTCGCTTGCGGATTAATGTGAGTTCCAGCAAAGTGCTTCGATTGCCAAAATTCCTTCAGATTCGAAGAATTCAGATCATTGCGCACAAGTTTTCTCCATAATGTTGGCCCTTCCGATCATTATTAAAAAAAGTAGCAGGCGTACGAAAATTAGGTCACTTGATGATTTCACATCCTCTCCTCGGCATTTTTCACTGTATAGTGCATACACTGACTCGAATGTTAGCTAGACAGCGATATGTGTTTTGGTGTGTGCAAAGTGACATCACAGCACGCATGCATCTCTAACTGGCGGCTCTGGTGTCCTCTGCTGACAGCCTATTGTTTGCCATTTCCAATAGCAAGCGATACACGAATTATCCATTCGAGAAGGAGCAAGTTGTCTAATTCTGTGATATGCCATTTCGATATTAAGGTTACATATAACCCGTCCTTTCTAGGAAACCGAAGCGCGCGCAGATAAATCTTATCCTGTGGGTAGAAGGTTTTGATAAACGATATATTCAGTTACCACATCAAACGATGACAAAGGACAATGTTGGTAGTTGCTTGATTGCATTGAGACAATTCGTGCTGAGTGTAACTGAAATCGAGATTTCTGTAAATGTTGACTTAACGCTGGTTTCCAAGGGGACGCGCTTCATAACACCGTCTTCCACAATAGCGAGCTCTGATTGGCCAATGTTTCACGCAGCTACACTTCAACTAAGACGGCTTCCAATCAATGTCTGCTGCTTTACCGTGTATATTACCCTTGCGACGTCGCATGGAATTCAGTGTCTATTGTGTCTGCAAATATTGAAATGAACGTTGAGCGTTCTGGTCGCAAAAAAAGAAGATAATTGTGACGTCAAATTTTACGCGACAGCGGAGATGGTGAGGAGACCTACCACCCATTGGAAACCAGCCTTTAGGGTCCATTATTTGTAGCATGAGGGTAAGGATATTACTTATACAGCTGTTATTGGCAATGTTTAAAGGTTACTGCCATTTATCATGCAACAATTTCACAGATTTATTTCTGGATGAATGAACATGATAATTATTGCATATGCAACAGTGAAAAACTATACCCATTGACATAATTAATGAAACAAACTATCATTGGCTTGAATTGAAGTTTGTTTCATTTTTTTCTCAGATATGATGCAATATCTCGCTTTCTATGTATTACCATTCAACACATTAGAGAATGGAGAAAGATCTATGGTGGTCAAATTTCAAATTTTGATATCGATACAACTGTCACAATTGCTTTTACAAATTGAACATAAACGTGAACTGAAATCCAGCTTTTGTAAAATAAAACGGCACACTATCAGTTTACCAGAGGCATAGCTATTGGAATGATTCGTTGTGGTAGAAGTTGTGCGAGTGTTGCCGAAGAGCTGCAACTATCGAGAGTCGTTGTTTGGAGGTGGTGGTGTCGATGGAAAGCAGAAGGAGATGTTAAAAAGAAGGGGATCTGGTCGACCAAGAAAGTCTACAGGAAGGACATACGCACGTCTAGTTTTAGCTGCAAAGAGGAATAGAGTTGTGTCAGTCCCAAAGCTAGTCGTACACTGGAAGAGTGCCTCAAATATAGACTGTAGCGTTCGAACGGCTTACCGAAGATTGCGAGAAGCTGGAATTCAATCGCGACGACCAGCTGTCCTAATTCCATTGAGTTTTGAGCACCGTAGAAGACGAGTTGCCTGGTGTGATGCCCATCGCTCATGGAATGACCATCACTGGCAGAAAGTCTTGTGGACCGATGAATCGAGATTCACTCTGGATTTCAATGACAGTCGTGTCAGAGTGCATCGTCTTCCAGGTGAACGCTTTGCCCCATGCTGTATTAAAGAACACGACAGATATGGTGGTGGAAGTGTTATGCTGTGGGGTGGCATTTGGCATGGCAGACGAATGACAGCAGTCATCATCAAAGGCACGTTGACTGGATAGAGGTATCTCGATGAAATTGTGCTTCCTGTTGTTGCCCCAGTGGTCAGGGTGGAGGATCTCGTCTTCCAAGACGACAACGCAAGACCACATCGCTCCTCGGCTGTCATTGCCACTGTTAGGAGATTGAACATTCAAACCCTTGACTGGCCTGCACGCTCACCTGACTTGTCACCCACTGAACAAGTCTGGGACGAGCTTGGACGGCGAGTGAGAGACCGCTATTCACTTCCACCAGTGTCCCTGAAGATTCTCTCTGAAAGACCGACATAGCAGTGGCTTCTCCTTGAAACATCCTTCATTCAGAAACTTTGTGAATCCATGCCATCTCGGATTACTGAATGTATTGGAGCTAGAGGGGGGAACACGCGCTATTGAAGTTAAATCTGCTACATGCGTTGTTTTTCTGTGCTAGCGGCTTGGTGGAGATTGTGACTAAATTATCAAGGTATCATACATACATGCATATATACCAGTCAAAAATGAAAGAAGTTAAAGAAGTAAATGTTTCAAAAATTTTGTCAATGAGTATATGTCCAAGCAGCATAAGGGATAAGTTTAAAGCAAGTAAAATATAGAGCCAAGCTCCTGGGTTTAAGAAATTCCTCCAAATTTTCGCAGCTGTACTTTCGAAATTGCTGGAGAACTTGAAAGGAATTTTAATATTGTTAGAAGAGGACATTTTAGTATTAGCCATCAATACATTTGAATTTAGCAGTTTGACTTTATTTATTCACTTACTTTGTGCTTTGTCAATATTCTGCAAGAGATCTGAATTGATTAAGATGCTTAATTTGGTTAGAAGCTGACAAAATTCCCGATTTCCAAAAAGCATACTTTTAAATAAAAATCGAATTTCGATGTTCACATGGACCAAATCTGATGAAATCTTAGCTCTTTGTCAGGAACATGCAGAAACCAAATACTACCGAAAAATTGGAATTGTCATTTTCTATCAGTTGATGGGTCAGGATCAAATATATTTGATTGTTTAAAAGGAGTACATGAAAAATAGAGGCCCCCGGAAGAAAATTATAGACCTACCGGAAATCCCCTCAAAACATTATTTTGCATCGAATGCTCATTAGGTAAAACTTGAACCTACATGCACATCCAGTTTTGAAATAGCAAGCTTATAAACATAGACTGCTATATATGCGACCGATCCAAACACGACTAGTATCAGAGCGCTTTCAACCCCGGTTCCACATTCCGTTTAGGAGGTAGATAAGGATGTGCAATTTTAGTGATAAGTATGCGCCAGTATATACGACTAGCACGTGAATTCATTGAAATGGCTTTTTGATGCAAATAGCAATATTGTTTTTATGATTTTGATTACATGAACACGTAGACTATATTATATGAAATTTATTCGCATCACCTAGCATTTAAGCAAACTTTTTATCTGTCTCCACAAGTAATGTTATAATGCAAAGTGATACCATAACTTATTAATTCATTAATCATTTTAATTGTATTTTAGTTAAATGTTAGACATATGAAGTTTTCATTGATATATTTAAGTGTAAATTTAACAGTAATCCTCAAAATGGGTTTTCATTATTTTGTCATTTAATGTTTACTGACATGCATGTACACGTAGTCTTTAATTTGTGCATTGCTTTTCAAATACATAGTCTGAAATAAATAAATAAATAAATAAATAAATGAACATTGGTTATACTCGGAAGCACATTAGACACGGAGCCATTCTTCCATGTGGCCGAGTTGTCATTTACCACTCTCATTCTTTTTCGTGCTGAGCGTTTAGCAAGAATGCAGAGAGTACCTATTTCAAAAGTCTTAGGTTTGACCCGACCAAGATTTGAACCAAGGTCTCCCGGACGCAGAGCGAACACTCTACCACATGGCCACAGCGCCGGTCACCAATACAAAGATCACGGACAATTAGCATGGTTGTAAACATCTTGTGAAATATTAGAAAGTGACATTTGTAAGTTAGACCTTCAAAATCATGGCAATATAGTTTTACATGAAATCAAAAACAATATATTATGTAATCAAGATAATAAAATTCACGCAACTTTCTGGCCGATCATACATTAAATCATCAGCAGAAAGTTATCATCTCCATATGTCACTGCTTTATGATTCAATTATGATTCAGCAATATGTTTAAGGTTCGTGGCATTTTCTCTCGAGATTTCATGTCAAACAGAATAATTCGCTTATTTGGATTCAAATATTGTCGAAATACTATTATTTGCCTCACAATGGACGAAGTAAAGCTGTGCTTACCTTTTCATTAATGCTCAGCATTCATATCATAGATTCTCTTATCTCCATTTATTCGAAGAGTCTGTAATCATTTTGTTGGGAAATTAAAGCATACACTATCTGGAAAACTTATGAGAACATTTTGTTCATGTTGCGAACGATAAACTGATTACAAAGTTTGATGTACTCTTTTCTTGGATGTGTTTTGGTTTACTGTTTGTAATTTGAACAGAGACACAGCGAAACAGTATAGAAAAGCCGATGAGCTGTTATCACAGAAACAAAGAGGAAGTAAACAACGTTTTATTTTCTCTTCTACGAAATCATCTTTCAATCTTAGTAAAGTTTACACATTGAAATTGTCCAGCATGTAGTAGAAACTCATCATCAAGGGAAGCAAATATGAGATAGATTTTGAAAAGATTTGAACCAGTATCTATTATCAATAAGACAATCTGCCAGCCAAAGCTACAAGCCGCTTTTTTCTTTATTAGACATTAATTTCTGTATATTATCTCTATGTTGTAACTTGTTATTTAGTTCTACATATATTAGTTGTAATTCTCTTACACCATACACGTACGTATGCTTATGACGTCGGCTTGTGACGTCTGCTGTTCGATGACCACACCATGCGCGAGTGTTTGTCAAATCTTTGCTGTGCACTTTATTATTGCTTGATGACGAGGCAGGACCTTGAAACATGTCGCTAAATACATGCTAACTTGGCAGATTGGTCTTCTGATTACTAAAGATATTTTGGAATCTATGTTTTAAAAGGCTTTTTTGACAAAGTTGCCATATTAAATATTTACCAGCAGAAATCCGACGACCTGCACTTTAATAGAACAATCATTAGTCCGGGAAATTGACACTTTTTTCCTAAATTCGCGCACAAAGGGCTTAATAGCATTGATTTGTAGATCTTGAAACGCTGAATGCAAAAGTCAAATTCTCTAGTGTCACAGCCAGTCACTTTCGGTTTTAGGTAAGGTTAAAGGATTCCCATTGGGATCCAATGGTAAAATTCGAGAACTACGAGTATCTATGGATTGTGAAACACTTGGCAGTTTTCGTACATTTTCTTTTGCAGAATGAACTTTGAAACATGATTGAGCTCCGAGCATCAGCCGATATAAAAGTTGAAGGGAGTCACATAATTCAGTATTTGATGTCTGAGAGCCTCTACAAAATGAGTAAAATCGCCAAAGTTAAGTCAAAACATGAAATTCACTGATTTTGTAGAGACTCTCAAACATCAAAGACTGAATCATGCAACTCACTTCAACTTTTATATCGAAGTTGATGTTCTGAACTCAATCATGTTTCAAATTTCATGGCATTCTGATAAATAGTTTCTTTTGTGCAAAAGAAAGTGTAGGAAAATTGCCAAGGGTTTCACAATACATAGATATTTCTTGAATTTTGCCATTGAATTCCAATGGGAATCCTTTAACCTTACCTATGACCGAAAGCGAACGGCTGTGACACTAAAGAATTTGATTTTTGTATTCAGCGTTTTAAGATCTACAAATCCATGCTATTGAACCCTTTGTGCGCGAATTTAGGAAGAAAGTGTCAGTAGCTCCCGTCCTACATGGACATTGAAAGCATGCGTTGTCATGACCAAGCGATGGCATCTTGCAGTGGATGATAATGAGAAAGTATCGACAGTTTATTAATGTGTGCTTTGTATATATTCGCGGCTGTGATTCCTTCTCTTTATCTATGAAAGCATTTTGATAAAAGGACTTACAATGAATCGCCTTACGGCAAAAATCATCAACCAGGGCAAGTTTTAATGATTAGAATTCTTCCTTAAATCTATAGCCAGAGCAGGAAAAATTCCACTGAAATTTTTTAATTCCAATTCCAGAGCAGAAATTTCAATTCCAACTCCAATTCCAATTCCATTCGAAACAGTTCAATTCAATTCAATTCCAATTCCATAATAAGATTCAATTCCGATAATTGCATGTCGCGTATAGTGTATTATGTTAATGTATCTAACGTTTGTTCGTTTCAATTTAACCCATGTGCCCTTATCCTATCCTCGTTGTTCCTGTGTGCCGTTCCCTGCGTCGTTCCTATGTGCGTTCTCATGGTCATAGTTCATATTTCTAGTGTACATGTACATGTATATATGTAACCGGTCAGCCTATGCCATTTTCGTTTCGTAAACGAGATATTCAATACCTCGTGAAAAAAGAAAGAAAAGAAAATTAGCGGTCAGCAAGGAATCAAACGCTGAGAGAGAGAGAGAGAGATGAGATGCGAATAAATCTATTGATAAACTGGAAATTCAATGTGAATAAATCTTTTGTCAATGATGATGAAAGAAAAAACGACGATAAAAATGATATTATGAAAACTGATTAATGGTACATGTTCAAAAAGGAGATTAAAAATTCCGTGATAAGAACGAAATGTGGTCGGGTCGAAAGCTAACGAGCAGAGATTAAAGAAAACTCTTTCAAATTTCACAAGAAAGTGGATTTATCGTCAAGTCTCAAAAATTTGTATAAATTAGAAACGATGAGAAATTGACGCAACAACAACTACCAACGACAACAACACATGCGACATCTTCAGTAGCTGTTAGAAGAACTCAGGGTTCTCGCGGTGTACAAACCGAACGTAACTACAGAAGTAGTAACAACAGCTGCCTGCCAGCGAACAACAATACAGCAGCGTATACGGCAACACATCAGCAAGCGCGATTGAAGGTTGACGGTATAAGTGACAACTGATATTTATGATATCACTTTGGTATAAGTGAGTCCGATCGAATTGAAGTGAATTCAGCATTAAGAAGTAAACTGTAAGTGTAAAATCTTTCTTTTATCGCTGTGTATCGTATCTATATAACTATAGTCTTAAAAATTAATATTGTTAATTTTTGTGATTGGAAGTTGAATATTAGTTCATGTAATTGCCAATTTAATCGAATCATTGATTATTAGAATAATTTGCTGACACTGACTATATTGTGATTTGAACTGACAGGGTTGCTGCCCTTTAATGCAGTGTTAAGCTGCACTTTAATGCAGTGTTGATTTTCCTCTTTCCAAACCAATTGTTTTTCGTGTGTACAACAATTAAGTTAATCTCAAATTTTTGTGCTTATCCTATCAAGAACTAAATTCAACAATTGCTTTATTTTGATTATAGTTATCTCACTTGATAAATACCTACTTAACAGATTGAACAAAGATGGTTGTCTTTTCATTGCTTGCTTAATCGCTGAAATAACATTGTCCGGGGCTGAAGGCCCATAACACCCTTTATTCAACAATAGAATAAAACTAGCTCTGTCGATCTATCTCTCTCTCTCTCTCTCTCTCTCTCTCTCTCTCTCTCTCTCTCTCTCTCTCTCTCTCTCTCATCTCTGCGTGCAGTTAACACAACAACCGAGTACTGTGATTTCAATTTTTGTACAAATAGATTTATCACAGGTCTATCGAAAAAGTGGAATTGAGGTTTATCAAGGTCAATTCCAATTCCGATTCCAATTCCAATTCCAGTAGATTCAAATATCGTCAATTCCAATTCCGACTTTTCCAACTCTGTCTATAGCAACATTGACCTCGATCGGCAAATGGCTGAAATTTCAAGTTATTCAATTTTCATCGGCATGACTTTATGCTTCACTAAATCATGTTTCATTTCTTGAATCTGAATAGTAATGTGGACCCATTTTTGCTTTTAAAGTTAATTATGATCAACTGTCAGTGATGTTTTGCTCTTTCAGAGGCAGATAGTTTGTGATATGATCACGCTTAAGAAAATACTCTGATAAATTGAGCAATTTTTTATGACCTAAAAATCGAAGTAATATGACCTAAACAAGCTTAAAATATAACCATATATGACCTAAACGACTCAGAATGTGACCAAATATGACTTAAAAATCTCAAATTGCAATTGCGCAAGATTTAAAAATCTTAAAATACAGCAAAAGTTATGTTTCCATTTTCAGAAAAAAAGTTCAATTTACGACAAATAAAACGATTTGTTTCAAGCTTCTACCAAAATATACTCATTTGCTGCTTGTTGTACAAACTAGTAAAGTAGTTTACTATATTTAATGATAATTAAGGTCTGTATTTGCATATCATCTTCTTCAACATGGAGAAGAATACTCTATCGAAGCAGCGGTTGGCTGGCAAGGAAAGTCAGACGACAAACGAGCCAATCCTGGCGCCGCCGGTAACGGGACTTTTGCATTTGCGCCACTTGGCAATGCATTTGCGCCACTTTTTTTCGGTTATGTAATTTTGTAGCAATGCTTTTGCGCCAAAAGGAATCATGCATTTGCGCCAAATGTGTTATCTGTTCATAAGTTATGTGATCTCTGTCTTGTAATTCGCTTGTGAAAAATGATAAAATGATAAGCAGATAAAATCGCTCACATTACTTACGGTTATTAAGTATCTTTTGTCACGAAAATGTATCTAAATTATATTTGGCAACCAGTAATCTATGGATATAGTTGTATGGTAATCTATAGAATTACATATTATGTACATTGTACATGCATGTATGAAAACATCTATCAAATTCACTAAATAAAATAGACCTATTATCCCATATACTAGCGAAGAAAAATACATTGTAATACAGACATAACATTTATTACACGCACCGTACAGTACATTACATGAATAATAAAATTGAAAATGGTGAAAGGACTGACTACACTCTGTGGGTATAACCTAATAATTTCACGTATGCAAAAGTTTCTATCTCACCAGCATTACGACGAGTGATGAGGTCCATAGTCCGATTCTGCAGTTCTTTCGTGGCATTATCTTTGTATGACACCTTTCCCATATTAGCACTTCGCATTTTCGCAGAGGAAGCGGTTTGATATTTCACAAGCACGTCTATGAATGAATAAATGTTCGGGTGCGTTGAATAAAATTCTTTATTGAAATGTCCATTGAAGGATTCGCACCCATTGTTCGTTCGAAGGGAGGCGTCATCAAATGCCCAAAGGGACGGGGGAAATTTGCTGTTGCTATCAACGAAATTGACCAGCACATAGTCGGCGAACTGATCGCATCTTTCATCATTTGGAGTGATGGCAAATAAGTCATCCGTGAAGCAGTCGCTCACTTCTCCCGGTCGCAAGAATGGAAGTCCAAAGAAGTATGATAGCCATTTCGACACCTCACTTTCCTTGGCGTTGTACTGAGATGATAGTCCGAGACTTTGAATTTTTCGAAACCATGCCTGAGCGAGATGGAATCGGCATCCGTGAAGCTTGGCTGCAGGAAATGCGGAGACTGCAGAATTTATTGCCGCCTTCTCAAAATCCATCATAATAATGGATGGTCGCAGAATCAGATCAGCACTCTCACAATGACCTTTCAATTTGGACCACATGCAGTTGTACTTCTCCTCAGTTCGCTCTGTCATCAAGACGAAAACTAGAGGAATATACCATCCTTGGCGATGTCCGACAATAACATACATTTGTTCGAAGTGTTTGGGGACACATTTAAATGTCCCATCGCAGAGGATATCTTCGCAAGAAGATAGAAATTCCAGATTCTCTTTACATGAGAATAACACCATGAAGTTGCCTGCGTCCAATTCAAGTATGAAATCTTCACCCTTGTCAGTTTTAAGTGGAATTGATTCCAAACATTGAAACACCTCTTCGTGTGATTTTGGAAGAACGGGATATTTCTTTCGTCGTTCACGGTAAATAGCTTCGCGGATGCGTTTGTAATCACCGGCTTCAATTTGAATGTCACCACTTTTGAAGTGTTCAGTCTTTATAATTTTGCTCGGTTTACACGTCAGATCGTCGAGCGCTTTTCTGTTGCATGTACGTCTCAAAACATCTGCCTGTACATTTGGTTGCTCATGGCAATGTGGACCAGTAAAGTTTATTACTTCTCGACGTATAGTATAGAGTGTTGCTGAACAATTCTTCTTACAGCATCTCCATCGGGTAGTACCAGCTTTCGATGTACTTCCCACTCGAAACTTGTAATTGTCGTGGATAAAATAGTTTTCAGACGTGTTCGCTTCCATAATAATACTTCACAATAAAAATTGCTTCGAAAATCTTTCCTTTTAAGGGTTTGAAAACCACAATTGACTTCCTCTAATTTGGCAGCTGCTGTATTATGTTGCAAACTAATGTTATTTTACTCTTATTTGTATAATTGCATCACATTTTTCGATTTGTTACAGACCATCGGTCACCGGGTGGTTACAAGATTCACGCCATTCATTAAGAAAAATAAACAGATATGTTCAGACCAATTGAAGCAAACCACAGTGATCTCTGATACAAACACCTTTATCTCGCTTTTGTCCATGCAGAAAGTAAACAAGAAAATGTGACACGCTGTCTTGATAAGAAACTGGCGCAAATGCAAGATCTGTTTTGGCGCAAATGCATTACGAGGAAAATGAATCTGTGGCGCAAAAGCATTGCACCTACATTACATAACCGAAAATTGTGGCGCAAATCCATTATGTTCCCGGTAACATCTGAAGGCAATGCATGCATTGGAGCTGTCCTCACTGCATCCGCTGCTGACAAGACCAATATTGCGTCATTCTGCAAGCATCGGTCATTTCCATATCTACATCCCGGCAACTCTAAGTCGAAAACTACAGAAAAATGACCAAAATATAACTAATTATGATCAGGCAAAGAAAATGTGACAAAAATATGTCATAAAAAGATCTCCCTATTTATTAACAAGGATGAACATTGAAGCAATAGTCACCTATCAGATTGCCAATTTAGTAAACATTACCTCTCCAAGGTTGCCATGACACGGAGGGTTTGTAAAGTACCATTATTCGTTCTGTATTGCTACCATGATCAGTCAATTCAGTCGTAATCTCTTCATTTAATAAATGATGCTATAATTGAGCCAGTAGCGGTTGAAACCTCCGGTGTATATGGGAAGACCACAAGGCGTTTCATAAAAGAGCTCGGCCACCGCCTTTCTGAAGCCGAGGGCGACACGCGAGAAACTCTATGGCTCCAACAAAGGATCGCGATAGCTGTCTTGCGTGGCAACGCCCTCAGCATTCGCCTGGCTAGCAAATCACTTTAGTGACCAACTTTTCCTCCTCACCCTCGTTCTTTTGTAATGACCTACCATGAAAACTTGACTTGTCCTCTAACTTATCTAATTAAATAAAGTTTCTTTTATCCTTGCCCCTCTGGGAGGGCAAGATAAATCTGATAAAATAGAAACTACATGCAGCTTGGGGATTTTTTATTTAAATACCTCTATGTGTCATAATTTCCATGATTGCTTGAACGCTGAACGCATAAACGAAGGTAATCATGCATCTGGTTATGTATCTTCGCATGCTCGTTATCACATCATACTACTTCAAATTCCTGTATTATTCAATGTTGAATAGAAATGGTTGTCAATTTCGAAGGAAGTCTAAGTTCAGACGAAAAGATGTACACATTACACAAGCAATAAGCTTTAATCATCATTATTCAATCATCAATGGGACCGATTTATTTGATATTTAGGGGTCAAACTTCTGACAATTCGAATTCCTGAAGGCGAATGTACTCATTGTCGTGTTCAGGAATTCACTTTCTTGAATTCCGATAAAATTTAATTACTTCACTGTCAGTGGAAAGTCCTTGAAATTTCCTATCGGAATTTGTCGGGTACATTTTGCATTTATTCCAAGCTGATTTCGGAGTACGATTCCATTAACGCACTTCTGTTATTGTCTCTTGATCGTTGTTTATCGCCAGCTTGGATAATCTTGAAGTGGATTTACATCATCATTTGATATTGGCATGTCATGTAATCACAGGATCATCGCGTAAAATATCGGAACTTTTTTACACAAGAGAATTAGATAGAATCGCATCATTGGTTAACGCGATGTATCAAAATATTAAGAATAATGGCATCATTGCAGGATAACGTGGCTTGATCTATTAAATTCAAAGAACATTATTTCAACACGGCAGTGTTTCATATTTTCGACTCTTACTTGCAGTTTTATTGAAATTCTCGATAAATCGCGTCTGCAGCCTTAACACAGACTGAGTCTGTTCAGTATCCTGCTATGAATGACGTGGTAGTAATGGCAATATATCAATTTGATCTATTGATGATCACAAGGAGATTATTCTTAAAAGTGTATGTTGCTATACAGCAGTTTTTTTCAACCAGGTTTCAATATACGAATAGTACATAATAGTCCAGATGTGATTACTGCCCACACTTAGTTGCCCCTACACTGTAAACTGTAGGGCACTAGGCACGCATCCGAAAATTCGTGTCAGTTAGCGCCTAGTTAGTGCCTCTCTAGTACCTCGAGGTGCCAGTAGGTGCCACTAGGCACTATTAGGCACCAAACCAAATATTTGTTTATCCAATGAAATCGAAGGAAAAATCTATGGGCACGAACTCGGCACTATGAACTTCGTGCCTACTCGTGCCTTGTGTTGGTTAGAATTGATGCGTAAATTTCGTGCCTAATTCAAGCGAAATTCCGTGCCCTTGAGTTCACAGTGTAGAGAAACCATCTAATGCTTGTAATGCATTTCTATGAATGCAAAGCAGCAAATTCATAAAATATTCACCTTTTTCAATTTTCCCTGCTTCAACCAAGGCACGAAACCGCACCAGCGTGTTAGAACCTAGGCAGACATGATCAGCCACAAGCCATCTTCTTCACTCCGCATCACGATCTGCCATAAGCCCTATCAAACGAATTTTTAGGCTCGACTCGGACTACTCAGTTTACTCAAGGATAGTACATGACGGAGCTTCAAAAAGTAGCGCCGACTGCAGGTTGCCGAACTCAGGAGACGAATCTATGAATTTATTTTAATGCCTTAGAACAGTAGCACATTCGCTTGAACTTCATTGAATGAATACCTCTCATAGCAGCTCTTAAGATCTACCCGTTTTTGAAAGCTCATTGCCGAAACGTTTGCATGGAATTATTTGCAAGACACATGAAGGAAGTGAAGTAAGTCGGCTTAACACAGCGATCCACGCCATGTTCCCTGAAGAGACCGTCAGTTTAATTCCAATTTCCGACGTTTAAGATCTCACCTAGACAGCTTCACCTCGTAGATTTGATTTAAGAAGTGATGAAAGACCTACATAATTCTGCATGCATTTGACTTACTGTTTCTATTTTGACACTAAATATTTCAATAACATAATATTTTTCTTTCACGCAGTAGAGAAGTGCAAAAGAAATAAGAGATACCAAGCAAAGTGACGTCAAAGTAACGCATTCTATCAATTAAGCTAATCAACTGCTACTGTGATTATTATTGTCTTTTCATGTCAATGTTCTTCATTGACGGGTTCGGTGTGAATTTGAAGTGTGAACGGTATATAAGAAATCCTTCCTTGATGCTGGTTGTGCTCATGTGCGGGTTCCTTATAGACGAGTCAAATTGTATAAAATAAATATATGCACATTATAATTGAGGATTGAACGAGAATATAGAAGATCCTACTTTGAAAGTGGGTTGCTATTACATGCGGTTTCCTTATCCGCGGATCCGACTGCAATATTGCCAACTAATCAGCTCATCACATTGATAATTAAACTACATTGATTGACAATTATGCAATTAATCATTTGTTTTTTGTTCACTCAGTCCATTATTTCCAATCTACAGGCCAATGGTTTTTAGAGAGATACTTCATCCTGTTTCGCGTCGAAAATTTGAAAATCTAGCATTTAGGCCTATTACCATTTTGCTATTTTGTCATTCATGAATTTGTTGATGTCAGGTAGCCTGTTGACCACTTTCGTAAGAACGAATATATTCATGACGCGAATACATGCTGTGAGGATTAAGTACCGGACTTAAGGCCCAGTCAAGAGATAAGGGGCTCCTAGCTTTCCGTCGTATGTCCTACCGTTCGGATTTGAGACGTGAAAATCGAATTGGATTGTCGAACAGCTGATTTTATTCACATTCCCTACGTGGACAACAGTAACCAATTTAGATTTAAAGCACAACACACGTATCTTCAGACAGGCAGACAAACAAACGTCAAGGTCAATTAAAATCACAGAAATTAGCACACAGAATCCATGACACATGCATTGTACCGGTAATTGTTGCATACACTTGACACAACTAGGCATATTCTATCTAATTACACCTATACACGTCCTCATGCATACCCGTGGATTGTAAAGAAACCACAAGAAATTACAAGACATATCCATAGTTATTCAACTCTTTTTGGAATATGTAAAAATAAAAAGAATTTTTAGAAAAGAAATATTTATCGAATAGGCTAATGAGGGGTCTGTCAGTCAATCCAAATTCTATTGAGAATGCAACTGTAACTTGACATGATGCTATCCATGCAAAATTTTGTTATGATATTGCGAAGATCCGGGAAGACAAATGCGGGCAAAATGTGACAAATATTTGCGAATTTCGTCTTGACTTCGCATTGGCCTAATTTTCAATCCCTTCACAGCGGTACAGGTAACTCTCACATGTACTGAGTTGCAAGCTGTACTCCTTCAAAGTCATTTCTTTCTTAGACGTTTCAAGCACATCATGGCTTCACCCGCTGTCTCATGCCACCTCGACGTCACGTTTCTATTACAGCTCATTTTGTCATACTGTTGGTCGCCGGCGTCAGAAAGTCGGGAGCCGCCACGTACATATCTCACGGTCGAGAAGACACTCGATTCATGTTGGCTTGGATGTCAAAGTCGGAATCCAGGGGCGAGACCAGCAATTTGGGACTCAGGAAATTCCTTTGTCTTCATCCGGTCTAATTATCGAATTGATATGCTTTTGAGATTCGTGGTGGGATTATCATTGTGCTTACGAAATGAAAATTTGTCTGCAATGACAAATTGGAGAAAAATACTGAGATTCAATTATGACAAAGTTCGTCTACAATATTCAGTGTGAGCATTCTGAATTAGCATGTAAACATCACAAAGATCTAACATCAAAATATATAAGACGAATCATAGAGTAAGAAGGTATAATAGGTAGTGTAGCAACTCAAAAAGTATCTGTATACAGTGAAAATTTTTATATCAAAATATTCAGTTTTTTGCGGAAATTACGTTCCCGTGGTCCAAAAAATTATTCGAGCACTTTTGAAAAAGTCAAAATTTGCCAATTTATATACTACCGAGATGACTCTCCTAAATAAGTAGTATGAAGCAAGTTGGATATCAAAATGAATGAATATTTGGTAATAAGCATCCTAACTAAGCGGAAAATAAGCTGATTCAAGGGAATTTCAGGAATTGTATTATAATGGAAGTCTTCATGAAAAAGTCACGATACTATTCGTGCTTTCTTGGCTGAAATTTCAAGTTTTTAATTCAATTTTCACCGACATGATTTTTCGATTCACTAAATTGATGTTTGACTTCTTGAATCTGAATAGTGATGTGGACCCATTTGCATCTTTCAAAGTTAATTGAAATCATTGTCTTTGATTATGTGATTTTGCTGTGCCAATGACAGGTTGCCTGTAATATGATCACGCTTAAGAAGATACTCTTGAAGTTCAGCATGAAAATAACAGGAACCTCGAATTGCTAATTTAGCAAACACTAAATCTCCAAGGCTGTTCCGAGAATCTGTGAAATACCATCATTCCTTCTGCATTGCAACAGCAAAAATTTGCATGTTTCACATTTGATGACAATACTACCTGTATCTCTCTTGAGTTCATTTAATAAAATCGAAAGTGTATGCACATTGGGGATTTAATAAATACGGAGTTACCACTCTACCTGATATGCCTACTCTATGATGCCAATCATAGAGTAAGTAGGTATATTAGGTAGAGCAGCAACTCAGTATTAATTAAATTCCCAATAAGAATGCAGTTTCGATTTTATTAAATGAACTTGAGTTGAGACCCTGTACCACATGTGAGATAAGCAAATATTTGAAGTTTTGAAAAAAGTACGACGGAATTGACTGATCATGATGGCAATACAGAAGGACTAATAGCATTTTACAAATCCTCCGTGTCATGAAAACCTTGCAGGCGAAATGGTTGCTGAATTAGCAAATCGATGGGTGGCTATACATTACGTAAAATGCTCAACCTTGTAATAAGAGCATTTTCTTAAGCGTGATCACAAATTCCTGCCAATGAAAGACCAAAATATCATAATCAAAGACAATTTTCACAATTTGCCTTAAAAGATGTAAATGACTCCATGTACTATTCAGATTCAAGAAATGAAACATAAATTTAGTGAATCATAAAATCATGCCGATGAAAATTGAATTAGCAACCTGAAATTTCAGCCACGTGGCACAATAAGATCTAGACTTGCACTACATTGCGGTTCATGAGATTCCCTTGATAATCAGCTTCATTTTCGTTGAATGTTGACACCTGCTAGCAAATTTCCATTCATTTTGAGATCCAATAAGTACAAAATCGCTAGTACATAAAAACTGAAAAAATTTGTAAAGCTTTAGCCTCATAAAATTGATAAAATATTATTTTCAGACCGCAGTAACGCAATCCACACAGAAAACTGAATACTTGCGTAAAATTTTTTCACTGTATATGTGTGCTGATATGCTTCCTGCGTCGACACTCTACCTGTTATATACTTAGTCTATGAGGCGAATAGACCTGCAAGCTGAAATCAATATCACATGCGTGCTATCAAAAAATGTGATCATACGTTACTATGATGCGTAGCAATACTTCAAGAATGGTAGCCTCGCCTTTACTTCAATCTTTGAGTGTTTTCAAACCTGCCGTCACAAATCGCTAGATTTGGCTTAACCGGAAGGTCAAATTTATCATCTATTTCGAAATGAGCTTCAAAGGTTTGAATTTTCCTGCTTTTTCAAACTTTTCATGTGATGGGTTTCGAAGAAGTGATCTCGATTTTCAATGTGAGTACAGCATCATGTAAATGTGAGCCCGTAAATCACATCAAGATCATCTGTTACACTGCAGATATAGAATGTGCTATTTCAAATTCAAATGTAATGCAAACACTACTTATTAAAATGTTCATCAGTAATGTCTCCCATAATTAGTCATTTTTGAGCATTTTCTAATCCACTGAATTCTTTGGACGTTTACCTCGTCCTTCTTTAATACCGTATGATCACATTTGAGGCTATTTAGAACTGGAGAATGCCATTTAGCTGACAAATTTAAATTACTGCTTTTCGAGGAAAATCTTCCACATTTTCATATGCACATATGTGTGACGTACTCCTTGCAGATCAATGTTATCAATCTCCTTTTGTACTCTCACTTTTTCAGTGTGTTCAACGGCTTCTTCATTAACCCATTAGGCGCTGAATTATTTTTGAAAGTAATTATCAAAAATTTGAATGGAACCATATTATTCAATCACGTTTTAATACTTTATGACGGTCTTACCGAAAATAAATGTTCATTTTATCTTTTTTGATGATGTTTTACATGTGGAACATTGGCGCCTTGACACTATACATTTTTTTACGAATTTTTGAAGAATATAAGCCGTTGTATATTTGTTGATATTTGACAGATTGCTTATATTTGACATGTTTGTTTATACATAAAAATAATATTCCATGCTTATACGTTAATTTTAGTTTTTATGCAGAAGTAGTATATGAAGAATTTTGATGTATTTTGGTAAACGAAACAGGAAAAATACAGAATCACCAATGTATTTTTTTGAAACTATGTAACAGTAACATCTTTCAGAGTTCAAAGATGGTATTGGACGAAGCAACTTGTATGCAACAAAGTGTTGCATGTGTCACACTTCATTTTCGTGTTTTTCATGCATAATTTACAGCGGCCCTGTTTACCGGCTGGTATTGGAAGATGATCAACATTTCCAAGTCTTGTGGAGAGGGCAGGTGTTCGTGAAGGTCCAGGTCGAATTTCTCGAACAGTTAGAAGACTAAGAAGATGTCTCACAACTTCTGTGAAAGAAAACGAATGTTTCACGTACATATTTTGATCAAATGAGAGGATAATTGACTAAACACAAGATGACTTAAAAAGTCTATATGCATTATATTAGGTTGTAGCAATTTGTGTTCAACTTCGATAAGCAGTAACAGCTTTTTCATCTCTATAGCCAAATTATCGAATGACAGATTTACATTGTAAAGTTATGTGTATATATCATCTACTTTCTGACGACCTTATATTTTCTGATTGATTTATGACAATTACTATGTTAAGTTCTAGTATTTTATTATTTGATTTGATGTTCATATTCATGACTTGAGACCCCACAATTTCTATTCGGCTCTTTGAAATAAACGTCTTATTTCTTTATTTATTTTGCAACACAACAAAATCTTTAAGTTTTAACTCAAAATATAAAATAATACAAAATATAGATCTAACCTTCGGAAATGCAGAGGAGATGTAGGCCTATTGACTTGAATGTGTCTTTGTAACCTCCAAGTACCCACCATGCCCAAATTGATGAAATTTGCGAATGATAGCCACCACCATTTCTTTGATCGCAGCTGAGGCCGATAATCCGAAAGAAACCTGTCCAATAAGTCAACTCCGCTCATGTGACAATTATAGGAGGCAATTGTCACATGTAAATAATACGCCTTTTTATTCGTCACCCATTCCGCGAAAGAGAAGAATTCATGGTGGAAGACGATCTGGGAGAAAAGTTCGGACATCTTATCCTGATAGCACTGTTGTTTTTGATTCTTTGCGCTGTTTATTCGATAAGTGCAATTTTATTGATTTTTATTGTTATTTACGAAAGCTTTCAAGAAGTGTTTTGCGCAATTTGCTCCAGAACTTGTCCAGTGTCGCAGGTGACTTGCGTATTGTTTTGTCAGCTTTTTTAACTCAGGTTTTTGATGATAATAGTAATAATGGTATCGACAAGGATCGTGAAAGGGCTGTAATTGTTGTTTTGTATGACTGTAGGAATATCGAGTATTTGAATATTCCGTCTGTTTTTGGCAATAAAAGAATTCGCCGTCTTTTGCCTGACAAGGTCCAAAGTGCACATCCTCCTAGAATATTTTACAAACTTGTGAAACCGATATCGTTGCGTATTTGCAATTACAGTAGATTGTTATCGAGTTTGTCGTTGTCCGACATATCTAATATTTCAACTTCTGCTTGTATTTGTTCTAGTAAACCCGATTTTATTTACGCTCCTTTCGGTCATATTGTTACTGGTGATTTGAATGTGATAGATGATGTTTATCTTAGGAATGTCATGGCACGGGGTGTTAAATTTCGTATTCCCCAATTTTTGCCATGGAATAAGGTTAAAGCTGATTTGGTAACTTGTGTTAAGACCCACGCCGATAAATGTCCAAAGTGTTTAAGATTGATCGTGATCGTTTCGATGATTGGGAGGGTGAGGTAATAGACCTCATTTGTAAACGTATAAAAAGACTAAAGTATTGTGAAAATGTATTCGAAAGAAAATTTACGTCTATTAGATCACTTGATGGGAGCATTAAACGTATGCATGATCATTTTGTCATTGTGCCCGTCGATAAAGCGGCTAATAATTTTGCTGTTATATGTAAGAAATTGTATATCAACATCATGTTGGAAGAACTAGGTTTTGATTTAAACAGTTTGGTACCTGTTGGCAATGCAACTTATTCTGTTTCTTCGGAAGGTAGCAGTGAAATTGTTGACCGTCACTGTTCACTTGTTAAGTCATTTGATATAAACTGTTCGGATGATTGTAAAAAGTTGCCTAAATTGTTTTGTATTCCGAAGTTTCATAAGTCACCGTATAAGTTTAGATTTATTGCTGGAGCGCGCAAGTGTACGAGTACACAATTGTCAGTTGTTCTTAATAAGGGTCTCTCCTTAATAAGAGACTTTTTTAAACTTTATTGTGAAACAATACAGAAGAATAGTGGCTTCCGATGTTTTTGGAGCATTAAGTCTACTGAAGAATATTTGAACGTTGCAAATAATAAAAATAATGTCTTTTCAATTCAAGTATTCGATTTTTCTACATTGTACACTAACCTCAATCATGAAGACATATGTGCACATTTGTTTAGCTTGCTGGAGCTAGTTTTTAACTCCACGTCGAGAAAATTTCTTTGTGTTGGTTTTAATGAAACTTTTTTCGCTGGTAAAACGTACAAGGGTTATCACTGTTTTAGTTTGGAAATGTTGAAGTCCGCAATTAAGTTTGTTATTTCGGAATTTTTCGTTATTTTTGGTGGCTTGGCATTCAAGCAGGTTAGGGGCATTCCTTTGGGGGGAAATTGCAGCCCTATGTTAGCTGATTTGTTTTTGTGCCACTGTGAATTCGTTTTTATGAAATCGTTAGTGTCGAACAAGAAATTCGGATTAGCTAGATTGATGTCTTGCACCACACGTTACATCGATGATATATGTCTTTTCAATTATAAACATTTTGACACTTTGTTGACTAAGATTTATCCCGCGGATTTGAAGGCTGAGAGAAATGGGACGGATAACACCTTAGTAGAATATCTCGATGCCAAGCTTAATATTTGTAGTGATGGTTTACATACATCAGTTTTTCATAAAGTTGAGCAATTTTGTTTTGATGTTATTGTTTTCACGCTTCCCGACAGTCTTCTTCCTCTTCATATGGGTGCGAATGTCTTTGCCAGTCAAGTTCTTCGCTACCTTAGGATATGTTCTCATCTGCCGCCGTATGCCATTGTTAAAGTTAAAAGCACGTTTGAAGTTTTTGTGAAACGCGGATATGAACCTGCAAATTAATCAAATGTATGGAGAGACTGTTGAAAAAGCAATTTTTAGTTTTGCTTAAATTTGGTTTGTAGTCAGCCAGAGAATTTTGTATTTTGTGTGGCTTCATTTAAGAGTGTTATCATTGTTAAGTCATGTGTGGGGTCCGCCTTTTTGGCGGGGGTCCGCCAGCTAGGGTTTGAGCGTACAAAATGTTAAAGGACCCGAAACGCGACCTAGCTGGTCATTTTGCTGATGAACCCCTTCTATGTTTATTCTTTTCTGGTATGTCTTGTATAGAGATTGTAAATATGTTTTATTGTTCGGTACGCCATCTAAGTATTATTTCTTTCTTTTATATTACCCGATGACCGGCGTGAACGCTTTCAACAGCCCTTTTCAGGGATGCACTTATTAAGTATTTATTGAGTTTCTAATGTATATTATTGTTCATTCGAAGTGCACTAACCTGACTTTTCCCATAATCATAGCTGGTTGTTGAATTGCAGTTCTCTTCCTATCACTTCGACTTCAGCGTGTCGCCTGACTGATAGGAGTAACGCCCACATTTGAACTGATAACTATAACGGGGGTATTATCGTTCCAGTGGCAGACCACGACTGAACAATCACTGTAACTTTCATGAAATCCTCTCTGAGATTTTGCCATCGCCTCTTTTGATATCAGAGGGCATTTTTCTATTCTGTTGCGCCTGACAGTACCAGTACAACGTAGACGGTATCCATGTAAAGAACATGGTTTGCCTTGCAATCAATGCCCTGTGTGAGTTGCTCGGTCACTTGTTCACCAAGGGGAGAACCTGGGATAGAAGAATTTGACTTGCCAGTGTACACTTCAAAGGCGAACGGAAATCCCTGTGAGCTACAAATCATCCAAATTTTGTAGCCGAATCGGATCGGCTTACCTTTCATGAACATCTTTGCTGAGTGGTGACCGTAGTATGGTACCATGCTCTCATCTTAAGATAGATTCTTTGAGAAGAAGCCAAACTGCTGCAGATTTTCTACGAGTAATTCCATCAATCTACGAATCTTGTACAATTTGTCGTTTTTGTCAATAGTTGAATTATCAGCAAGATGCAAGTATTTTTTCAATTCTCGAAATCTGGATCGAGTCATACGTTCCGAAACACACGGTACGGAAACATCCTCATCTCTTCTCCAATACATGTCTTCCTGTGGAACTGTGTGATAGCCAGACAATAGAATAATCCCAAGAAATCCCAATACTTCGCTTTCATTTGTGAAAAATGAATGAATTCCTTTCTGCTGGGCATAGATAATTGTTTGTTCCTTTATCAATCTTATGATCCGATCATCAATAGAAAGTTTAAACAATTCCAGTGGTGACAAAGTTTCCAAAAGAGGGTGCGTGCTCCTCAAATCATATTCTTCAGCTTCCCATGTATCTAACAATCTGTCTCCTTTCCTCCATTTGACATCCTTTCTTGTAGATGTTTTTTTTTGGTCTTTTTGTTTTGTTTTCAATCTCAGATTGATCATCTGTAACTTGGCCACACTCATGGATTGCAATGGTACCAGGCACGTCGTGAATGTCTGCATATAAAAAAAAGAAAAATATAGAGTCTTCGTTAATATCTTCTTCATCAGTTTCCTCTGCAGCGTTTGGAGGAAGTATAATCATATCATTGTCTCCATCCTCTTCTAAAACCATGTGTATAGCTTCCTCAATGGTAAAGCACTTCTTTCGTTTAGCCTGAAATAAGATAAATCAATGTTGAGTTGAACTGCAATCTGTGAAAATTGACTACTAGTTTTTAAAAAGTACGAGTCATTCTGATACTCATGAAACACAAGTAAGTAAACTTGTATTTATCTCTGATATCGTTAACACTATAATACGCGCTAAACTAGGTAACTGTTATGATAGTCGTGGGAGCTAAAGCGCTGCGCTGCATCTGGATGAAGCAGGTTCGAACCTGTGTATATTTTTCAGTTTTATTACTTTTGCATGAATAGTTTCATCTGCCTTTTTGACTTAGACTAAGTTCTAAGACTATATACATGTACTCTAAAGTTATAATTGACATACTTCTTTTTAATAATTGTTTTAACTAAAGATTAGGTCAAACCTTTATCGCAGGGGCATAGATTTGGTAAGTTCTATGCCGCCAAATACCTCACAATTTACATAAGCCTATAGATAAAATATAGCAGAATGAAATCACAAGACCGTCTATATATCAACTCTGGCAGCATTAGTTAGAAGAAAGGTTGCACAGACATCTTACACTTACCATGTAAAGCAGCAAAATATTTGTCACAAGAACTTCTTATTCAGATCAAAACAAAACTTTCACTGCTTTTCAATTTTTTTAATTTAAACAAAATATGTAAAATGGTTAACTTTAATTCTGATTATCAAACTAGCAGACATTACTATTCATATCAGATTCACAGACAGACCAAGATATTTCATTATAAATCCTTCCGAAATATTTTGTCAGCGATCTAATTTGTATAGGTCCAAGGCGCCAATGTCCCACAAGTGAAATATTTTGAATTTGTCACTATATTTCGAAAAATACAACAGGAATGAAATATTTTTGTATATAGCATACTTATATGAAGAGACATACATATTATAAGTAGCTAAAATCTGAAAACCAATCAATTGCTTTTGCTCAATTAGAGCTTCTGAAAAATCGCTGTGACCAAATTGAACATTGAAAAACATAACCAATATCTTTTGATTGAATTGTATGCATAAAATCTAGAGATGTGATATTTCAATGAGTCAGATCACACCAAGACACACCAAGGTTGCCAAACATTATAATTATTTACTGTAAAATATCATATGTCCCACATTCAATAAGACATATTTCCAAAATCTAGCGATGTAACATTGGCGCCTAATGGGTTGAGGAGATTTCTAGCCAAAAACGTTTGAAAATATGTGATTGCATTTTGAATTACTATTTGTAGTACACTGTAAACCGCACACTCCTAAAGCAAACTGAAAGAAACTCCGAATGCAAACCATTAATCAAGAACACTGGAGGACCTCGAATGTAAGTAAACATCTGGAACAAGATTATGAGGTTTGGAATGAGAGTCAGAACATATTCAATCATCTCTATATTACTTACGACAGCGTTGTAGCATTAGGGGTTCACGTAACATCAGGCGATATTCCATAAAATTTAGCATTTCCTCTCCTATTGCTTTGCTATAACTAGGACTGATTTCGTGAAATCATGAGTGCGTGAAAGGAGGCCTATTTCACGACAATTCTGAATTCACGAAAACATAGCCCTATTTAAAAAAATTTATAACACATAAATGAATGAGGAATCTGAAATTGAAATACACTCAATCAAAATTCTCTGGTGAAAGACTCAGGATTTTAAAATTAAGTACTAGCCTACGGGGCGAAAATTTTCGCTACATTTTTCTAAATACCCGTCCATACAGTGTTGGTTACTATACGAATTCAATGTCTTGCTGAGATTGATGAATAGCACGGACCAGGACGAAAGTGATTGAACTAAGGAAATCATAACATTGAATCACAAAAGTCAACTGGCACAAGAATTCAAAGAGGGCATGGCAAAGGCGTCATTCGTTGACGATATTGTTGATGGTAGTGCAGCGAATATTCTGAAACCTGAGGCCGCTGCTTTTCGAGCAACAGGAGTTCAGCAACCGAGAACACTCGTCAATTTGTATCGACTGCTTTGCACCATTCAAGCTACATCATAGCTATGAGTGAGTGGGCATTTTCATCTGCAGGAGAAATTTGCACCAAAATTCGAAGTTCTTTGTCGGACGAAATGTTGTGCAGCATGTGTTTGTTAAAATCCTCTTAAAATAATCACTGAACGACCTTTCGCGTGCCGTAGGAATGCCGATGCAATGCTCAGTTAATGTTAACAAGAGCAAATTATCATTGACGTTATTGATGATTTTGGATAGAAAATGAATACTGATTTATTTGCTGCGAATATGAACTTGTTTTCTGAAGTAATAAAACATTTTCTAATTTCGTAAAAGTTTGGTGAAATTTTCGTGAAAGTGTCAGCCCTAGCTATAATTTCGAAATTTACAACGCTTAGAGCATTCGGAGCGTGCGGTTTACAGTGTACGAAGGAGAGTGAGCTATTGAGTCATACCAAAAGAATACCACACGCATTACAGAGCTCAGACGCTTATTATAATGCATCAATTTCTGAATTTCATTCGATTCGGAGCAATGCTTGAGAAGTTAGAGAGAGTCCGGCATGGACCTATTGTTCGACAGTAGTTGACGGATGATAGTATTTCTCTAGGAAAGGGGGAGGGCGAAGACAGCATCACAATATAGTTGGACTGTCTCATTGTCAGGTTCGAAAGAAGTTAGCGAATGACTGCAATAACGTGATATGTCTTGGGCTGTGTCTTGATTGCCTGAACTCACGATTATCATTAATGCATCTCAGCAGACATAACTTTTCAGCAAACTTTGCAGCTTTGCTATGCATTCATTTCATTTCATGCACATTGGTACCCATTAGACAGGTCGTCTCTTCTTCTGCTTGACTAGAAAGGAAACATTGGAACATGTAGCGCTAATGAAATGAATGACACAATCTGCTGACATAATACCATAGCAATCGAACAATAAGCAGCCATTTTAACATTAAACACGCCGAATTGTGCAAAGTCTCAGTGACTGTTATCAACTGAATCACACGGCAAAGAGACACAGTCGATGTCAAGTTCCACAGAGAAATTTGTGAACGTTTCTTCGTGCGCCTGCTATTTTTTTTATATTGATCGGAGGGCCCAACATTGTCGAGAAAACTTCTGCACAACGATCTGAATTCTTCGAATCTGAAGGAATCCTGACGATCGGAGCATTTTGAAAGAATTCACAGCAATCCGCAAGCGATGCAAGACAATTTTCCTATCTCTGCAAGGTATTAAAAATTTCTTTTTGACTACATAGTAAGCTCCTGCATATGCCATCGTTTTGAATCAGTTTGCACTTCTAGAAAAGTGACACTCTTAAACAATCTAATTCTGTGTTGGCATCATTCCTCAAAGAGGAAATGAATATATTGTCTTGTATCAACTTCTATGTTACTGTCGATTCATTTGACAGTAGATAACAATGATATTGTTAGAAAAGCATACTAGGAAGATAACGTCATAATGAGAGTGGAGGCTTTGCTTGCCCCTGACACGTTCGTGAGGGTGCTCTTCGCTGGTCGTGGTAATCTTCATGCCGCGTTAGCAGCTGAAGCCCCGCGTTAGCCCAGCAAGCCATTTGTCATGGTGATGCCAGGAGAAAGGCGCATTGAAATATTATTTCGAACATGCGTAAGCCGAAGGCATTGAATTGTTTGATATTACAATAGACAGTCTTCAAAATGGAACCTTAAACAAAAATAGTCAAATTCTTGCAAACCTACCGCATGGCCTGGATACAATGTATATCAGCTCTCAGTAGCGATGAATGTCACAATCAAATTCACCCCATGATTCCTATTTCCTTGATTTCAAACTTACGACGTCAAAACAACACCAAACGACATGTTGAACATACAGTTTCAAAATTTAACATTTTCATGTATAAGTATCTAAAATATATTCAGCATCCTGAATATTACTCCTAGCGATGTATAACTCTCTACTTTCTCGAAAATAGGTCACATGAGGTGAAACACACTGTTCTCAGATGTCAGACAATATTTTATATGAAATTGAGAACTAAACAGGTGACAGACACTCCGTTGATAGTGAAACATGAATCTGATTTCAGTTACAAAGATATTCGTTCTGTTCAGGGGCAACAAATCGCATGTTCCTTCGTAGATGTCGTGTGACTTCAGAAATCGAATATCACTGTAATGCAAACTCAAAAATTCATTGCGTTGGGATAAAATCGCAGTTATTGAATTTCAAAGGTTAATTTGTATCATAAATTCGGATGCTTTCAGCATTATAAGACAAAAATACGCAATACAGATACATACTAAATATCAAGATAGTCAAACTGAGGGTGGTGCTCGCATACATAAATTTGAGAATCTCCGAAAATTACAGATGAAAATCTTGAAAATTTGAGTTGGAAAATGTACATAATCACCATGCTGATATGTATAATTGTTATTGATTATAATACAATGGCGTGCTGCTTCTGTTGTTGGTAGTTGAAATCTCTAATTTAGCTTGAGACTTTCGGCTGAATACTCAAAATTGAGGATCTGTTGTAGCCCACCACTTTCAAGCATTACATATCAATCTTTAGACTGAAGTCCCACAGAAGATGGTCAATCAAAGCATCACAAATGAACTACAGAGCTGATCATAAAAAACGGATCACCTAAATTTCACTGAAATTCAATCGATTCTCATGTCTTCCAATCGTGTCGCACAACAACGTACCATGCATCATTCAAGAGCTTGCATTCTCAGCTTTAAAATGAGCCATAATAGACTTGCATCCGTTATTGTATTTGCTGAGCAGTGCTCAACATATGAAAATCGTTCAATTTACAAATCTCAATTTTTCAATAGGAAGACATGTGAGTATGATAATGAATCAGGTACGGGGAGAAAGCGCATTTTCTGAGCCTTCTTTTCACATACTGGTCATCAAAATTGGAGAACTAGGAAAAAATTAGTGCATCGTGAAGCAGGGATGCGGAGTCCTATCATTTTGATAGGACTCCGACCCCGACTCCGGCTTTTGATAGGACTTCGGGTGGCAAATATATATAGTCTAGTTTTTTAAAAAAAGAAAGCTGGTAACCTACGTCATAGATCATTATAGGCTTACCTGAACATATTTTTAGAGATCATTGTTGTATTAATTATCAATCATTTTCGATGAAAGTTTATCAAATGTCGCTTTAAGTTAGATGCATACGACTCGGCTCCTCCCTGATTTGTGCTTCGCACGATTTTTCTCCAGTCTCTACCATGCACAAAGATCCCGCCATCCTTCTTCAAAAAAATATGAGTACACCTTTGATTTTGATATGCACTTTAGAGGAGCCATTGCACACGATTAACGTACTGAGGGTAAGAAGTAATGTTCTCAAACAAACTATTATTTCATCTTTGTCTCTAATGTGACCTTTGGTGCGTAGGTGTGATCGATGCTGCTAGAAGGGCTTGTCTTCTCTATTAAATCACCGAGTGAAAAGACAATCCTTTTTCTCTATCACGGTTCATTCCCTCAGCTATTACAAGCTTTGCATTCACTGCTGTCTGTACTTTTGTTTGACGGAGAAAGTTCACATCAAGACAGTGACAGCTATATGCACGAAAATATATAATTTGTTTGTGTTATACTTCGGGTCTAGTTATAGGCCGGAGTCCGGAGTCCTATCAAATGATAGGACTCCGGGACTCCGACTCCGCATCCCTGTCGTGAAGCTACCACACAATCATGACCTTTTTGGTTGAAAATGTTATATTCTTTCTTTTTTACCAAAAGTGTTCATGTTTGGTATCTTCATAATCCTTGCGATGTGAAGAATGTGAACATGTGAGTTGTATTCATGTAAGTCTAATAGTTCTTTTTCAAACTTCTTCAATGTTTTCGCATTTTCGCAAAAAATAGTATCAGAAAATAAATCAAATTAAAAAACTTATTATTAAAAAACTAGTATCAAAAATTTATCAATGGCATCCCAAAACATGCTTCACGCTTTAATGCTTCATCCTAATTATTAACGAAGTCCGGAATGAGAATTTAATAAAGTGCACATTAGAAACAAATATATACATACATTATGCATAGTAGTAAGCAAGTGACAAACACTCGACCGGCGCCCCCCCCTCTGGAACGGCAGAGTGTCGTGGTCGGCCGCCGTGGTGCTTCGGGTCTGAGTCCCCCCCCCTCTGGAACGACAGAGGTTGTGGTCTGTCGTGGTGTGCCGGCCAGGTGGGTTCCCGTTCACAACATGTTCGCTGACTCCCCCCCCCCTCGAAAACGACAGAGTGTGAGACTCGGATGTGTTGGTCTCGTATGGGTTGACGTGACCGACCGCCTAGGTTGACGTGGCCGACCGCCTAGGTTGACGTGGGCGACCGTCTAGGTTGACGTGGGCGACCGTCTAGGTTGTCGTGGATGGTGAAATGGCTGCCAGATTCGGATTCAGCGTAAAATTCTGCATCGGTAGGGTGAGTTTCAAGGCAATTGGCGAGAAAAAATTTTTCTTCAAAATTTTAACAGAGTTAGAATTTGGGACGTTTTGGTGTGTAGCGCCCAAACGAAGCATCGGATGAGAAAACGGAGGCCAGATTCGGAATCTACGTGAAATTTTGGGTTAGGAAGGATGTTTCCAGCGAAATCGGAGAGAAAAAATTTTCACTGACGTCCCCCCCACTCTGGACAGCTTGCTTCGATTTTGGCTTCCAGTGGACGGATTTTGTCGTGCGATAGCTCGTTTGAAAGCTAAGAGTGAGACAAATTCAGTGAAACAATCGGCTTGTTCCTATCTGTCTTCGTTTAGATGTGAGACGCCATTTAAGATTTTGGGACATTGGTGAAAAACGACAGAGTTAGAATTTGGGACGTTTTGGGCTCTAGCTTCAAAACGAAGCATCGGATTGGAAAACGGATTTCAGATTTGGAATCAGCGTGAAATTCTTTATCTGTATGGTGAGTTTCATGTCAATCGGAGAGAAAAAATTTTCAACATTTTTCGAAAAAACGACAGAGTTAGAATTTGGGACGTTTTGGTGTGTAGCGCCCAAACGAAGCATCGGATGAGAAAACGGAGGCCAGATTCGGAATCTACGTGAAAATTTGGGTTAGGAAGGATGTTTCCAGCGAAATCGGAGAGAAAAAATTTTCACTGACGTCCCCCCCCTCTGGACAGCTTGCTTCGATTTTGGCTTCCAGTGGACGGATTTTGTCGTGCGATAGCTCGTTTGAAAGCTAAGAGTGAGACAAATTCAGTGAAACAATCGGCTTGTTCCTATCTGCCTTCGTTCAAAAGTTAGAGCGGTTACAAGATTTTAGGTCGGAGCTCGCTCACCTGAAAAAATCCTAAGTGTCAGAGTGGCTTTGTATGGGTAAAAATTTGAAAATTTTCCAAAGTGTGGAATTTCGACCTGGGACCGTCACCAAAACATTTTTCATCAAATTTTGAAATTTCACTGACGTCCCCCCCCCTCTGGACAACTTGCTTCGATTTTGGCTTCCAGTGGACGGATTTTGTCGTGCGATAGCTCGTTTGAAAGCTAAGAGTGAGACAAATTCAGTGAAACAATCGGCTTGTTCCTATCTGTCTTCGTTTAGATGTGAGACGCCATTTAAGATTTTGGGACATTGGCGAAAAACGACAGAGTTAGATTTCGAATCAGCTTGATGTTATTGTCCAATGAGGATCATCATCCAATGAGAATCAAGCATTTCTTTATAAATAGCGAGCCTTCCACAGTGAGAATCATTCCATCGTTGAATCACACGAGTGACGGACGCACATTTTCTCTCTCTCAAGTTCCCTGTTCTATTATCCAACTAAAATGGTAAGTCGCTACTTCCCTCCCTCTCCTCCCTTGAACGTAAACCTAATACAATCTTTTTTCATTTTCAGGCATCTACTCCATCTGCTGCACTAGTAGGACAAAATGGCGGTCAAACGTTACAAGGTTCGCTACGGTCAGATCATCTACAACTGAGGCCAGTGGAAGAAACATCCAAGGTACATAATCCTACACCGCTACAGCGTAAATTTAAACAAGCCTTGCGTTATGATGATCATAGCGTAGTACTCCAAACGGGAATGCTCCCTTCCACGGATGTCAAGATAATGCACAATCAGTATGGGGACTACATACTGATCCCCGTGAGTCTGTACATTCGCCACCAACTTGATATTATTGAGGAGTACGTGACATTAAATATGGACATTCCTACTCCTCTTGCTAAAGAGTGGAAGGCGAGAGATGACAAGGATACTCCCTATAGAAAGATTTGGGATGGTAATCACATTTGCCTACCGGTATCACATTGGTGTACTTACTATAAGAAGGAGGGAGATCATTCAATACCCATCCGATGTGATGAGCTCGGAGAAGGTACTTGGGATATCCTTTTCAAAGTGAATGGGCTATATTATGGTCGACACAAGGATAATAAAATAGCCTCTCTCTCCATGCATATGGAATCCATCCTATGTATTCCGAAACCACCCAACGTGGACGACATAATTGATCAAATCCTTAACAGCAGTGGTACGAAGCGCAAGTCGGAGAAGAATGCTACATCAAAACGCAAATCAAAGAAGGAGAATTGCTAGTCCTTTCCTAACTCTACCCTATGACAATTCGCTTATGTGCTTTGAGTGTCGTAGACGTGGTCTTATTAGATACATTTTACTTCTTCGTTGCCATCATATCATTTGTGTATTTTGTCGTGAAAAGCATCGATGTAATTCTTCATTTTGTAATATGTTATAGAACGTTTCCTTAGATGTGTAAATTTCCGTTTTAGGCTTCTATCATCATTTTTATGGATTGTGAGGGTGAACCTGTACAGGAGCTCAGTGCTATTGCTATGAACAATTGGACATATCAGATTGTTAGTGTCTATCATCAACATGCCAACTGCGATCCCAATGTTGATCAATGGGCGAGAAAACACATTCATGGACTTAATCTGAAATATTTGCAAGACTATGGCTTTTCTTGTGAAAGTGCTCTTCTTATTGACTTTAAACGATGGTTAGCTGCTTTCAATGTTATACGCATCTTTTGTAATAATCCTGGTAAGGAGAGGAAAGTATTTCTCAATCTAATCATTGATGATATTTTGCTCCCGCCTTGGGATAGTAGAGTGAATCAACATTATCATGAAGTCACGAAACGTTTTAAGGATTTGTGTGTTCCTATTTTGTCTGTTCGTTGTAGTAGCTACGTTCATAACCAATGCTTCTTTCCTCCTTACCTCAACACTGCCAAAGTCCTGTATGGTTATCATTGCTCGCTGTATGATAGTTATCAGCTGTATCTATTTTATCTCTTTCAAACCATTGATTTATAATGCATGCTTGTTACCGTTATTCAATAAATGTTACTATGAGAAGAGTTGTTGTTTTCATGCAATGGATGGGTTAGTTAAAGGGCGATCATGTCTTTCTCAAACGACTGCGGAACATTACGTTTTCATAGGCAAAGTTTAAAAGGAGCTGTTCAAGATTATGTGATAAATTTTCATAAAGATGAGACCGACATCGAAGCAGTGGTCGATGATGCTAGCACTCTATTTCTAGAGTTAATGAATACATTCTCTGATAGCATTGTCATGGCGCGATTAGTTGCGAAAATTAAGTTTAGTCATTTTGGAAAGGAAGAGGTGGAAAGTCGCTCTTTCCATTTTGCTTCTTATTCAATGGAAGTGGTAGATCACCCCGAAGAATTTTTTAAAAGACATATGATAAAAATTGCTGAACGTCTTAACGCATTTAACCATCATGGTAGCAGTCTAGTGATTGAAGCGATTTCAGATATTCACATTCAACTTTCCATAAAAAAAAATTGAAAATGCAGTGGTACTTGATTGTAGCACAACTGGTTTTCGAGCTATGTCTGCTCACTCTCGAAGTATATTCCTTCTGTACATGCGTCTATTATTTAGAAAAGGCTAGCAAATTCATATCTTCAAAAAGACTTGCTATAGACATCAGTAACGGTGAAACTATGTGTTGCGATGTATGTAAACGAAAGGATGGAAATGAAAAGCGCATCTTCAAGAGATGTAAGCATGCTTTTTGTCAACGCTGTTTCATACGTAATTGCATTCAACTTTGCCAATGTAACCACTGTGACATTGCTCATTTCGAGTGTCACTTATGTCGCAATAGTTAGTACCTATGCAAATGTGGTAAAGATAGGTTTTAGCAAAGACTAACACGGAAAATGGCGAAACGTAAAATGACGAAACGTAAAAGTCAAAAGTTTTCTTCAGCCATTCAAGCTCTCCGACGAATGAAAGCAAATCAGCGATACAATGCTATACGACATGGTAACGATAAATTCATTTGTGAAATTATTTCTCATGTGAGGAAGTTGAGGACGAAGAAATTAGCACCAAAACAACGAAAGTTACTTAAGCGATATGCTACGAAATTGCGTTTCATCTCCAATCCTAAAGTCGCCCTTCAAAGAAAGAGGAAAACTCTAACACAAAAGGGCGGTTTCCTTTCAGCAATACTTCCAATGATAGCTCCTGCCGTGGGCAACCTATTGGGAAATATCTTTGGCTCTAAGCGTTAATTATGCAAATGTTGAGTCTCAAAGTAATAAAATGGATTTCAGACTTCAATGTGATAAAGTTCTGACTGTATCAGGTCCATCTCATGCAGGTAAAACTGTTTTCACGCTGAATTTATTGGATAAAAGAAGGGAGTTGTTTAAGGAACCTATCAATCGAGTGATTTGGTGTTATGGTATTTATCAACCGTCGCTGTTTCAGGAATTGCAAAGTCGCAACTTTATTCGACATGAAGGAATTATTCCAGTGGATAAACTTCAGTCTAATGATGTTGTTGTATTGGATGATTTATTAAAAGAAAGTAAGAATTCAAAAGATGTTACAGATATGTTCACTCGCGCAGCACACCATAAAAGGTGTTTTATCATCTATATTACACAAAATTTGTTTCCTGATGGAAAAGAAGCTCGTACACGAAACCTGAATACACACTATTATGCTATTTTCAAGAATCCGCGAGATAAAAGTCAATTTGAAATTTTAGCGCGACAAGTTGCACCCAGAGGATCAAAAGCCTTAATTGAAATTTTTCAAGCAGCTACTGAAAAACCATACGGTTACTTATTCATTGACTTTACGCAAGAGTGTCCGGAAGAATTTAGATTTCGAAGTGATATTTTGAAAACTCCCATGATTATCTACAAACTATGAGTTCTTATTCTCGCATGATTGTTATTCCTCAGGATGAATATGTACAATTGACTGCCATGCAGCAAGTAAAGCAACCTCTTGCAAATCAAATGTATAGGAAAGAAATAGATTATCAGCAAAATGTTCACATCAAAGATCCACATCGTGCTGTATTATTACAATCGGAAACTGTTGAGCAATTGAAAAACTTGAAGAATAAGATGCGTGACTCTGTATCGACTGCTACACCTTTAGCATCTCGCGCACATGCCATATCTCTTTTCAACAGTATTGAACCCCATCTCAATGTAAATGATAGAGAAGAAATCATTACAGATGAAAATAAAGTGATTGATGCTTCACGTTATGAAGACTTGATTCAGTATGCGACACGTAGAAAGCGCCGTCAGGGCTATGTTCCACCTGGTTGGTCATACTTTCTTAAACTATTGAAAAAGCATAATGTGCCAAAATTTGCTTTAAATAATGAGACATTGAAAGAACTTGATTCAACAGTGGCTACTACTCCAATGCTTCAGGCGATGAAAATGCCAACAAATTGGTTTAAGGCGTCACCTGCTACATCCCCTCCCACACTCACTAAGCAAACAAGAGGAAGAACTCGACGTAGATCTACATCGCCACTAAAACTGGTAAAAGGAAAACGTAAAACAGCTCCTCGTAGGAAATACATGTTCTCAGACTATTAATATGAAGCAGATGTGTTGCTTGCCATGTAATGAGCCGCCAGAGGTGAATGTCGTTGTCACTTGCACTTGCTGCGCCAGCTCTCATAATGAAACCCCTAAGCAATGTGAACACGATCGCAAAACCGCTAAAGCTAAATGCTGCAGTTGTTGTAAATGTAGAAAGGCAAGAAAGAAAAAAGATGAGAAGGAGGAAAAAGAGTCAGCCGTCATCGACTGAACGTTTGAAGTCAATCTATTATGATGTAAAACATCCGGCAGGATTTGCATCTATCAAGAAATTATCAAAAGCGAGTGGTCTTCCACAATCACAAGTGAAACGATGGTTAAAGGGTCAGGCTACCTATACACTCCACAAACAAGCGAAAAAGAAGTACCGCACCCGCCATTATATTGTTCATGACATCGATGAACAGTGGCAAGCAGATTTGTGCGATGTTGCCTCCATTTCAAAACATAACTCGGGCAATAATTTTATTTTAACCGTCATTGATATTTTCTCGCGTTATGCGTGGGCTCAACCTTTAAAAACTAAAGAAGGGAAAGGAGTAGCAAAAGCATTCCAAACAATTTTTCGAGAAGGTCGCATTCCAAAAAGAATTCAGAGTGATCAAGGAAAAGAGTTTGAAAATCAGCATGTGACAAGATTATTTGAGAGGCATGACATTGAGTTGTTTAGTGTAAAGAGCGCTTATAAAGCTGCACTCGTTGAACGTTTTAATCGCACATTAAAAAATCGCTTGTGGCGACATTTTACTGCCAACTTGACACAAAATTGGACAAAGGTTCTACAAGATACACTCAATGCCTACAATCACTCTATCCATCGTTCTATTGGACTCAGACCAGTAGATGTAAATGCTGACAATGTAGATAAAGTGCGCGAATCATTCCAACGTAAACGCACTCATGTGAAAAGTGATGTGAAAATTGGCGATAAAGTTCGTATCTCAAAAGTGAAAAGTGTTTTTGCTAAAGGGTACCTTCCGAATTGGACAGAGGAGGTATTTACAGTATCAAGGATTAATCAAAAAGACTCTCCGACCACCTACAAGTTGAAAGATTACGATAATGAAGAAATTGAGGGTAGCTTTTACCGCGATGAGATTGAGGTAGTCACTGAAAGTGAAACATATTTGGTAGAGAAAATCATTCGATGTAAAAAACGGCAAGGTGAAGAATGGTGTCTTGTTAAATGGACTGGTTATCCTTCAAGTATGAACTCTTGGATGCGTCGTGCCGACATCTTTCATCTAAGTGATCGACAGTGATTCATGCAAAGTTGTAACTAACAATGTTTAGGGTTTGAGCTATGAATCCAACTGCCTCATTTTATTCACGACCCTCCTATGTAAGTGGCGGAGGACAAATTTACATCGGTGCTCACCGCCAACGTGGAGGTAGCATACTTGGTGCACTGAAATCTGTTGTAGCACCTCTCGTATCCAATGTCGGTAGATCTTTAAAACGAAATGTTTTAAGTAATGCCGTTGGCTTTGCTGGTGATGTTGCTAGTGATCTTTCCAGAGGTAGAAGTTTTAAGAGCAGTTTGTTGAATCGTGGGAAGGAACGCGGTTTAAAAACATTGAAGCAGACCATTGCTGGTGTTACTCAAGGAAAGAAATCACCTAAACGAATGAATAAAGGAAGGAGGAAACATCGCGGAGCTGGTAAGGTGCGATCTTCAGTCAAAAGGCATTCACGCAAACGTCGCAGAGGCTCTAATCATTCATCAGGCGCTAAACGACGACGCTGCTAAAACTTCTAATCATGGAGTGTAAAACTTCCGGTTTTTGTTTGTTCGATCAACAAGCCATACAGACAGATATTCTTAGTTCAAGTATTGTAGATTATCATCCTCGAACAGCTGAGAATGCTGGCCCCATTGAATTTGTTATTCCTGGTGGTAGTGATGACTACATAGATTTGAGTTATGCGATGCTTGATTTGAGGTTTAGAATTCAGCAAGCAGATGGAACTGCTATTGACGATGCACATAAAGTTGGACTGAACAATTTACCATTGACTACATTACTTCGTGATGTTTCTCTAACGATTGGAGAGCAGCAAGTGGAAGGTGGTCAAAGCGATTATCCCTATAAATCATATTTCAATCATGTATCACAGTTTCATCCAGCAGCACAAAAAAGTCATATGGAAGCCATGGGATGGTACAGAGATGAAGCAGGAAAATTTGATGTTGAAACAAACAGTGGCTTTGTAAAGCGATCTGCTATGATTAAAGATAGTAGAGTATGTCAGCTATATGGTCCGCTGAATTTAGACTTCTTTAGACAGTCAAAGTTTTTACTGTGTAATACCAGCATGCGACTCAAGCTGACATTGAATAAGCCTGAATTTGCGCTGAATGCATTTGCTAAAGTTGACAATTTTAGAATTCATGTGGAAGATATTGCACTTTACATTCGTCGAGTAGTACCGAATCCAAGTGTCATTAGAGGGCATGCTGAAGGCCTTAACCGCCAAAATGCCATTTACCCCATTCAGCATACAAAGCTTCTCACCTTTACAATTCCGAAAGATCAAAAGAGTTTCATGAAAGATGGCCTCTTTCCATCGGAAGCACCGAAGCTCCTCATGGTGGCAATGGTTGAAAATGATGCATTTAATGGTAATATAAAGAAGAATCCTTTCAATTTTAAACACAATCAGTTAAGTGAAATTGCTTTACGTGTAAATGGTGTGAGTCATCCTGGTCCACCCTACAAACCAAATTTTGCTTCAGATCAATTTATGCGCAGTTATGTTGATTTTATGGATGTTTTTGGCTTTTACAATACGGATGACACCAACGGACTGACTATGAAAGAGTTTAAGAGTGGATATACTATTTATGCATTTGATTTGACTGCTGACAGCGATATTAGTGCACCCTATCGTCAAGCGAACGTGCCTCATAATATTCGTTTGGATTTGACGTTCAAAAGAACACTACCTGAGACGATCAATGTATTAATTTATGCAGTTTTCGATTCAAATATTGAAATTACAAAGTATCGTGACGTGATTCTTCAGTATAATCGTTAATGAGTTGGTTGACTGCTGACGATATTAAGACTAAAGTGCAGCGTAATGCAGACGAAGCGACGTTGAAAGCTTTCGATAATGTCTATTCACTCGATACCTTACCACCTGCAGTAAATCACTATCCCATCTTTATTGTGCTAAACACTCATTCACAGAATTTAGGCGGTGAGCATTGGAAAGCGATCTTTATTGGAGAAGACCGACGTGGTGAACTATTTGACTCTCTTGCTCAACCTCCAAATATACCAACACAGCAGTGGTTGAGAAAACATACGCGTCAATATCAGCGAAATGAACGCATACTACAACATCCACTTTCATCAACGTGTGGTGCTTTTGTACTGTACTTCATCTTAAAACGTTTACATGTATCTCGATTTGCATCTATTATTCAAAACTTTTCATGTAATCCATCCTCTAATGAAAAAATGATTTGTAAGTTCTATCATGATTTGAAATAAAAACATCATGTTGGAAAAAATTGTTTTTTATTTTACAATCCGCTGGATACGTACATACTCAATGAGATAGTCTAGGATCATATTTGCTTGTTCATGAGATTTTAGTCCAGTAATGATCACTTTACTATTATGAAAGATTGCCACATGCACAGGCAACCAACAACTAATGAGAGCTGCAGGAAAAAGTTCGGGTTCATAACACAAACTGTAACTGCTGGTACGAATCTTCAAAAATGATAGACTGTCACTCAATTGAGTAGAGATCACCATATTGTCCACAGTCAGATTCGACATCACACACCTCTCCCTCTTCCATATCCGACGTAGTAGTCTTTGTAGCTCTAAGCGCATTGACTGCGCCGATGAATGAGAAAGGGCGCCGAGAATCTGTACAGTCCCATTTGGGAAGAGTTGAAGATTCCGTGAATTGTTCATCTTCACCACTAACATTTGAGGACGGCCCGGGTAATACTTGCTGTTTGGAAGCTGTTGGCGTAATGTTGTGAGATCGATTTTGGTGTAGAGTCTGAAGCGACGGAGAATGTTGACGATGGTGTAGCGATGGCGCTTCATGATGAAAGAATGAGTAAATTGAGCGATGTACCTTCCTTTTATACTTTTCCCAACTACCTTGATGAAATGTGAAGTTAGTATGAAGTTGGGAATGATAGAGTTGAATTCGCCGATTGTTGACGCGCAGCCAGATGCGATTTCCAATACGTGAATGTCTTTTCATATAGAAGTATTTCAAGTCCTTCATGATATGATGTAGAGATTGAAAATGACGATAAGATAAAGCAAACTCTCTTCTCACATTTCCAGTTGAATCTTTGAAATAGACGTTTCGATCATGATCCGTTTCAATACGTTGTAGGGAATCTAATTTCCAACTCATGGTGCGTGGTAATCATATCTGATTAAGATTTGCATAGTAGGGCGATGAACTCACGACGAATAAATGTCATGATGGAGCGATGTATGTATCTTCTATACTTCTCCCAATTGTATTTGCGAAATGAGAAACAGTTTGCGGAATGAGAATGGTAGATTTGAATTTCATTTCTGTAATGTTGAAGCCAAACTTGATCACCCAAGGAGATGAATCTTAATGTTTCAAAATATTCCAAATCCCTCATGATATCATTGAGGTTGACAAATTGTCGCCATGTTAATGTAATTCCTCTTGATGTATGACCATGAGAATTTTTGAAATGTACGTTTCCATCACGATCAACTCTGATATATTGTAGAGAGTCCAAAATCCAAGTCTTCATGATGTTATGCAAAGTTGCAGATTAGCAATATAAAAATGTCGTTTTATCATATTTTGCTTAGCAATGCGGCTACAAAGAGATTTACTAGTAATCGAGCCGCACTCTTTTCTACTCCCATTGATCATACACAACAGCTAAATGGGAATTGGGAAGTGGGTGTCACTCAACTTGTTTATAGCAACTGTGTCTATACTTTTGATCATGAGGTGATGACTATTAATATGAGGCGTACAGCTGCTTATCAATGTGAAAAGGGGTGTCGAGTATACATTCCACAGTGGTCAAAGAAAGATCTCTTATCATGTAAAAAGTTTATATATGATTTCTTGAATAAAGCGTGTAAACATATTGTCCAATTTACTCCGCACAATGATGATTATAATTATGTACATCATGTAGTTGAGAAAGATTGGATTGTTGGTTTAAGTCCAAGTTTAAGAAATGATTTAGGCTACCTCGCTAGCGCCTTAACAAGCTATGATAATTTTAACGTTAATTACCACATAAGTGGTCATAAACAGTTAATATATCGAGAGGAAGCTTATTATGTAGATCTTATTCCAAGAAATGAGAAGACGTTGGTGAAGAAGATTGTGATTAAGCCAAGAAAGACAAACATGACTCCTGAAACATTATTGAAGAAATTTAATTATCTCCTTCGAGTTGATGGTAAACAAGTGGCAACATTGACTTATATCAAATCATCTAATCATATTGCAATAAGCAAATTAAATGATGATGATCTAGTATTAGTTTGTTCAAAAGATTTTCATCAGTTCTTACGACATCGTTCTGCAGCTGTTCATGGAAAATCTGATATGCAACATTTACCATGTGAAAGGCCAAATCAATTTGATACAGAATGGGCCGTATCTTTATACAGAAAGTGTGTAGAGCCTTTTGGTGGTTTCTTACATGAAACAAGAGTGTTGATGCCTCGCATTATTACTTCGGTTAAATTGGTTGTAGATTATTTAAATGAAGTGATTAATGAGCAACATATTTCATTTTCTGAAAAAGAAGGTACTTTGTCTCTCACTATAAATGGAAAAGGTATTGAACTAATTATGGATAAAACTCTAATGGACATTTTGGGTTTTGATCAAAATATCTTTAAAAGTGGTACTGTAACCAAAGCTAGCGCAGACATGTCGCTATCGCGTCGTATTAACTATTTTCAGATATATTCCAATATTGGTGAAGATGTACGTGTGGGAGATGTTGAAGCTCCATTGCTAGCAATGATACCATACCAGCCAAAAAGCTGCAGTATTTTATCTGAGCATACTTTCAAGAAAGTGCATTATACAAAGCTGAAATCAAACTACATCCCACAAATTGATATTGCCATTTATGATGATGCTGGTGCGTTGATTCCTTTTCATAAAGATGCTGTGACAAGTATTACACTCCATTTCCGAATGAAGAGTTAATGCAAAAGTATGCTATTATATTTTTCCAATGTGAATAATATGGAAAGTGAAAATAAGGACTCGTTTCTAATCTACTTGCCCAGTAATGCTTCTATGAATAAATTTCCCAAAAATAAACCATCAGACTATCGAGTAGAATTAAATCGGCCACTGCATTTAGAAGGTGAATGGGAGGTTGGCGTTTCTAGTATTTGCTATGATAGCAATATTCAGAATGTGAATGATTTGGAAGAAATGATATTGACTCCTCGCACCCATGATGGAATAACGATGAATAATGCATTCCACTTCCCATACAATTTAACATCAGATGGAAAATGGAACTATGAATGGATTCAGATAAAATCAGATTCTTATGAGCCATTTGGGAATGAGAAAATTATTAAGGCATTCAACAGTGGTAATACTTCCATCATGAAGAATAAAAATCAGAAAGCTTATGAGTTTACTATCTATCATTGGAGTGGGAGACAGTTCCTCCGCTTTCATTCTTTTACTAAAGGTCTTACGCTGAGGTTGGATAGTGAATTCTATCCGCATCTTGGTTTTGGCCATGGACTACATCTAACGTCAATTGCTACTGCAAATGTTAGAAAAGTTTATTCAAATCGAATCAACAAATTTCATTATAGATTTAAAATATTTGATGAAGATGTTGTAGAATGCGAAGAACGCATCATTTTGAAAAAGCGTGGTGTTCAACCTTTATTACTTATTGAGTTAGTAAAACGATGGAATGAGACTGTGGGTAAGAAGTATGGAGAAAAAATTATGGCGGACAAAAATAAGTTGGTTATTCAGAAATATAATGACAAACTTACAGTTTATTTCTCTCCAACCTTGCGTCATTTTGTAAGACATTATACACCTATTATTGGAAGCGGTGTGGTGTATGCTTCTCATGAATATCACACTAAAGCTGATTCAGTTAATGATGAATGGTGGGTGGACATCTATGGCGATCGCATCAAGAAAATTTACCAGTCTTATGAAGAATCTAAAGTTGCTATCAATATAATGCCGCGTCTATATCATACAGTTGAAAGCTTCATTCATGTAGTAAATCCTTATATACAACAGAAGTTGAAGCATGTGATGAAAAGTAAATATGATGTAAAGACACACCACATTTCGTTTTCAATTGAAAATCAACGCGTTGTTCTGAAACTGGGTGATGACATTCAATGTCAATTGAGTAAAAATTTGAAAAAACTCTTTGGTTTTTCAATGCTACAAACAGTGTTTGCTGCTGCGCATACGATTGGTATAGAAACACCAATGACACTTGATAAACATGAACAGCACCTTTACATTCAAAGTGATTTGATTCTACCTATTTCTGTTGGTGAGAAAAAAGAATACATTTTACGTGATTTCATTCATGATAAAGACGCTTCATATGGAATAGTCGAGAAGATGTTTGAATCTATTTTCTATCATCCCGTCGTCAAACAAACTATACCCTCTATTGCTATCAAAATTACCAATGGTTTACAAGAGTGCATCCATGTGAAAGATACTAAATCCCTCATAACGTTAGTGTTTCGGAAAACAAAGTGAAGTCATTGTGATATGTTTATTGAAATATGTACATGAATGTGAAGCAATAGACTTTATACAACATCCACTGAAAATATATACATGAGCGCACTTCAATAAACATTGTTATATACAAAAAGTCTTTTTACTTCGTGAAGGGTGGAAATATACAGGGATAGGAAAAATGTCTTTCAGTGGAAAAGTCATCACATGGGGAATGTACAGATGTGGACACATATTCACAAGGAAAAAACAATCTCATGCGATACATAAAACAACAATGTTTATCTACAGAAATCAACATCAAAATACTAAGTTAAGGATGATTATGCTAAGACGTCTCCTGAATGTGGTAGTGTGAGTTTAATTCTTTTGGGTGGTGGTATGTTTGTGTCAGGATGTCCATGTGGAAGAGATATGTTGTGTTCTAACCAGCACCTCTTATCCTCCCATGCTGAAAGCGCCCGTTTCCTAAAAGTATGAGTTTTGATCTCATGCGACTTAGATTTTAAGATTGTCATATTGACAAACGTTATATTTTTATTTCTATAGGCTTTCCTGAAATTCTTATGTTTCATATTTTGCACAATGGATTTTGATATGCCTTTAGCGCGCTTAATGCTATCATCACTATCCTTTAATTTCATAGAATACATTTTTGGACGGAGGAGAATCATTTCATCTATTTCCTTCCCTGCTGTCTCATCCTTAAAGCAGCCAAGTTTTGCCTTATTTTTGATGGAGTAGAGTGGATGATCAGCAGGATAATTTGATGTATCAAAATATCTTTCCAAAGATTTTCCTACTTCATTGAAATTTAAATCTTTTTGAGTGGTAATACCTAAGAAGAAACTATCTGTATCACCACCCAACAAACGAACCTCTTTTACGAGAGGACATGGTTTTAGTATTTTATAAAAGAGTTGGTACATTTCAAGCTTAGAATAATCTAGTACAGCTTGACCAATATAGATGGGTTTGCACAACTCAACTTCAGATTTTATCATTTTAACACCTATAAGGTCCTCATCGATAATGTTTCTATCGATGAATAGAGGTGATGAGGTCAATTTGTGATACTTTTGATCATCATTAACTAGTTTGTAGTTTACGCGCTTTCTAACATCCTCCATCGTCTTACCAAATAGACTGTTGTTCTTATATTTATAAAAATCTTTTTCAAAGTTATTTTGGGCTAGTGCACGTTTCTGGCTGTTGCTATCAATATATGGCTTGAGGAAGGCTTTCTGTCTAAATTTAATAATGCGGTGAACTCTTTTTAAAATCATACCCATTTCTAAATAAAATTTTAAGATGCTAAAGTGGACTAGATAGTTTTCTTTATCATACTGGGTGAGTAAAAGTTTGCGGCAAGGCTTATAGTCGGGTTGTCCACATGATTCTAAATCTTTATGAAATTGTTTCATAAAGTCGGAAAACATATCTTTACTCACTTCACCTGATTCGGGTGCGAGTGGAAAATCTACGGTTTTATGTTTAATATTATTTGGATAGATTAGATCTATCTCAAAATAATATCCCCAATCACCTTCATCTGGAATTGCTAGTATGTTAGAAGGGTTGGAGAAATGTTGAATATCACTATCATCTAACCAGCTAAACTCAGAGTGAGGTAGCGGTTTGGATAATGAACTACCATACAAATTATTTTGGTCATAATACTTCAGATGAGTCTGGTCATTGCCTACTGTTTCAGATTTTAACCTATGTTTATTTACAAATGTGAGACCACCGCGAATTCCTCGCTCAAATAAATTATACATCTCTGGATCTTGTAAGAGATGAATGGTCTCACCAGTCATTTTAAAAGCAGACTTAAATGACATGGCTGGCAGACTGACAAAGTGGACGGGATCTAACTTATCTTCTTCTAATGCCACTCGTCGAAACTCCTGAAATACATCAGCCAGCAAAAATACATCTAACTTAAGGTAGGCAATCATATATTCGCCAAATGTATGGCAGTCAAATTTTATCCATGCATCTTGTGCATGATCATAATCTTCGGTCTTACATTCTGCGCCGGTCAAATCATTTTTAAATTTATCTATGGGCGGAAGAGAAGTCTCGCCGAGTTTACTAATCGCATCAAAATATGCATATGGAAAGACTCCTTTCCGTGTGATGACTTCATCGGTTAGATTTGGGTATTGTTTCTTAAGATTTTGTGTTAGTGGAAGAGACTTTAGATTTTGCACGAGAGAGGCCAGTGATGCAGTCATAAATTGGTAGGAATCTAAAAATTTTATATCAAAATAGACCGTCTTATTTTCTTTAGTTTTATCGACAGGCACTTTTGCTGTCATGGCCATAAACTTCTCTCTCGTTTGCGCTATTACATCAAGCTTCCACTCTTTCATTTGACCTAAACCTCCTTTTATTATCATATGGCTGTCGTAGCCCTTGAAATTATGGAAAATGACGGGTAATGTACGCCGTTTCATCCTAAGTGAAAAATTGCATTTTGAACAGAGTGCGTTTCTAAATTTAGCAGTGATGTGATCATGGTCGCGCACTTTCTTAATCTTATCATCGTCAAATGTTTTCCTACATTTGGGGCAAATGTTGCAACTATCAAATTTTGCTTGATCATCTGCTGTCATATGCAATGATCTGCGATAGAGTTCACCATCATGTTTTTGTTGAAATTTTACAGCCTGTTCGAGGAATTGTAGGAATTGGTAAATACAATCCTCACCTTGCCAGACGCGCATTTTATTTTGCCTACTCCTAAAGTGATCATGCCATACTTCATAGCAGGAAATGGCTGCTGGTCGATGGATGTTATCATCGATATAACATTCGATGTCAGCATAGATGACACGAAGAGGACTTAATTCATCACCATTCTCTCTATATGAAAACTCCTTATCTTTGGGCATGCGCTCCATTTGCAGTTTACCTCGCTTACACCATTCGTAATGAGTTTCAAATTTAGTTTTCCTCCTAAAGTGGCGAATACATCTGTCGCAGTAATATAACTCTCTACTAGAGTTTTCTAAGTGGTGGTATAAGCGAGAGATTTTGGGAATACCGCAGTAGTGCCATTCCTCACTATCATCCTGTTTTACTAATAACAGGTTTACTGTACGTTCATAACAACTCGAACGCGAGTTGTAGCGCACACCCTTCAATCCTTTTTCCCAAACATGGAGAACTATTTTGATGTTGTTCAATTTTTCAAATTTTTCTATATCTTTAATTTTCATATCGTCACTATTACAGTCATCGAAGTTTAATTCATTCTCCCACTGTTGATACTTACTCTTGCGGTATCGACTATTCTGCACATCATTATAGTGGAGAATGGAGAGGACGGCATACTTAAAACATTGCGATTCGCAATCTACAGAAATGACTGCTGCTTTATTTCTTAAATTTTTCGGAAGTTTAAAGGAGCCTCGACCACTATGATTTCCTAATAAACTGATTTTAATCATGGCGGTCTCAATACCATCAAAAACGAGTCCACTATCACGCTCGTTAAATTTATCTATATTTAATTTTAACCCTTGGATATGAAAATTTATCCAAGACTCACAGTCTACAACTTCGGTTGCAGGAGAGGAGGGTATGTGAAACTCCAACCTCTCTATTATTTGTCCAGTATGGTGGTCGATTTTTACATATTTTATTTTAAGATAGATGAGCGCCTTCATCCTAAAATTGTCTAAATTGTTGAAGAGCGCTTCTATCAATGATGAATTTTGATGAAACCATTCCTCAAAGTTAGCAATGGTTTCTGAGGAGTCCATCTGGTAGTTCCTCACTAAATTATTTATGGACACTTCAGTGAGTCGGATAGAGGAGGTACCGTTGGTGTAGGTATCGTTCGCGTGTGTATGTTGAAGTCTGTGCGAAGATAGTTCAAAACGTGTCTCGAAAGACTGAGCGCACAAGTCGCAAGAAAAGGAGACATCGTTAACAGAATCATCCCTACCTTCGGAGATTGATGCCGGCTTAGGTCGACAAACACCTCGCTTGATGTGTCGGGTGAGATCACGCTTCCTCGTGAAGATGTGTCCACAGTCAGCACATTGCCGATCGTCGCATTCCCGCGACAATGTTGATATGGACTCGCACGAGATGGAACTGGTATCACCTGAAAGAGAAATCATTCTTTCATCTCTGTTCAAGTGTCAGTATATTGTTACAACCTACCTTGACTCAACAACTCTAAACTTTCCTCGAGAAGGGAGGGTGTTGGTGATGAAGTTGATGCCTGAAATTGAGGAAGATGCTATTAGCCACACGTTTGAGGGAGATGAGAGAGGAAATTTTCAACTTACCATTTGAACGAAATTATGTTTAAGCTTGATACTTGAACAAGATAGAGACTTCACTCAAATTTGGAATTCACTAAAGAGCAGTTCACTTGCACGCCTCAAATACAGAATTCGCTAGACAACAGTTCACTTATGCGTCTCAAAGACAGAGTGAAATGATACGGATGTCACTTTGCTTATATACTTTCATTCTCTTCATTCATTGGATGTTCATTCTGATTGGTTGCTTGTTGATACTTAAGAATTAGAAAACATTTCAAAGTCATTATTCACAGTCAACATGACAAGCCCTCCGACAACACCAAACACAAAATTCTCTTCTCCATGCTCAACACCAAAGGCGCTCGTTACACCAAACGCTCCAAGAAAGGCGAAGGTGGAGAAGGTGTACCAACTGGACAATATCAGGAAGTTATCATTACCAGCGGATGAGGAAGAGGAGAGTGTATGTGAGAAGGAGTGTCCCGACTTAACAGGCGCGAGGTGGAAGTATCTCCAGTACGATACTGACGATGTGATGGAGATCACCAGCACGAAATTCCTCCACCAATTATGGGAGTGGTACACCCCTAACTCCCAGCCACGAACTATGGCAGAGTGGGAGTATATTGATAAAGTGAGGCTCGCAGTGGAAGAACGATTAAAGCAACTGAACTGTTTTTGTTATCTATGTGAAGCCAGACTCTGGGACGATATTGACGATGAAGACCTTTTGAAATACATGCCATAATAAATTTTTATTTCGTATTATCTTTGCTTTCATACTGACGTACTTGAATGGGGCTTCAGTGGATGATTTAACCATGTATACATTTTCATTTGGAAATAGTAGCACGCTTAGTCTAACTTGTAAATCTTAAAACATTTCATATGGACGATGATGATAGATGAAATAGTGTCAAATAAAATTAAGATAGCTTACACTTCTGATACAGGGATAGCAATCGACTGCGATCCATGTGTAAAGAGCTTGTTAGACTACGGAAGAGAGAAGTGTGTTATGTTGTGTGTGGCGCGTGAGTGTCCTCCCATTTCATTCCATTCATTATTTTTCTTCCCCTCTGCATTCCATATCCGAGGATATGTGGCGGGCTTGGGACCGCTTTAGCTGCATTAGAAGGTTGGCCCTTAAAAGAGCCCATGGGTCGTTCTCCGTCCACCGACACTCCTCTCACTTCTGCAAAAACTCTGAAAGAAAAAGAATAGGAGATTAGATGAGCTACAAAAATGATCATGTTGAGGAAGCTTACTGGGAACTTTCTTCCGAACTTTTCGGACGACGAAGTCTTCAAGCTGACCGGTAACGTCCATACTCATGTGGAGACATCGGACTCCGTCGCCCTCATAACACTGCTGTGTCACGTTGGGATCTTCCGTGATGGTTGGGGCGTCGCATACATTGTTCTCAAAGAGGGGAAGATGGACTTCATACACTCTCCTTTTTCGACACTTCAAACGCTCATGCAGTCGCTCCACTTCACCCGTCAACCTCTTATTAATAACCTTCACCTCCTCCGTCTCCTTCACCACGCTTCGCATCCGCTCTATCTCTTCATCCTTCCTCGACACACTCGCCTGCAAACTCTCCACCAAACCTGCCTTCCTCATCAACTCGCTCCTTTCCGCCATCCATTCCTTCTCCTTCTTTCTCAAGCTCTCCAACTCTTCCCTTGTTGCCCTATACCCCTCAACCTTCACCTTCAGCTCTTCATTCTCCTTCAAAACTTTTCTATTATTACTTTCCAAAGCCATCACACGATCCTTCATTCTCACAAATACCTCCGTGTCATACGCCTCTTGCTGCCGTGGCGATGACGCTGCCATCGGCTTAGCCACTTCCTCCCCCTCCCACTCTTCCTTCAAATCCGCTATGTCCCCAAACAAATCTTCCATCACCGCATCCAAATCAACATCATCCTTCTTCTTCATATTCGCTCTCAACTCAACTTCCTCATTCGAACTCCCATCACTCGAACTCCCCTCACTCGCATTCCTCACCACTTTCTCCCCAATCACGTCCTGAATCGTTGCCACCGCCTTTCTCACCTCTTCCCTTTCCAACAACTCTCCCTCAAACCATGCCTTGAACCCCTTCTCTCCGATGTTCCCACTCTCACACTGCAAATGCGCCTTCATAAATTCCTTCTCATCCCCATCACACATTTCCGACAAGACACACACAACCTCAACATCACTTTCCTCTCATGGCCCATCGTCCCCTCTTTTTCTTTTAAATGTTTCTTTAGTTCGCTACCTCTGGCAATCTTGCCACAACTGCACTTGCCCACTAGCATCTTGGCGTTACTCGCTTTCGTCATGATAATTCTGTAAAGATAGAGTAAAATTTGATAGCAAGTGTTTATAGGATACTACTTGCTGATATGCATTGAAAGACTAAGTCACCAAACATTTGATAGCAAGTCAGCAACCGTTTGGGTGTTAAGCTCTTGAATCCGTTACAGGCATTACTCAGAGGGGATCTTATCCCAGCTCCAAGGCCTCGACCCACAAATCCAACCTCGATCGGACAGAGCGTGCGTCATATCACTGTGTTGGTATCCGGGCCCCAGTTTTGACATGAAAACCGGTGGAGTTATTTACAAGAGGAAACGACCCAAGTCACAGAGACTCATAAACGACTGCTTTTTATTCAAAAACTTTAATTATTATCATTAAATATGAATTTAAATTTTTCAGTATTTTAGTACTACTCATAAAACGTTTATAAGTAGTCTGTCACCTTCAGCATAGCAAACGCTGTCGAATGTTTTTTGAATCAAGTCTAAAGGACTTGTAGAAGCAAAGTTATAGCCGTTTGAAGATTTCGGCCTACTATCATCAAATGGTCAGTCATGCTATACTGACTAACCTATAAGTCTGACACCTCAGCTGATATCAGCAATGTAAAGTCAGAAGTCCGATATCGGACCTCAAGAGAAACGACTTACCTGTAGTCAGTTTCTCAACTTAGTGAAATTCCTCTCCCGATCCCGTTCTTATATACCCTGTGAATATGCAATCGATAAGAGGGGGGGGACGTCAGTGAAATTTCAAAATTTGATGAAAAATGTTTTGGTGACGGTCCCAGGTCGAAATTCCACACTTTGGAAAATTTTCAAATTTTTACCCATACAAAGCCACTCTGACACTTAGGATTTTTTCAGGTGAGCGAGCTCCGACCTAAAATCTTGTAACCGCTCTAACTTTTGAACGAAGACAGATAGGAACAAGCCGATTGTTTCACTGAATTTGTCTCACTCTTAGCTTTCAAACGAGCTATCGCACGACAAAATCCGTCCACTGGAAGCCAAAATCGAAGCAAGCTGTCCAGAGTGGGGGGGACGTCAGTGAAAATTTTTTCTCTCCGATTTCGCTGGAAACATCCTTCCTAACCCAAAATTTCACGTAGATTCCGAATCTGGCCTCCGTTTTCTCATCCGATGCTTCGTTTGGGCGCTACACACCAAAACGTCCCAAATTCTAACTCTGTCGTTTTTTCGAAAAATGTTGAAAATTTTTTCTCTCCGATTGACATGAAACTCACCATACAGATAAAGAATTTCACGCTGATTCCAAATCTGAAATCCGTTTTCCAATCCGATGCTTCGTTTTGAAGCTAGAGCCCAAAACGTCCCAAATTCTAACTCTGTCGTTTTTCACCAATGTCCCAAAATCTTAAATGGCGTCTCACATCTAAACGAAGACAGATAGGAACAAGCCGATTGTTTCACTGAATTTGTCTCACTCTTAGCTTTCAAACGAGCTATCGCACGACAAAATCCGTCCACTGGAAGCCAAAATCGAAGCAAGCTGTCCAGAGGGGGGGGGACGTCAGTGAAAATTTTTTCTCTCCGATTTCGCTGGAAACATCCTTCCTAACCCAAAATTTCACGTAGATTCCGAATCTGGCCTCCGTTTTCTCATCCGATGCTTCGTTTGGGCGCTACACACCAAAACGTCCCAAATTCTAACTCTGTTAAAATTTTGAAGAAAAATTTTTTCTCGCCAATTGCCTTGAAACTCACCCTACCGATGCAGAATTTTACGCTGAATCCGAATCTGGCAGCCATTTCACCATCCACGACAACCTAGACGGTCGCCCACGTCAACCTAGACGGTCGCCCACGTCAACCTAGGCGGTCGGCCACGTCAACCTAGGCGGTCGGTCACGTCAACCCATACGAGACCAACACATCCGAGTCTCACACTCTGTCGTTTTCGAGGGGGGGGGGAGTCAGCGAACATGTTGTGAACGGGAACCCACCTGGCCGGCACACCACGACAGACCACAACCTCTGTCGTTCCAGAGGGGGGGGGACTCAGACCCGAAGCACCACGGCGGCCGACCACGACACTCTGCCGTTCCAGAGGGGGGGGGGCGCCGGTCGAGTGTTTGTCACTTGCTTACTACTATGCATTTATAAAACGTAGTAACCAACATCTTCATCAGAGAGTTCCTAGTTGGCTTGCAGGAATGATGATTTTCTTGTGAAGACAACGAACGATGTTAATTTGTGAAACTCTCTGTTACTAATACGACGTGTAGAAAAGTTCAGGTCGTCTTCAATCATCGGTTTGATGGAAGAAAGAATATCGTCCCTGTAGCCGTCATCGGACGACCACTTCCATCTTCACGCTTATTGATGTCTCCATACGTGAGGAATTTCTTCATCCAGCGATGGACTGTCGGCGGAGGTGGGCCTCCTCATGAAATTCATCCTTGTAGCTTCTCCTTGCTTCAGACATATTGTTGAATGTGTTTCCCATACAACAAGTTCCACCTTCCTTTCCATATCTTGGCTTCAAAGAGGTACTAAATGACTTCAACTACTCACATAAACCATTCGTCTGATGATGTGAATTTGATTTGAATTTCTTGAACTTGGAGCATCAATTTGGTGCATAGATATGTTACACAACAGAAGACAAAACCATTGAAATGGAATTAATCAACTTAAGAAAGAAATCAGAATAACAATTCTAAGTGATTTTTCACAAACTTTAGATAACGTTTTTTACTCACCCTGTACTTGTGCAGCTGAGTGAACAGCATGCAGGCTTCATTATTTAGATTTCTTTAGATTCGACATAAACCGATGTTGGCGTCTAAACTCTGAGATGGTATTCTGCTTTAATTTACACGACAAATCATGCTCTACAATGGACGTGCGCTGAGCACTGTGTTCGTTAAACAGTTAAATTTTCATCACAATTAGCTTTCATTTGCACTTGATTTTACAAAGGCTTCATTAAGACTCAACGTCTTCACGCAGATCGATTTAGGCATATCATGAGACCATGTGAACTTCTCTGATGTGCTCTAAAAGGGTTTCGGTTTTTCAGTGGCTTTTAATGAAACCATTTGTCATAAGTCCTTTTAATGATTGTTATCTATAATGTATGTGAATGTAGTATGTTTTAATGTGCCGATATGCGTTTTTCATGATTTCATGATGTATTAATTGGAGAGTTGCTGACTCCAAGCTTGTTTTCATGTCCACGAGCGGGCGATTCGATGAAGAAGGGCGACGAAAAAGATCAAGGAAGACGAACAAGCTAGGAAAGAAGACGGTGGCGTTGCATGAGAGGGCTCTAACGGCAGCTGCTCGCGCAGAAGTCCAGACCTCCTGTTTCCCAAAAAGCGCGGGTTTTAAAGAAGCTCGCCACAGTCGGCAGTTGTCCCACCGTGTGTGACATTCAGGGTTATCATTGGAATTATAAGATTGAGTAATATGACCTAAGTGTTATAATGTCACACATTACACTGTAAATCGCTGGATACGAAAATTGCATGCGAACATATACCAATTCGCATGCAATTTGAAACTAACATTTGATGCGAGAGTCTCGTATGTTTACAGAGATCTGGTATGTTTTTCAAACGAAATCTCACTTACTTTCGTGTGTAATTGGTATGTAGCGATACGAAATATTCTATCTGTGATTGGCTGTTCCACAATGAAATACGAGTTGTTGGTATGTTTTATATACGAGACCGGATGTAAATTCGTCCTCATTCGTATGCATTTCGTGTGTAGAGCTTTAAGACCTAGTAATATATATATATATATATATATGCATCTTGTTCCATTCATCCCAGTTTAAGACGCAGTTGGTGCGGCGGTAAGCCTGGTGTATCTAATGAATTCAAGAACTCGACCGGGTATAATAGAGCTTCATCAGAGGAAATTGCGGTGTCATAATATTTGTACACGAATTCTTCTGAAGGGACCTTTTGAAGTATTCCATAATTGATTGTATTAACAGTTTCATTTAGAGGACATAGAATAGCGCGTTCAATTATCCACTCTTTGTCAAGACTTCTCCTTTCTATATCATGATAGACTTCATTTATCAATTCATCAGTTGTATGAACAACTTTTCCTAAATGAGAAATTGATATAGTATCATGCTCATCGATAATTGGAGATTGACCGTTTCCTACAGTAAGGAGATCGGCAGCGAATTCAGCGGCATCTAAATCGTTGCCTAACATGACACGCATATTGGTCGTCAAATGAAATACTTTAACAAAAGACCACAAATAAGACATCTTTATCGAAGAATTAACAATGTTTGCTCTTGTTCCACCTCTGACCACAGGTAAAAGTTGCCGGAAATCACCCATTATTCAATTGTTACCTCGTATATCTTGGATACTTCTATCTAAAGCTTCATACACGATTCGATTCAACATTGGTGCTTCATCAATTATTATGGCAGATAATGCATTTATTTCGTCAGCTAAACTTGTGCCCTTTCGTATTGAGCAGTGTGGAACATCCTGATGATGAATATTCAACGAAACATTAAAGGTGCTGTGAACAGTTCTTCCTCCTGATAAAAGCGTAGCGGCTAATCCACTGCTTGCCGTTGCAAAAAAGTTTTTTTTGTTCTTTCTGAGAAAAATTATTGTTGTTTCTAAAAGAAATGTTTTACCACAACCACCGGGGGCGTCAATAAAGAAAATGCCTTCTGAATTTTGTTCTATCGTATTGATGAAACTATCAAACAACTTTTTCTGATCACTTGTCAACTGTTGAATTTTATCATGAATTGATTGTTCTACTCGTACATTCTGATCAAACATCTCAGGAACCAAATCTATCGAAGGTTCAGGAAGGCCAAAGTGACTGAGCAACCAATTACACGACGACTTAATTTGCTTTCCGATATCGATCAGCGCTAATTCAAAAGGTTGGTCTGCTTCCTGAAACATGTACAGTAATCTTGACAAATATCTTCTTTGAAATTATTCCAGAGTTCAATGGGATTAGCAGGCTCACAGAAAGAAAGTATTATTGAAAACAGTTGACGAAGGTGAGGGGCTGAATGATATACGCATGCTTCACGAAGAGTTCTTTGATGTGCTCTGTCGTCTTCAAGTAAACCTCTGGCTGAACATGCCTCTCTAAATGTGGCGTAGCAATTTCCTTCGTAAGTGCGCAGAAATGAAAATGATGTTGGTCCTTTTACTTCATGTAGTAATATGCGCAAGAAATAACATTCTTGATTTTTGGGACTGATTGAATACACTCGACCGATTGCTGATGTCTGATGAATACGCTCATCCTGTGATGATGCATGAGTACCTCGCTTTCTACGTTGCCACCTCTTAATACTTGCATTCCACGTGTAATATCACGGTACGTCGGGATATATCAGTGTTTTGGCGAAGTCATCTGTGTTGCACAGTTCAAAGAAATTGGTCAAAGTTGTACTTGGAGGTGACGCTTCTGCTACATTTCTCGCATTAGATTGAGTAAAATAAACTCGTTGGCCATTTTCGAGATGTACCGAAAGATGAATAATAGGCGGAAATCTCTCATTGAGAGGCATTTCAAATATTCTCCAAGCAGCTTCAGTCGATCCTATGTAACGTGCGTTGACAAAATCTTTTATCTCATCATTTCTATTTTCGGATAGCGTATATGTCAGCTGGTCATTGCATTTATGAATATATTTTAAGATGTATTTGATTGCTTTTATTGAACTACAAATTTCTACATTGACATGGCATTGCATTTGTTTCAACAACCAAGGATTGTATGGTGCCACCCATGAGTTATCAATTTCAATCATTTCGTTTTTTACTTTCATTTCAAATGAATTACCCTCTGTAGGCCGACGGCGCCTGTAGCGTGGATAACTGTCCTGGCCTTGTTCAGTGGTTTGGACAAACTCTTTTGGGAACTTCTTACTGCATTTACCGTCGATCATGCATGGGGATTCTGGTTTTATATTCATGCATGGTCCATGTATCATATTCTTAACAACCAACTCATACAATTCGGGATCCTACTCTTTGCTCGGAATCTCTGCACATACAGCTTGATCTATCATATCAGGGTGTATCTTACTGTCATGAGATAACCATAACAAAATATGAGCATGTGGGAGACCTCTTTTTTGAAATTCAATGGAATATAGCCATGCAATGACTCTAGCAAATGCGCCGTCTCTTAAAAGTTTCATGAACTTCACTAAGCGCTGTCTAAACACGCGAACAATTAAGTCAGGACGATCATGCGGTTTTTGGTCAGGTAATAAATTCTCTTTTATTTCATTCCAATTTGGATTCGGTGTCACTGTAACAAATAGATCAGGCCTTCCAAATTCCCTAACATAGCACATCTCATCTTGCTGGCGTTCATGCATGTATCGAGGACCATCGGTAAAGGTTGCGGGCAATACAACTCGAATACCAACATTTGTATTGTCATTGTGAAGCACATTATCGCGTAAGTCCTGGTAGCATTCAGCTCTTATTTATTTCTGTTCATGACGTAGGAAAGATAGTCTTTCGGCTCCGATTTTCGCGTAGGCATCAACCATGTATTGTTGAAACAGACGTCTCCCCATGATGAGATGATTTTCCGGTCTAGTCATAAACAGAAACCTGTAGTATATCAGTTGAGTAACTCCTAATAAAGTCTTAAGATTTATACTCCAACCATCACTACCATAAGGGTAAAACAATGGATATCGCGAAGCATCATAAGCTTGATGAAGCTCTGAAACACGCATAACTGCATCATTCTTTCTATGTACCACAATATCTCTGTGCCCATGAGGTTCACTTGGCATAAGAATTGCAACTTCATTGTACGTCGGAACATTGTAACGACCTTTGTGATCACCCTTCGGTACGGAATTTTCTTTGATCACGAAAGAGAAGTCTTTGACATTGTTCTCTCTGACATATTCTAATGCAGATTTGAATTCATTCAGGTACTTATTATTCCCATGAAGCAATTCTTGTGACATCTCAACAATATCTCTTCGAAAATCCTGGAAATTTGACATTCTTGTGTTTGTTTCTTGATAGGAATTATCTATGAAATATATCTGAAAATACCGTTGGGTATTATCGCCAGGTTCTATTGAACCAATTAAATGGCAAACCTGTCCTTGCACTCTAAAAGACGGATTCCATCCTGACGAATTAATCTCATGACATCCAAATGATGGCATTTGAAATGCACTATTATATAGTCGTATTTTGTTGAGGAATTCATTTGACTTTGCATCACCATCATAAAATAGCGCATGTAAACTTTGTGGAATACCTGGGCATAACGACAAACTTAGTTTTCCTCCTTTACAACATAATAAATAAACAATTGAATGTTTCGCCTTGGAATTTTGAGGCATGACAATGAGTACAAATCGGCATCATACCTAAAGATATGACGTTATCCGGATTAAAGTTCTCAACGCTGTAGTGAAGAGCCGGTTGTTAGTAGGTCTACATATTACTTTTCTTTTACGGGGTTGTGGTGCCCTAGGGGAAATCTTTTTACGTCTCTTAGGCATGATGATGACTTGAGGCATAACATAACTTGAGGAAATTCCTATACATGTACCATCGTATTCGCCTACACTGATTGGCTGTCTTACTATTTAGATCGCGTTCTCATTGGCTGTTGCTAAATCCGTCGTGAAACATTAGAAGCAATGAGACGCATGTATAGCGAGCCAATTTTTGATAAGCAACTGAGGAGTTCATTTGTAAATTTAATGTAGTTACTTGTGTAATTAATATTTTTTCGGTAAAATTTACACAAAAGTCTACTTTTCTCTGTAATTATGATACTTTGGGAAAAAAAGTATAAATAAAAAATATATGAAAAAATAAATGAGACCGGGCGGTTTTAACTACAAATTTTTTGTTCTATTAAATGGTAGTATCATATTGGCGTAAAGTTTCATGGTTAAGGAGGAGTTTGTCGGCGTTTGCATTTTATATATAAGATATATATATACATTTTAGTGCATACTACTATCAAACAACTTTTTTCAGTAATGCCAGTTGTGAATATTTCTTTTTGATAGTGTAGTATTTAATTAGATTAGATTTATTGCGAATTTTATGCTCTACGAGTGTGTCGTCGTTGTCACTTGCCTAGTAACATTAGCAGGACGCTTGGTTAGGTCTACTTTATGAACCAAGTTGATTAACATCAATTCATTCAAACGATATCTTTTGTGCAACCATGTTGACTTATATATCTCAAACATATATATTTTTCCGTTTTTGGATTATTATTTCGGATTGATAATATGCTTAATTTCAAAATTACATAATGCATAATAGTTGATGGTTGAATACTTATTGATTATTTATGAATTGCCTTAGACTTACATGTATTAAAATCAAATTCAGCATTGTAAATTCGACTCTTGAATGTCATTATCTCACTACTTACAAAACAGTAGTAAGTGCCATGCAATATTAGTGCGACCTTTATTGACAAAAGTCCTGAAATAAACATATTTTAGACATCATTGATGCTTTCCCTTAACATTGTGCTCTTATGACTTTGGTATGTAAAGCATACCACATTTGAAATAACATACGAAAACCATACAAATAGATACAGAGATCTACCAAGGAAATATTTTGGTATGCATCCTTCGTATGTGATTGGTATTCAGCGGTTTACAGTGTACACGATGCTAGTATGATGGTATAAGATCTGCGAAGGTGAAAAATGCTATGGGATGAACATAAATGACAAGTATGATGCTATGATAGTTCAAAGACCTTTATGTAATGATTTTTCTTAATGTACTGAAGTTAGAACGTATTGGGGAGCTGACTGCGGCAGTTTAACCCTTTATTTGGCACTGTTGCATATATGCAACAAATCAAACTTACTATGGATAACAAAATAATATTGATAGTTCAGTGTCAATACCGCTCTTAAATATAATTCTTACCTTGATTTACAGTAATTTTGCAGCAAAAATCTGAACAATTGACTTAAAGCATAGTTTCCGACTGCACAGTTTCCAAAAAAAAATAACCACTATATTTTTTTCTTCTATAGTAGTGCATTATATATTTTTCAATGTTACTGACGGGTTTACAAAGCAATTTAGCTCATGAAACATATTGAGAAAGACCTTATTACATATAATCTATTCGATGAAAAGCTGCAGAATCTCATTTTCTCACTCTGCGGTTGAAGATATTCATTTGTTGCATATATGCGACATTGTCAAATAGGGGGTGATTTTTATGTCAATATCATGAACATTCCCACGACTTTCGGCATCAAAATTGCGAATCACCATGCAAAGCTGTGTCGTCATTCATGATTGAATCGTCATAGCAAGCTAACTTGAGGATCATTGATTGCTATTTATAGTACTTACGTCAGCCTCATTGCCGGTATATCATTCAATCGAGTCTTCATATTATTCGTTGCGCCGGAAGACTAAGGTGAGTTGAATTTATCAGCATTCAGCATTCAAGTGAGGTTATTCTAGGAAATATATTAGCAGCCACGCATTTAATTAAGATTTTACATTCATGTGAATTATAGTGGAAAATGTTCACCATTCATGACAAGCATTCTGGTGGTTTCATAACCCTGTTATGTCCTTATCCATTACAGATAACTAATCAAAAGTCGTTAAGTTCATATGAGTTAAAATATTTCAATGCTTTGAAATAAATATTTTGTCTGTCTGGATTTGAAATTGAAATTAAATTTGCACCAAAAGTAACGGAATAGGTCATGGATTACTTTTTATTTCTCTCTTTCCTATCATTTCTAGTACATAGTAATCCATGGATACGCTACATGAATTCATAATTGTAGACAGATTAAAAAATGTCAGAGAAAACTAGAAATGAGCTAGCACAAAAGTAATCCTAATTATAGATTTAAAATGTTGATGAAGTGTATAAAAAAGCTTTGAATGTTGGTTGGATCTAATGTTCAATCTAATCTCAATTTTATATTGATTTCAGAATGAATCCAGAGAGGAGGAAACGATATCGTGGCTATCGTATAGAAGAAGTTGTAAATCTCGTTATGGAACCTACGTCAGATTCGGAAATATCTGATCTTGATGATGAGGCTGAGGAAGATGCAGAAAATATCACACCAAATCAGCTTGTAAACGAGGCGCATACTGGGAATTCAATTATGCTGACAATGAAAATGCAAGGTATGTATACCGAAACTATCCAGTCATATTATTATAATATTCTTTGAAATCAATCCGGTTGTTACTTTGCAATTTTAAATGAGATTTTTCTGATATATTGAGGACTATTACTCGACTGCATGTATGTACATTGTAGCCTACATGTTCATATTTAGTTCTCGAAATAATTTCTGACACTTAATTTTTACAAAATGATAGTAAAAGACATTTTTTCTTATTTTCTGCATTGTATAGATTATCAGCACAATGTTTCGACTGGCTAGGCATAGCCCTGTCTGTAAGCCTATTCTTATGAATACATTATAATTCACTCCTATTTGATCCAACCTGTATATGAATATGATGTTTTAAATCAAAATTGAACTTCGTTATGTGATATGAACTCAAAAATATGCCTTTTTTTCAGGAACGATGGTATGGACGACATTCATGATGAAAGTGAAGATGAAGAAAGAGGGCGACCGATTTTCAAATGGCGCAAACGAGAACCAGTGCCGGGAAATATCGAATTCCAAGGAAATTCCTTCTCTTCTCCTCCAGAAGAAAGTCCATCACCTGCAGAGTATTTCAAGATTTTCTGGCCGGATTCTATAATCACTATGCTAGTTGAGCAGACAAACTTGTACAGCATGCAGGAAGCCGGGAAGAGCATAGCAACAAATTTCAAGGAGATGCAGCAATTCATCGGCATCAATATGCTCATGTCAATCATAATCCAACCTTGTTATACTATGTATTGGTCTTCCGAAACTAGGTATGGTCCCATCGCTGATGTCATGGCCCTAAAACGGTATCAAACTCTTCGTCGATATTTGCATGTTGTCGATAATACCACCAAGAATGAAAATTCAGGTAAATTATTCAAAGTCGAACCAATTATTCAAGCTGTGCGTCAGAGTTGTATTAACCAGGAACAGGAGCAGTGTCAATCTCTAGATGAACAAATGATTCCTGCTAAGACGAAGAGAAGTGGAATTCTGCAGCATCTGCCAAAGAAAATACACAAGTGGGGATTCAAGAATTTCGTCCGCGCCGGAAAATCAGGGATGATCTACGACTTCTTCCTCTATGTTGGAAAGAATAGTGTTGGAACGGATAAATGCGGAGTAGAAGATATCGTGATGAAATTGTTGAAAGAAGTTCCAAGACACAAAGGATATCGAATACTATTTGATAATTGGTTCTCCACGTTAGGTCTCATGAGTCGGCTGAAGGAAGAAGGAATACTGGCAACCGCGACCTTCAGGACAAATCGAATTGCAAGCTGTCCTTTGTCTTCAGAAAAAGAGTTGAAAGCTCAAGGGAGAGGTACGTTTGATTACAAGACGGATCTCAACAGTGGAATTCATCTCATGAAATGGTATGACAACAAATGTGTTGTGGTCGGCTCAACTTTCTCTGGAATCGATGCAAAACAAACCGTTCGTCGTTGGGATGGGAAAACCAAGGCCTTTGTTGACGTCACATGTCCTGACATGATAGTTGATTATAACTCCTCAATGGGAGGGGTTGATCTAGCTGATATGCTGATTTCCTTGTATCGTACGAAAATGAATCCTAAGAAAAGATGGTATTTGAAGCTAATATTCCATTGCGTCGATATAGCGAAGATAAATGGGTGGCTATTATATCGCCGTCACTGTGACCAAAGGCAGCTGCCAAAGAAGGAAATGTTCGGCCTTAGAAAGTTTATTCTCCAGGTGGCCCAATCGCTGTGCTTGAAAGATGTGGATCTCCATCGTCCTGTTGGTCGCCCTATCAAACGAAGCTTGTCTCCACCTCCTATTTGTGGCAAGAAACCAGCAATTGCTAAACCTATTCCGGAAGTACGGCGGGATCAACGTAGTCATTGGCCGGAAGTGAGAGACAAAAGAAACCGTTGCCGCCAATGCGTGTCCGGTTACAGCTACATTTACTGTTCCAAATGTGGTATATGGAGTGATTCATATCTGCGTTCTCATTCGATCTGGGATCTCTACAAAATTGTTCTAGACAATCACAAACAGACTCATGACTGGTTACCTCAGTGTGATAGACATAAACACATTTCTGAAATTTTAAATGATTTAAACTGCCAGCTATTGATGGAATACGTTCATGATCCCATTAATTTTCCACCTCCCGCCTTCATTCAACCGTTCAAAATCTTGGCACATGAAGTGGAGACACTTTTGAGTCGCGTCAAAGTTAAATCTTCACCTGGGTCAGATAAGGTACCATCACTTGTGTGGTCAAAATTTTCCTGCGTACTTGCTACTCCGTTGTCAATTCTCTTCAGTAAGTGCATTGAAGTTGCGGATTTACCAATGATATGGAAACGAGCGGACCAGGGAATTATAGATTATATCTTTTGTTACTGGATTCCCTGGAGCGGACATAGTACCGATCCCAAAATCAAACCCTCCAAAACTCAACAGCGTACGTCCCATTTCCTTACTTCCGATTCCCGAGAGATTGTTTGAGAAACTCCTGTTAAAAAGACTTCGTTATCAATTCACTTCACGCTATGACGCTGGACAATTTGGCTTCAGGAAAAAGAGCTCGGCCACATGGGCTTTGGTAAATGTGGAAGATTTCATTACTAGAAGTCTCCAGGAGAAGGATGTAATTGGTTGTCATCTGTTATCCGTCGACTTGACCAAGGGCTTCGATAAAGTCTCCCATAATCTCTTGCTGCATAAAATGAAGAACGCAAACTTTAATCCATTCCTAATTGCTTTCATGTGTAATTATTTGACTTCACGAAGTCAGTGTATCCGTTGGAAAGACTTTCGCAGTACCTTACAGCCAGTCATAAGTGGCATCCCACAAGGTTCATCACTTGGGCCTCTGACATTTGGTTTCTTCGTCTCCGACCTACTGATTTCCAATCTCGATATTTTACTGACCAAATACGCTGAAGATATCCTGCTCATCGCGAAAATTCGAAAAAATGACTCAGAAAGTGCTATCTTTAGTGGATATCGCGAAGTGGTGAGATGGACCCAAACTAATTTGATGATTATAAAGGAAGATAAATGTCAACAAATGTTTATCTCTAGAAGCAACCATTATGACCTCACCTGCTATAGTTTGGCTGGTATTCCGGTAAGTGCTTCGATGAAATTCCTAGGAGTTATATTTGACGAATCTTTTAAATGGGATGCACATGTACTAAGTGTAACGAGAAAAGTTTCCTCACGATTGTCAGGTCTACGACGACTCAAGCCTTTTCTCTCTACGAACGATCTGGTAACGGTGAGTAGTGAAAACTGTGCCCTACTTGCGAGGGATAGGTACATGGATAGGTACATGTAAAATTTAGTGTTATCAATAGGTACATGGATAGGTACATGTATAATTTAGTGTTATCAATAGGTACATGGATAGGTACATGTATAATTTAGTTATCGATAGGAACATGGATAGGTACATGTATAATTCAGTGTTATGAATAGGAACAAGTATGAGATCTGTTTTACTGGATAGGTACATGTGTTTGGTACACTCGGTTGAGTACACTGTGTTTCGGAACGTCTATGATCGAACTTGTGTGGTTTGGTTCTGAGCACTTGGGTACGTACCGATAGACGTCCGTTGTTTGATTTTGAATGGGTTTGCTCAATTGCGACTATTGTGACTATTGCAACCATTGTAATCAAGATGACACATTGATTTTCCTTTTACGTAGACAAACTATGCTATAAATATGAGATAGTTTTTTGATGACATACATAATGACCCTAGTAGCCCAGCCATGGACACAGAATCCATGATCGATGATTCCAATAAATCCATGGAAAATTCAAAATTGAAAATCATTGTTGGTAAGCATGTTTAATGATTGGAAAGCTTATATGCATTGTCAAAATACATCGATTATCATTATTGAACCAAAAATACGCAATTATAATATCTTAAAAACTTGCATTGATGATTCATGCATAAATCCCGGTTGAACATTCATGATAAATTCGCATTGATAAAATAAAGATTATTCTTTTCAATTCTTACAGTATTCCCGGGTTGAAAAAACCGAGATAATTTATCTAATATCTGACTGATGGTGACAAATTTTACAAATATTAGATAATTGTTTTATAAAACGATCAAATACTGCATATTTGATATTTTTTAATAATTTTTGATACATCTTTGACTATTATTTGACAAATATTATCATAATCACCTAAATGTTCATATCTGAAACATTTTACAAATATTTATGAATTAATTTGTCGATGTAACAAAAATATTCCTGCATACTTATGTAATTGTTAGCATTAAACAGTGCAGTAAGCGGACTTCTGAAATCATCTGTTTAGCTACATGATAACAATGTTTACGTCAAATGATTGAAAAGTCACAACTTTTTATCACTAGCCAGCAGCTGGTGTCAAAACGGAACCGAATCTCTAAGACAAACACGTGAGCAATGGAATTGAACTTGAACAGTGTAACTTGCACTAGCGAAGTCGATGAACATGCAGTTTGATTTCACAGACAAGCACAATAGCAGCACCCATATTTCCCATACTTCATTAATAATTGCAGGTCTACATTAATATGAGCGTTTGTTTCTTCCTTGCATGCCTTCAGTCGAGGACTTCTGTATAATACGATCGAATGACGTCATAACAACATCAATCTTGCCTTACACGTAGGATCATTGCTTTATAGAGTGACTCACGCATAGTGTGCGCGTGTCATCGCCCGCCGTCTTTGGCGCGCATTGACTTACTTTGCGTTTCTTTTAACAATGCGTGACCTTACTGTCTGGCCATACTGCTGCGCTCGTTTCGATGTGCGCTCCTCACTCGAATAGAAGGGCTGTGAATTGTAAAGCTTTCACTGGATGTGCCAACGACTTTTCATGCTGATCCTTTACATTGGCAAACTATGATTTCGTGAATCTTCTTCGAACTAAACGAAGTATGATAGCAGATGTGTGAATCGAATACCTGTGTGACTCAATTTCTGCCGATTCTATCAAGTTTACGTGCTGGAGGCCTCGTAAAAGAAGGTAAGACGATCACTCAAGTTATTATTAGGCCAAGTTATTATTCCATGAAGTGCGAGTTAAATTGTATTTTAGCTGTAAGCGTACACCTTCATGGTCTCCTTTTTGAAATAATGTGCTTGAGATTGAATAAAAATTCAACATTTTTTCTAGACCTATCGGTGCTAAAGTTTTTGATTTAAAAACAATGAATATTTTTCTGAAATTCAGTAGGAAAGTTCAAGCGTCGCATCATTTTCAGCGTGATCATTTTTATCCTGTGCTTCAATTGAGGGTTCCATTTCTTTTTCTCACTCTGACCCGGGTTTCATTCGGGAATAGATATTGGAGAATGTAACACGGCTGTTTTAGACTGGGTAGGAATTCAAAAACAGCTTATGTTTTACTCCTTGTTCATCCGGTAGATGTAGTGCGTACTAGGTTTACAGCATCAAGGTTTCAGGTAGTATCAGGCAAGGAAACTAAGTAGGCCAGTTGATAGAGGGTAACATTATAAATTGGAAATTAGTAAGATTTCTGCAATTTTTTAAGTGTCATGCTAAAATCATGAATTAATGAAATTGAAAAACATGATATTATAATATACTATAAAATGAACCAACACATGAGGTCTTGAAATGAAACCTTATTTTCTCAACCACTGAACCGAATTTTAATGCGCACATTCTGCGGTCATGACTCAAAATAATTCAGAAAGCAGCGCCACTGTACTCGGTTTATACAGCATGTTTGAGACGAATAGTAGGTGGATACTTGCTTTTTTTAGATGAGGCTGCATGAATCCAAATGGTCCCATCCCCTGATTAAGAAATAGGGCTCAAGCTAGCTACATTAGACGGTTGACCAAATGGACCTCATTTGTGATTTAGCTGGTTATAAAAGTAAGTCGTTTAATTTTCATAACGACTGATATGTCAGAGTTTCCGAATGTTTTGTAATCCTGGATATTTTGTGGCAAATGATATTGATCGGCAGTCGCGGGTATAATACTGAGTCTATTGTGAAGTACTTATGTTGCATTCTTAATATTTTTTTGAATTGTGTTTGCATGCAATACATTATTATAATTATGTCTGCTTCTATTTGTTGAATATCTATTTTATACTTCCTACTTATTGCCAAAGTGAATGTATTTTGAACCAGTCCTCAGTATGTGGATTGTGCCATGTAAGTCATCATGTAATTTGTGTCACAATATATGGATGACAATCATGTACTACCGGTATCTACTTAGTTTGGGGGAGGAGTGTACAGTCACAGCCACTGGTTGACTGGATTATCATCACCTCGCTAGAATTCAATAATAATCAATAACTTGATACAGTAATGTGTAATACAATAACCGGAATTCAGTAATATTTTGCTGAAAACACTTTAAACATATTCATCACTCAAAAATTTTAAATTGGTAAGATTTCAATACCGCGTTGAACCAGCCCTTGCTCCCAAGACTATGAATTCACTGTCACATATTCAACCAGTATTTAACAGAATTCTGTGGTGACTATTTGGTACCACACATTTTAATTGTCTATTTAATTGCTTTTACTTTGACTACAACCAATTAAGTCTTCTATGAAATCCTCGCACGACGACTTACAGTCGTTGGCAGCTCAGAAATAATTTATAACGAAGTTATCTAAGGATCACTTATCAAAAGTAGCGGGCACTATAACAGATCTTTGGTCTTCATATGCGTCTCTAAATTAGTTTAGACAACTAAGAAGTATCTCAGTCATAGTGAATTTATTGGTCATTCTTATTTGCAAATGATTGTAGAATTTAAATTTAAAAATTAAATACCATGACTACAGTCTTCAAAAATTGATATTGATAGAGAGCATGCAACTTCGCATAACAGGGATGAAAATTTTAGCGGATACGCGTTTCCGTCAGTGTCCCTTGAAAGGCTATAATGAATTTTTTTTAATTTTCTATTTAGGGCCCACGGAATTCTAGAGGATTCCGTGAGGGCCCTTCAAAAGTTGATTTTTTGTCAGAGCCCCTAACTGCCCGTTCTCATCCCCGCATATATAGGTAATGTACGTTTATGTAGGCCGACCAATTAATTGCAATAATTTTATCCAAAAAATCAAATGGATTGTCAGCTTAATTTCGTCAATTGAGAAATTAATTAATTGCACCTAATTGTAGCAAATCCCTAGCAATTATTTGAAATTAATTTTTCATTGCCCCTGTTTATCAGTGATGTTTGCGCTCGGTGAAGGTTTCTTTCTTGAAGACCATTATTTATCAGGGTGCAGTCAGAAGTCAGGTAACATCTAAATCTGCTTGTCGTTGGTAAAAGGATAAAGGAATTTTCACGGTATATGCACGCTCTGCGAGCCATGCCGCAGTGAAGAGGTTAAAGTGTGTGAGTGATCCGCTGGAGACCAGCTTGGTGGAATGTCGTCTGATCAATAATCGTAAACCTCGGATGAACAGGCGTCACGAGGCAGTCGCAACACGGCTCCATCTACTGTAGTGCTTCACTTTTATCATATTAGGCCTTGATAAAGCGTCAGGACGGGAAACGTCGGCCACCTTGTGTCTTTATTTAAGTCATTATAATTTTCGGCCTAACAACAATCGGGAGAGTTTTGTGCCTACACACTCGTAGTGTATATTTTTTGAAAGGATAAAGGAGCTTAGCGGACGATAACTGATTTATTGTCTTGCATATCTTTCATTTCACCTGTTTTTTCAAGTGAAATCAAAAATATGTAAACCGTCAAGTTCGGCGGTTCGTCCAAGTAAATGCGGATGAAAACGTCTTAGTGAAAATTTGCTGAGCTTGCAGCTGCTGTCCACAGTTGCCCTCCATCCAGTGCTGGTACGGAGCGAGTATTCGGCTTATACGCACCGACACACACAAAACTGAGAAACCGTCTTTCATACCCCGTGTTGTGAAGATTGTAACAGTTCACTTAGCTCTTTAGATGATGACATTGACTTGATTGTGAACGAGTGAAGGATTGTTGTAATAATTGGGGCCGTCTTGTTGGCATCTTGTTCAAAAGCCTACTCATTGCTTTTATAGGCCCATATTAAGTAAGAAGATGATGCAAATTTGTGTAGAGATGTAATTAAGGAGTTGTTATGTTTAGACTTTTTGCACTAGTAGATTTATTTTTTTTAATTGTTTTCTGATTTTCGTTAAATACACACGTATGTTTTACAGTTTTCAACAGATATCCTGATATTATTTACATGTAGGCCTAGTTCTTTTTATATTTGTGCCTTCTTTCTGTACCAGATGAGAATATCTGTCAATTTCAGACTGATCAAACCAAAATATATTTGCGTAGCGAGTACATGTGCATGTATTCCAAATTCATGGCATTATCAAAACTTGACATGACTAGACTACCGTATGTCATTGACCTTGAACAGTCCGGTTAACTGAGCAATGCTAACTAATTCAAATATGCCATATCAAAAGGTAGGTTGATAATTTCGTTATATATAGAACTATCTAAATCTGTATATAATTGCACGTAATATTAAATGGCAGATCTATAGCAGTGGTCGGCCATCTGCGAAAATGTTTAAAAAAATGAACTCGCTGGGAAAAACATTGACTTGGTCATGCGAAAAATTGAACCTTGTAATTCTTACATTTAAATGAACCTATGTTGTCTTATAGAATAAACACTGGTCTACAGGATGGAAAAGGCAAACTAATAACAACTAATTAGCATGTTATTCATTACGTTATCATTTAGTTAAAGCTTCATATTATTCACAGCGTCTTACATCTTGTAACAGATTCAGTAAAATAAAAGAATTGCAGCAGTAGTTCCGAGCATCTACTGAGTTACTGTGGATGTTGTAACCGCATACGAAGCTGTCAAAGCCATGTTTAAGAAGTTACCGATAGTTCTATAGAAGAATGATAACCGACTTGATTTCAAATAATTTTTCAATTGATGTATAGACAAAACAAATAAAATTCAAATTAATATGAGTATTGTTGTCGGATATATGCATTGAAATTCATTTTGTACACTCGCTCGATGCCTGAAATTCTGAACGCAACTGGAGTCATTTGAAGCGCTCCACACTTCCTATACGATTTACTCATATTTTTGATATTCAGCTAACGATGCAACGGCTCTGATGGATGCAGAAAACACAATGTCTAGCCTTGTGTTATCAGTTGCATTGCCATTAAGTTGTCCAAAATATCCTCGAACAGCTGGTGGTTTTTAAGATCACCCGAAAAGATCAAATCAAGCGATGAGTGATGGTAAGTGAATGTACTCTCATCTTACAAACGGTTCTTACCTTCCATTCAGAAAATTTGAACGCGCATTCTAAAGACGTGGATGCTGCAAAAAAATGTACCCCATTTTATACCAGATAGGCAGAAAATTTCATAGCTGACCCTGGAAAATAGACTGTTATGGAATTTTCTCTTAAATGATAAAAAGTCCATAAAAATGAAATGTCCGAATCTCGAGACATCTGTTTTTGATCAACAGTGTGTGAGCGTTGACCTAGCTGCCGACAATCAGTTCTGCCCATAGAAATAAACTGTTTATCTGAAGTTAGCAATTTTATCTTTTTAGTTGTCTGTTTATTGTTGTCAATTTCTATGGTTCTGCCACACGTTGCCAACCACAGACAGTCTTCGTAAAAAGTGTCGTTGGCCAAGCGGCATTCCAAGGCTTGTTTTAAAGAACAAGAGGACAGATCACCATCAAAAAAGTGGAAAACAGTTACAGCAAAAAAAGGAAAATAATTTTGTGACAATAAATTCGATGCTTCAGAGCACTAAGAGATAAAAGATAGAGGCATCGGACAAAAAAAACACGAGTGAATGGAAAACATTAATATGCTGTAGAACTATCGAGCCGGAGTTGATAATACTGCAGGAAAGCACATTTTGTTCTGCTCGAATTAGATTCATTGGCACACAAGTTTTCGGTCTAAGACCTTCGTCTGTTGCAGAAATAATGTGATCATCAGATTAATGCGACTACCAATTATTCCTGCAATTTCCTGCAAACAGATGCAAAAATTTTGTTGTTTGTGTAGTCGCCGCCACTGATCGACTTCAGTTCCTCCAGGTGCCGGGAAATTTTGGAACTTTTGACTATATTTGCTACATGCACATGTATGTACTAGCTGATAAGATGGATTCGGTAACAAAATGCCAGTTTTATCTTTAGGAACCGGCGCTGTGGCCTTGTGGTAGAGTGTTCGCTCTGCGTCCGGGAGACCTTGGTTCAAATCTTGGTCGGGTCAAACCTAAGACTTTTAAAATAGGTACACTCTGCATTCTTGCTAAACACTCAGCACGGAAAAGAATGAAAGTGGTAAATGACAACTCGGCCACATGGAAGAAAGGCTCCGTGCCTAATGTGCTTCCGAGTATAAACAACGTTCATTTATCTATTTATTTTTTATAATTTAGGTAGTTAAGTATTAACAAAATGGCTCCTAAGAAAGAGTAGATGGCAGTAGTAGCAAGTTTCTGAAATCAGATATTTGAGAAAAATCTTTTGTGAGTCATCACTGACGAAACGTATTTTACTTTCGAAAAATCTGGCTTATTACAAGAAAGCACTTATTTGCGGAGATTGCACAAGACATTTTGAAAAATCAGTTTGTCCCGACAGATATTGGGCGTTGGTAAAGTTTTGATAAGAGCGGTGTTTTACTCTTCATAATCATGAAATATGATACTATAATTTGCTGGTATTAGTAGGCCTGCGAAAATTTTGTAGAGCTGCGAAAAAAATGGAAAAATCTCTGGCCCGACCACTGATCTATAGATAAAAGTGAAAAACTTAAGTGCATGTATTTTTTTCATTGGAATTTTTGATTTAATTGTGTAATAGTTGTTCTGTAAATGTAAAACTATTATGTTGATCAGTCTGTACTTAATCCCTTCTTTGTAGATGGTTGTTTTCCCATTACACGGATTCTCTCAATTGCATGGATGTTTCGGGCTTTTCTGCAGCTCATTTAAAGTGGTCTCGTTATTCCTGGTAAGTTGCAATTATTATGATCATTTAACAGGCATTTTTGTGTGGATTGACGTTGAAGGTGGTCGTTTTCCCGGATACACATGTTCTTCCAATTTCATTGAAAGTCATAATTGGTGCTTCTGAGTTTGGCGGCTCATTCTTTACTTGTATATTAAAGTATGTATTTTAAAAGAGGAATCATTTTCAAAATTTGTGGCTGTTTGAAAATGGGATTAGGTCATTCTCTTTTCTCTGCAGCTCAGAAATTCTAAGTCGTTACATGACTTTCATCATTTAGTGTACGATGTAGATGATATAAAAGGAGTTTATCGAATATTGATAGATATAAAACACGTGATTACATAATGAACTAGAAATAAGAATGGAAATAAATGATCATTTTAAGTAATCGAAAAATTGCCGATGCTGTTGAAAATATATTCCCAAACTTTCGTCTGTCTCAGACCGCGTCAGGGGACGACGAAAATTTGAGAATATATTTTCAACTCAGACAGCATCGGCTATTTTCGATTTTTTAAAACAGTAGGCTGTTTATGCGGAACAATTTAATGATTATTTGAAAATGATATTCTATTCAGCTACAATTTGGTCATCTTAAATCAATAAAGAATCTGTCTAATTATCCGCGCGTGTCCCGAAATTTGAAAGAGACAAGTGTGAATTTTTGGAAAATCTGGTATACAGTTGCTATCATGTATTCATAAAAGGTGACTTAATCAGTAAAAGTCAAACATCAAATGTCAATTTTGAGTAAGCCCCTCCCCCTCCTATTTGACGTCAATTGCAAACAGCCCTACAATGGTTTTAAAATAACACACTTGTAATTTTTGTTTCGTTGCAGGTGGTTAATGCTCGTGGTGACCTCCACATTTGATGCTTTACTTCCTTTGTCCTCTATTAACTTTCGGTACTCGCTGCTGATCACTGCGTCAATGTGTGCAATTGGATTGATTATGGTTGATCTTTCAATATTTCGTGCGAATTGTATGGGATGAATACTGCGAAATAATCTTTGTGTTTTTGGAATCCATTGAGTTTATGCATGTCATACTTGTGTGTCAGAATCTTCGACATCAAACGTGGTTATCGTTTTATCACTATACATATATGGCCCCTTGAAGTGTCAGTGGCTGTTTATGATGCCAAATTATACCGATGACTTACTGATAATCATTACATCAATCGTGTATATGCATTTTTCAAGTCTTGCAATGTCCTAACGTTATGTCACCATGATTATCGTGAATGCTTCGTGAATTTGTCGTCTATGAATGTATTGCATTTCATATATATTAGACCCAGTATAGCATGGATTATACAGTGAGATTATATCAACTTCATAATACACGCATGTGTCTTAGCGTATCTATCATTTCCGTGTGTTATTCCAGTTCATAGAATCCTAGAGGCCAGCTAACAGGTCTCTTAAAGGCGAATTAGATGTAATTTTTCTGTTGGATACTGAATTTAATTGTTTTTAATTAAGTTATAAATTTTGTTAGAGTAAACCCCAGAACTTTGAATTGGCTGCTGCAGCTGTGCCTGGGATAAAAGTATGTAAAACAATTCAATTTTAATTTTTTGAATTGACTCTTTTGAAGGTTTGTTCTGTTTTTCTTTTATGCAACTTAATTTAGCTTTTATTATCCAATTTCAGAAGAATCTCAATGTTTGTAAAGAGAAAGACTAGCGAACAAGTTTGTTATATGAAGTGAACTTTTTTCGTTATGTTTTGTAGCCTCCATGTTTACACTGATTAATTGTTTTTTGTTATAGATAAAATCTATTCATACCATAATGAGCTATGTATTATTTCCTTAATATGTGAATTTCAGGTAGTTCTAGCATGCAAATCAGATATGATTCACCATGCAATTGATGAAAACGTAATGGCGCGTCAGGTTGGTGAAATTCATTTTTTGAACCGCATGATCGATCCAGAAATGAATTGAATAGAAATATATGTGAAGAACCCATTTGTGATTACGAGCACCCCAGTCGGCAAGTGCAATGAATCATTGCATATTTCTAACACGAACTGGTCTATTCCACACTCAGTTGGAGAATTCAATTCTGTATCGATCGTGCTGTTTAAAAGCGCACTCCACCTTCCTGGGGACCATGGTCAACTTCATCAAGTGCATCGTAAAATCATGCATGATTTTTTTAGCAACATCAAATGTCACATTGATAAATCATTGATACTTAATGGATCATGGATAATATTCATGCATGGGAATGCATGAATCATGCATCCCCATGCATGATTAATTTCTGATACATGCATGAAATCATCCATAAATATCCATGGACGGGCGACTAGGGGATGACTAGTATCCCAACGTCGTGGGTTGTCGCAAGAGACCTTGGATATTCGTTCAAAGCCATAGAAACTGTAACAAATCTCAGGGAAAATATCAACGCTGGTGATTTAGTTGATCGACTAATGGATCTAGATGAGCATGCTATGAATCACAATTTGGATCGTAGGTGGATAGAGGATTTCTCCATGCTACACTGCAATGATAGTGAAATTAGGAGGATCAAATTGGAACGATATGGAAAGAAGGAGACATGTGACAGTGTTTTAATAAAAAGTTCTCCCAATAAAAGTGACTTCAGAAAGAAATTAGAACAAGAGACATTTAAATTATTATGTGAACGGAACTGCGTTAAATGTTTTAAACAGGAACGATCCCTTCTCTTTTCACCATGTTCTCATAGCGTTATGTGTTCTACATGTTATGTACCCTTTGAAACTTCATCTTGTCCCCTTTGTGATGAAGAAATATCTTCAACAGTCACTGTATATCGTGCATGATGAGTCATCATGCAGGTCTGTGATTGGTCACTATTGTGTCTTTGTTTGACTTTTCTATATAAGGAGGACATTGTACCGTTCTATTTCAAGCATAATTTGAGGCTAATACAATGTCAATCAGCATGTCGTTCACTACCAACATTCCCATTTCAATAATTTACCGAAGTCAACTCTTCACCGGCAATATATTTTATTCTGCCGTGAATATAACTGGCTATAAAGCGGATTTGGTGGATCTGATGGAGGAAATAGTGAAGTATTTCCGCTGCGGAGAGGACGTTGTGGTGCAGAGAATGTTAATGAGAGTCGTGAACAACGCTCTTACACGGGTTGCAAGATTTTGGCTCAATGAAGTATTTCGCCCACTAGCGCAAACGGAGATTGTACCGGAATACTCTCGCTGTTGGTGCAGCAGTATCCAACGGAAACTCAACACATGTCTCCATGACATTATCACCTCCAGCTACTATGACGAGAAGGGTGACAAATGCAAATTGGACTTATTCAGTGGACCGCCATCAGTAAGCATCAATGTGGCTGCTCAAGGACATTCTGAGGTAATCAGTTTGCGGGCATACTATGCCAATATTTTAAAGACTTTCCATTCAAAGCCCTGCTGTATGTGCTGTCCAATTTCAAAACATGTAATGAAAGACATTGAGCAGCTCATAACTGCTACAAATCAGACTCTAGCCGATGTGAGTGTATATCAGTTTCCCTCTACAACTTGTTAAGTGTTTTATGTAATTTTATAAGTACCAGCAACGAACTCTGTGTGAATGCTTGTAAACTTTTGTATATAATGTTGTAAGTACTAAGCAAAAATTGTAATTGTATTATCTATTTCCATATTAGAATAAAAATGTCTGTAAAACGGAAGGCATCTTCTCGTCAATCGAAACGGTCCTTCAAACCTTCAAGTCAGTTTAAAAAGGCGTTGCGAAAGTTAAACAGGATACATGATAATAATAAGAAGTGTAAATTGATTCAAAATTCAAGTGATGATTTCATTCGTTATTTAGCTTTTGCAATACACAAATGTCTACCTATTTACAAGCCTCTGTTGAATGCTGGCTCTTTGAATAGCATAAAAAAGTTTTCAAATCCAAGGAGTAGTGATAAGAAAAGGCGAAACTTAATTCAGCGCGGTGGTGGTGGGTTTCTAAGTATGTTAAATGATATTGGAAACAGTATTAATGGTGTAATCAATAGTCCGCTTGGAAGGATTGCAGCAACTGCTGCAATGTTAATATAAGGTTAGCGAATCATAAAGTGACACGTCATCACTTTGATTGATGAGTCATATATAGGTGTATATAAGGAAGACGCTTTAATGATATTTTACCACTTTCAAGTGACAATTCATTTGCGCTGGTTGAAAGCTCCGAATTAGTACTTGTTGAAACATGACTCAGAAAATGTATACAATCAGTGAGGACGGTGACGCTTTTGAGAAAGATCTCTTGAAGCTTCGTCCGACACGAAAGGTGCAAGGGATTGGAAATACATTCTACTTTCAAACCTTGAATTATGGTGATGATGGCTTTTATCTTCAAGTTCCATTCTTCCACAGTAATTGTATGTCTACATCAGGGTATAGCAATATGAGACAAATGCGAGTGACTTTTCCAAAATGGCAACAGGTGATTCTTAGAACTATTGACTCTTTCGCGAAAGAATGTGTTGAGCTGCCTGAAAGTGCTCCCACTCATTGGAGAAAGGCATTAGAGGAAGGAGTTGGTTATAAGGAATTGCCGGAATTCGATACACTGTTTTTAAAACTATCGGATCATTTTCAAGCATTCGATCTCTTTACAAACGCGATGGAATGTGAGGATCTCAAACGGGGCCGCTATATGGGCTTAGTGCACGTTACCGGACTTTATATTGGCTCACATGGTTCGACTGGTAAAGTCGCATCTTTACAAATGAAGGTTCTTCAACTAGTCTATGAACCACTACCAATTGATAAATGTTTAATTAACATTGATAAGACTGCCTCAAGTGATGGGAAGGAAGAGAGTAAAAAGCGAGGGCGGAAATCTAAAGATGGGAATCCTAAATTGAAGTTGAAGCGCCAAGATGCTGACTTGAAAACTTTTTATAATCCTAATTGTGATGAGGAAACACAAATGTTTTAATTTGTAAATGTTTTAATTTGTAAATGTAACTTGAAAGTTTCTATTCTGAATATAAATAAACGTGATCTGGAAACATGTGTCTGTTTTGTTGTTCTAAGCAAAATTGCGGGATGATGAGTTTAATGTTAATGGAATTATAAGATGACAGATTTTCGTCTATTCACTGATCGCACAATGTGTGTCGCTGGACCAAGTCAGTCCGGTAAAACTACATTTGTAACTGAATTGCTACAATATAGAAATGAAATGTTTAACAAGGAAATTAAGAGAGTCAAATGGTATTATGCAATATTTCAACCACAACTACATTCTGCACTTCGCCAGAAAGGTTATGAGGTGAAGCAAGGGTTGCCATCAACTGAGGATATCAAAGCAGGTGACTTACTAGTATTATATGATCTATTACGAGAAAGCAAATCTTCAAAGGATGTAACTGAAATGTTCATTCAAACAGCACATCATAGGGAAGCTTTTATTATCTACATCACCCAAAACATCTTCGATGGAGGGAAAGAGCAAAGAATTAGAAGTTTGAATACACATTATTTGGCAATATTTAAAAATCCAAGAGATAGCAGTCAGATACATCATCTCAGTAGACAGATATTACCTCAACAACCTAAAGTACTTTCAAAAATATATGAAGATGTAACAAAGAAACCACATGGTTATCTATTTATTGATCTAACCCAGGAATGTCCGGAACGACTTCGATTTCGAACAAATATCATACCTAATTCCGCTGAACCAATGACTGTTTTCTCGGTTCACAGTTAGTTTTAAGCAAAGTACTTTGTTGCCTTATTATTTTCAAGCATGTCGTATTCAAAGATGGTAGTCATTCCTCAAGAGGAGTATGTACAATTGACTACATTACAAAGTGCACAAGAAGTCAAAAATATAGATCAACCTATTACGAATCAACTTAAGGAAATAACACAAAAGGATATGGAAATTCAGAAGATTAAGGATCCCTATCGACGAATGCAGTTAGCAGCTGAAAACATTGACGAGAGGCGACAGATTCGTGACAAGTTGCGACGATTTATAACCTTGTCAACACCTCGACCATATCGTGTGCGCGCTGAGCGATTATTTGACTTCATTGATCCACATGTGAAGTTCAATGAGAGAGGGGAGATAATAGATGAAACAACTGGTGATGTTATTAGAAATAGTCACATAGATGACCTTCTACAATATGCTGTCAGAGATGTAAGGCGAAAACTAGGTGCACCACAAGGGTGGACATATTTTCAGAAAATTTTATCTGATCAAAATGTACCTCACAATATTATTGGAGGACCGACTGTGAATGAATTGGATAAGGGTCACTTACAAGATGGATCAAAGAGTAAAACACCCACGATGGCGGTCAAGCGAGAGCTTCATGATCCCGATGATCTGCAACCAAAAAGAGCTACTAGGCGCTCAATGCGTGTTGCGAAGGAGTATAGTAAATATTAAGCAAATATGAAGTAAGCCTCTCTCATATCATGTCGTAACAAAAATTTTGCTGTTGTTTGAAATCTGCGCTCGAAGGTAAAGGAGAAGAGGGCATAGAGGTTGATATCAATTGTGTTAGCAGTTGCTGTGCGAGTAATACGCGTGCAAATCAGAACAAAGACGATGAGTACAGCAGTGAAACTCAGAAAGATTTATTACGACTTAAATCATCCCGCAAGTTTCAGTCGTCCGGAGGTTCTAGCTCGTGCAGCAGGTGTGGGAATAGAGAAAGTCAAGAAGTGGTTGAGGAGTCAACCGACTTACACTCTTCACAAAAATGCGAGAAAGCGGTTTCCAACAAGAAAATATGTTGTTAACAATATAGATAGTCAATGGCAAGCGGACTTGGCTGACATGCAACAGATATCACAGTACAATGATGGCTATAAATACATCTTAACCGTAATAGATATTTTATCTCGCTATGCTTGCGCACGTGCGCTGAAATCTAAACGAGGACCAGAAGTTGAAGCGGCTTTTCAGAGCATTTTCTATGAGGGGCGTGTTCCGCAAAGAATACAGACCGATCAAGGGAAGGAATTCGAAAACTCTCATGTTCGAAGTCTCCTTAAAAGTTATAATGTGGAATTGTTTAGTGTCAAAAGTGCTTATAAAGCTGCCATGGTTGAGAAGTTCAATCGCACACTGAAGACAAAAATATGGCGCTTTTTCACCGCAAAAAATACACATGTTTGGGTAGGTGAGCTGCAGAAATTTGTTAAGAATTACAATGAAAGCTACCATCGAATCATTAAGATGAAACCAGTTGATGTTACCCCAGATAATGCGATGGATGTATGGCTTCGATTGTATGATAAGAAAGCGAAAAACATTTCCAATGAAAAGAAAATTAATGTTGGTGATTGAGTTCGGATTTCAAAGGTTAAGTCTACATTTGAGAAGGGGTATCTACCTAATTGGACTGAAGAAGAGTTTTTTGTGGATGAAGTAAATACAAAATTTAGACCCACCATGTATAAATTAATAGATTACCATGGAAATCCACTGAAGGAAAATTTTACTCTTATGAATTGCAAGTAGTAGACAGAAGTGAAGAGGTGTATATGATTGACAAAATAATTAGGAAGAAAGGTCATGGCAATCAAAGGAAATATCTAGTTAAATGGAAAGGATATCCTGATTCATTCAATAGCTGGATAACGCACCAGGATCTACAAAATGTGGAGGTGGGAGACACTCGTAACTTTTAAGCTAATATAGCATGTGCCTTCTTCCATGTATGAGTTTAACATGTCTACTAACTTCAACATCATTCTTCCAAGCAATAGCAACCCCAAGATATTCCCAAGTAACAAACCATCTCTATACTCTGTTGAATTCGCTAATCCAATTACTCTGCATGGACCCCATGAAGTTGCTCTAACTGAAATTACTTATTACAACGATATCAGTTTGCTAAAGAACAACTATTTTGAATTACATAAAGAAGTGCGAGAGATGACTGGTTTGTAGAATTTATTCAACAGTCAGCTTGAAGAGATCATTTATTCGTTCAAACATTCTACCGATTTCCTTTTCTGTATCTTGCAAGCTCATTGTGGGAACCTTAGAATCAAAAGTTGACGTTGCAAATGCCTTTTGAATTTTAATCATGTTTTGGACAGATGGTAAAGATGTTGAAAAAGGATGTAAAGTTAGATGATGAAAAGCCCATGTACCATGTAGACTATTTTGAAATATGCGAAAGCAATGATCCTTCTCTCGCACTTCTTTATGTAATTCAAAATAGTTGTTCTTTAGCAAACTGATATCGTTGTAATAAGTAATTTCAGTTAGAGCAACTTCATGGGGTCCATGCAGAGTAATTGGATTAGCGAATTCAACAGAGTATAGAGATGGTTTGTTACTTGGGAATATCTTGGGGTTGCTATTGCTTGGGAAGAATGATGTTGAAGTTAGTAGACATGTTAAACTCATACATGGAAGAAGGCACATGCTATATTAGCTTAAAATTTACGAGTGTCTCCCACCTCCACATTTTGTAGATCCTGGTGCGTTATCCAGCTATTGAATGAATCAGGATATCCTTTCCATTTAACTAGATATTTCCTTTGATTGCCATGACCTTTCTTCCTAATTATTTTTTCAATCATATACACCTCTTCACTTCTGTCTACTACTTGCAATTCATAAGAGTAAAATTTTCCTTCAAGTGGATTGCCATGGTAATCTATTAATTTATACATGGTGGGTCTAAATTTTGTATTTACTTCATCCACAAAAAACTCTTCTTCAGTCCAATTAGGTAGATACCCCTTCTCAAATGTAGACTTAACCTTTGAAATCCGAACTCAATCACCAACATTAATTTTCTTTTCATTGGAAATGTTTTTCGCTTTCTTATCATACAATCGAAGCCATACATCCATCGCATTATCTGGGGTAACATCAACTGGTTTCATCTTAATGATTCGATGGTAGCTTTCATTGTAATTCTTAACAAATTTCTGCAGCTCACCTACCCAAACATGTGTATTTTTTGCGGTGAAAAAGCGCCATATTTTTGTCTTCAGTGTGCGATTGAACTTCTCAACCATGGCAGCTTTATAAGCACTTTTGACACTAAACAATTCCACATTATAACTTTTAAGGAGACTTCGAACATGAGAGTTTTCGAATTCCTTCCCTTGATCGGTCTGTATTCTTTGCAGAACACGCCCTCATCGAAAATGCTCTGAAAAGCCGCTTCAACTTCTGGTCCTCGTTTAGATTTCAGCGCACGTGCGCAAGCATAGCGAGATAAAATATCTATTACGGTTAAGATGTATTTATAGCCATCATTGTACTGTGATATCTGTTGCATGTCAGCCAAGTCCGCTTGCCATTGACTATCTATATTGTTAACAACATATTTTCTTGTTGGAAACCGCTTTCTCGCATTTTTGTGAAGAGTGTAAGTCGGTTGACTCCTCAACCACTTCTTGACTTTCTCTATTCCCACACCTGCTGCACGAGCTAGAACCTCCGGACGACTGAAACTTGCGGGATGATTTAAGTCGTAATAAATCTTTCTGAGTTTCACTGCTGTACTCATCGTCTTTGTTCTGATTTGCACGCGTATTACTCGCACAGCAACTGCTAACACAATTGATATCAACCTCTATGCCCTCTTCTCCTTTACCTTCGAGCGCAGATTTCAAACAACAGCAAAATTTTTGTTACGACATGATATGAGAGAGGCTTACTTCATATTTGCTTAATATTTACTATACTCCTTCGCAACACGCATTGAGCGCCTAGTAGCTCTTTTTGGTTGCAGATCATCGGGATCATGAAGCTCTCGCTTGACCGCCATCGTGGGTGTTTTACTCTTTGATCCATCTTGTAAGTGACCCTTATCCAATTCATTCACAGTCGGTCCTCCAATAATATTGTGAGGTACATTTTGATCAGATAAAATTTTCTGAAAATATGTCCACCCTTGTGGTGCACCTAGTTTTCGCCTTACATCTCTGACAGCATATTGTAGAAGGTCATCTATGTGACTATTTCTAATAACATCACCAGTTGTTTCATCTATTATCTCCCCTCTCTCATTGAACTTCACATGTGGATCAATGAAGTCAAATAATCGCTCAGCGCGCACACGATATGGTCGAGGTGTTGACAAGGTTATAAATCGTCGCAACTTGTCACGAATCTGTCGCCTCTCGTCAATGTTTTCAGCTGCTAACTGCATTCGTCGATAGGGATCCTTAATCTTCTGAATTTCCATATCCTTTTGTGTTATTTCCTTAAGTTGATTCGTAATAGGTTGATCTATATTTTTGACTTCTTGTGCACTTTGTAATGTAGTCAATTGTACATACTCCTCTTGAGGAATGACTACCATCTTTGAATACGACATGCTTGAAAATAATAAGGCAACAAAGTACTTTGCTTAAAACTAACTGTGAACCGAGAAAACAGTCATTGGTTCAGCGGAATTAGGTATGATATTTGTTCGAAATCGAAGTCGTTCCGGACATTCCTGGGTTAGATCAATAAATAGATAACCATGTGGTTTCTTTGTTACATCTTCATATATTTTTGAAAGTACTTTAGGTTTTTTGAGGTAATATCTGTCTACTGAGATGATGTATCTGACTGCTATCTCTTGGATTTTTAAATATTGCCAAATAATGTGTATTCAAACTTCTAATTCTTTGCTCTTTCCCTCCATCGAAGATGTTTTGGGTGATGTAGATAATAAAAGCTTCCCTATGATGTGCTGTTTGAATGAACATTTCAGTTACATCCTTTGAAGATTTGCTTTCTCGTAATAGATCATATAATACTAGTAAGTCACCTGCTTTGATATCCTCAGTTGATGGCAACCCTTGCTTCACCTCATAACCTTTCTGGCGAAGTGCAGAATGTAGTTGTGGTTGAAATATTGCATAATACCATTTGACTCTCTTAATTTCCTTGTTAAACATTTCATTTCTATATTGTAGCAATTCAGTTACAAATGTAGTTTTACCGGACTGACTTGGTCCAGCGACACACATTGTGCGATCAGTGAATAGACAAAATCTGTCATCTTATAATTCCATTAACATTAAACTCATCATCCCGCAATTTTGCTTTAGAACAACAAAACAGACACATGTTTCCAGATCACGTTTATTTATATTCAGAATAGAAACTTTCAAGTTACATTTACAAATTAAAACATTTACAAATTAAAACATTTGTGTTTCCTCATCACAATTAGGATTATAAAAAGTTTTCAAGTCAGCATCTTGGCGCTTCAACTTCAATTTGGGATTCCCATCTTTAGATTTCCGCCCTCGCTTTTTACTCTCTTCCTTCCCATCACTTGAGGCAGTCTTATCAATGTTAATTAAACATTTATCAATTGGTAGTGGTTCATAGACTAGTTGAAGAACCTTCATTTGTAAAGATGCGACTTTACCAGTCGAACCATGTGAGCCAATATAAAGTCCGGTAACGTGCACTAAGCCCATATAGCGGCCCCGTTTGAGATCCTCACATTCCATCGCGTTTGTAAAGAGATCGAATGCTTGAAAATGATCCGATAGTTTTAAAAACAGTGTATCGAATTCCGGCAATTCCTTATAACCAACTCCTTCCTCTAATGCCTTTCTCCAATGATTGGGAGCACTTTCAGGCAGCTCAACACATTCTTTCGCGAAAGAGTCAATAGTTCTAAGAATCACCTGTTGCCATTTTGGAAAAGTCACTCGCATTTGTCTCATATTGCTATACCCTGATGTAGACATACCATTACTGTGGAAGAATGGAACTTGAAGATAAAAGCCATCATCACCATAATTCAAGGTTTGAAAGTAGAATGTATTTCCAATCCCTTGCACCTTTCGTGTCGGACGAAGCTTCAAGAGATCTTTCTCAAAAGCGTCACCTTCCTCTCTGATTGTATACATTTTCTGAGTCACGTTTCAACAAGTACTAATTCGGAGCTTTCAACCAGCGCAAATGAATTGTCACTTGAAAGTGGTAAAATATCATTAAAGCGTCTTCCTTATATACACCTATATATGACTCATCAATCAAAGTGATGACGTGTCACTTTATGATTCGCTAACCTTATATTAACATTGCAGCAGTTGCTGCAATCCTTCCGAGCGGACTATTGATTACACCATTAATACTGTTTCCAATATCATTTAACATACTTAGAAACCCACCACCACCGCGCTGAATTAAGTTTCGCCTTTTCTTATCACTACTCCTTGGATTTAAAAACTTTTTTATGCTATTCAAAGAGCCAGCATTCAACAGAGGCTTGTAAATAGGTAGACATTTGTGTATTGCAAAAGCTAAATCACGAATAAATCATCACTTGAATTTTGAATCAATTTACACTTCTTATTATTATCATGTATCCTGTTTAACTTTCGCAACGCCTTTTTAAACTGACTTGAAGGTTTGAAGGACCGTTTCGATTGACCGAGAAGATGCCTTCCGTTTTACAGACATTTTTATTCTAATATGGAAATAGATAATACAATTACAATTTTTGCTTAGTACTTACAACATTATATACAAAAGTTTACAAGCATTCACACAGAGTTCGTTGCTGGTACTTATAAAATTACATAAAACACTTAACAAGTTGTAGAGGGAAACTGATATACACTCACATCGGCTAGAGTCTGATTTGTAGCAGTTATGAGCTACTCAATGTCTTTCATTACATGTTTTGAAATTGGACAGCACATACAGCAGGCTTTGAATGGAAAGTCTTTAAAATATTGGCATAGTATGCCCGCAAACTGATTACCTCAGAATGTCCTTGAGCAGCCACATTGATGCTTACTGATGGCGGTCCACTGAATAAGTCCAATTTGCATTTGTCACCCTTCTCGTCATAGTAGCTGGAGGTGATAATGTCATGGAGACATGTGTTGAGTTTCCGTTGGATACTGCTGCACCAACAGCGAGAGTATTCCGGTACAATCTCCGTTTGCGCTAGTGGGCGAAATACTTCATTGAGCCAAAATCTTCAACTCGTGTAAGAGCGTTGTTCACGACTCTCATTAACATTCTCTGCACCACAACGTCCTCTCCGCAGCGGAAATACTTCACTATTTCCTCCATCAGATCCACCAAATCCGCTTTATAGCCAGTTATATTTACGGCAGAATAAATATATTGCCGGTGAAGAGTTGACTTCGGTAAATTATTGAAATGGGAATGTTGGTAGTGAACGACATGCTGATTGACATTGTATTAGCCTCAAATTATGCTTGAAATAGAACGTACTATGTCCTCCTTATATAGAAAAGTCAAACAAAGACACAATAGTGACCAATCACAGACCTGCATGATGACTCATCATGCACGATATACAGTGACTGTTGAAGATATTTCTTCATCACAAAGGGGACAAGATGAAGTTTCAAAGGGTACATAACATGTAGAACACATAACGCTATGAGAACATGGTGAAAAGAGAAGGGATCGTTCCTGTTTAAAACATTTAACGCAGTTCCGTTCACATAATAATTTAAATGTCTCTTGTTCTAATTTCTTTCTGAAGTCACTTTTATTGGGAGAACTTATTATTAAAACACTGTCACATGTCTCCTTCTTTCCATATCGTTCCAATTTGATCCTCCTAATTTCACTATCATTGCAGTGTAGCATGGAGAAATCCTCTATCCACCTACGATCCAAATTGTGATTCATAGCATGCTCATCTAGATCCATTAGTCGATCAACTAAATCACCAGCGTTGATATTTTCCCTGAGATTTGTTACAGTTTCTATGGCTTTGAACGAATATCCAAGGTCTCTTGCGACAACCCACGACGTTAGGATACTAGTCATCATTATGTATGTCGTCAAAAAACTATCTCATATTTATAGCATAGTTTGTCTACGTAAAAGGAAATTCAATGTGTCATCTTGATTACAATGGTTGCAATAGTCACAATAGTCGCAATTGAGCAAACCCATTCAAAATCAAACAACGGACGTCTATCGGTACGTACCCAAGTGCTCAGAACCAAACCACACAAGTTCGATCATAGACGTTCCGAAACACAGTGTACTCAACCGAGTGTACCAAACACATGTACCTATCCAGTAAAACAGATCTCATACTTGTTCCTATTCATAACACTGAATTATACATGTACCTATCCATGTTCCTATCGATAACTAAATTATACATGTACCTATCCATGTACCTATTGGTAACACTAAATTATACATGTACCTATCCATGTACCTATTGATAACACTAAATTTTACATGTACCTATCCATGTACCTATCCCTCGCAAGTAGGGCACAGTTTTCACTACTCACCGTTACCAGATCGTTCGTAGAGAGAAAGGCTTGAGTCGTCGCAGAGCTGACAATCGTGAGGAAACTTTTCTCGTTACACTTAGTACATGTGCATCCCATTTAAAAGATTCGTCAAATATAACTCCTAGGAATTTCATCGAAGCACTTACCGGAATACCAGCCAAACTATAGCAGGTGAGGTCATAATGGTTGCTTCTAGAGATAAACATTTGTTGACATTTATCTTCCTTTATAATCATCAAATTAGTTTGGGTCCATCTCACCACTTCGCGATATCCACTAAAGATAGCACTTTCTGAGTCATTTTTTCGAATTTTCGCGATGAGCAGGATATCTTCAGCGTATTTGGTCAGTAAAATATCGAGATTGGAAATCAGTAGGTCGGAGACGAAGAAACCAAATGTCAGAGGCCCAAGTGATGAACCTTGTGGGATGCCACTTATGACTGGCTGTAAGGTACTGCGAAAGTCTTTCCAACGGATACACTGACTTCGTGAAGTCAAATAATTACACATGAAAGCAATTAGGAATGGATTAAAGTTTGCGTTCTTCATTTTATGCAGCAAGAGATTATGGGAGACTTTATCGAAGCCCTTGGTCAAGTCGACGGATAACAGATGACAACCAATTACATCCTTCTCCTGGAGACTTCTAGTAATGAAATCTTCCACATTTACCAAAGCCCATGTGGCCGAGCTCTTTTTCCTGAAGCCAAATTGTCCAGCGTCATAGCGTGAAGTGAATTGATAACGAAGTCTTTTTAACAGGAGTTTCTCAAACAATCTCTCGGGAATCGGAAGTAAGGAAATGGGACGTACGCTGTTGAGTTTTGGAGGGTTTGATTTTTGGGATCGGTACTATGTCCGCTCCAGGGAATCCAGTAACAAAAGATATAATCTATAATTCCCTGGTCCGCTCGTTTCCATATCATTGGTAAATCCGCAACTTCAATGCACTTACTGAAGAGAATTGACAACGGGTAGTAGCAAGTACGCAGGAAAATTTTGACCACACAAGTGATGGTACCTTATCTGACCCAGGTGAAGATTTAACTTTGACGCGACTCAAAAGTGTCTCCACTTCATGTGCCAAGATTTTGAACGGTTGAATGAAGGCGGGAGGTGGAAAATTAATGGGATCATGAACGTATTCCATCAATAGCTGGCAGTTTAAATCATTTAAAATTTCAGAAATGTGTTTATGTCTATCACACTGAGGTAACCAGTCATGAGTCTGTTTGTGATTGTCTAGAACAATTTTGTAGAGATCCCAGATCGAATGAGAACGCAGATATGAATCACTCCAAGACTTCTTAGCGTTGAAAATCATTGTTTGACCTTGTCGCGGTAGTGATGATACAGCATCCAGTTTTTTTTCACGATACGCCTTGTATCTTTTGTTGATCGTTACTTTCATGACATTTGTTATCCACAAAAGAAAATGACAGTATTAAGTCACAACAACATTCATCTTTGGAATTTGAAATCCAATGGATGTATAGGCCTAATGCTTTTGAAGCAATGGACTTGATTTTCCACCAAATATCAGATCTATGAATTTTGAGCGATGACATAAATATCATAACAGAGCATAATGAGAACAAACGTCTCCTTATAGCTGCATACATTCTGATGCAAATTATGACCATATACTGCTAATGCTTATTATAATATACATGTGTATATAGAAGTCAGATTTCTAAGGTTCAAGGCATCGGTCGGAGTTCAGCAATAATCATTTAGATTTCGGCAGATTCCATGTGCTAATGTCTTTTTTATCATCCCTTCGCAAACGTTTTTTGGTCCCTTTGAGTGTTGTCAGTAGAATGAGAGAAAAGTCCGCTTCAGTTGAAGCAAAACATTGATCTTCGTCGGAAACATTTCTAAACATTTGTACTTTTATTACAGAACTTTCATCCCTAGCACAGCTACGAGTCATGAACGAAGCTAGGGGTAATCAATCACAAAATAATTAATTGTATAAAAAATATATAATAGTAATAATTTGTATAATATTTTATATAGATAAAAGCAAAATAACAGATCTTCTAATCTGATTAAATTGTCCCCATCAGAAACATGTTCGAACGCCTCTTGAAAGTATCAAGATTGTATTGGTCAGGGAAAGTAATCTGCGGAAGCTGATTCCAAATCCGTATCGTGCGTGCAAGGAGGCTTTTCGAACGACTCACAGTACGCGCGCATTCTAAACTCACATGAAAACATGTGAGTGCATTAGGTATGCGTGTGCTCTGGAGAAGATCTTAGGTTTAGGTACGCACTCATTTACTGCAGAGCTGCTTCTACGGAAATTGCATCTATAGAAGAGACTGAGTAAAGCAACATCCTGTCTAACGGAGAGCGGCTGCAACTTGTTAGCAAGCTTTTCACCCGTAAGATTCTTAGCACGCTTCTTAACCCGTTCAAGGAGGTTAAGATGTGTTTGTGGGGCGCCGGCCCACAGATGGCAGCAGTACTTCATCAGAGGACGAATCTATCAGAGTACTTCTATTCTATCCTTTCCTTCAAGCACATAGTTCCTCCAATTTTGCGATGTACTTAAGCGATAATTGGTCAGAATGTGCGATCAATTATCAAAGCATTCTAATAATTTAGACCCTATAATGTAGTAATTTCTAATTGATGAAAATTTCCATGTTGATCACTCTAGATTACTCTTGACTGTTGCGCATTGTATAATTAATATCGCTACAAAACGAACTTTTTGCTGGTAATGAAGCTATACTTAGTTGATGATGCACTTTAATATGCTTCCTACTCCACGAATATAATACGACATCAATTTTGTTCTTTTACACAAATTAAATTGCCGGAGGCAACTTCATGCCTTTAGTCGAGTTGTATTCATTTGATTAAATACATGAAATGTTTAAACTGGAATAGTGATATGAACGGAACTGCAAGTGTCATCTGAAAGTGATGAAGAATATTTTTTAATAAACTGATTATGACCGGAACGTGATAAAAATGTCACACATTAATTAGTTAATGCACAGAAAGAAAATACTGAGGCACGTGTCTTTACTTATATCTTGCAAACACGCGTTATTCACTAACTATCAGAAAAGTTTACACTTAAGATGATTCTTGTTTTGTTAGCACAGATATGCTGTCGAGTAGAAAAAATTACCAATCATAGTTAGAGCTACAAAGCCTAACTAAGTTTACTGCATTATTGCAATCATGTCACTAAGTCATATTACTGAACTAATTTTATTTAAAAATATTATTTTTAGTATTTCATACTAATTAACAACAATGAAATTAAATAAACGATAGATCAAATTGCTATGCAAAAGATGTGCGGCTGGTAGGATTCGAACCTACGACCAAGGTTCACTAGACCTGTGCTCTTACCAACTGACCTACGAGCCACTTATGCGACTTTGTCAATTGGCAGGATCAGACCCTCTCCACCACACATCAGTTGTCATAGCAATTACAATCAATGAACAAATAGCACGTCACAATTGTGACCGCCGACATTTAGGCAAGTAGCGGGGTCCCGCGCGTCTCTGTGTGACAAGCCCATAGGTTTATCAAGGTTCTAAACGAAATTCAGGAAGCGTGAGGACGCGACGCGTATCGTCCGATAATAATTGATACGAGATCAAGACAAAACAGCTCAAAAAACGCATAAATTGGACGATGCATGAAAATTGATTTACATCATTGGAAGACGTCTTTTCAAATCAATTTCATCTAATGACTCTTAGAACAACAAATCGACCCGGTTTCAATTTAGTGACTGCTTGTTCCAATCTTCGTCAGGAGATCATATGCACGCGTATATCATATTTACCGTATTACCATATTTAAGTGTTCATGAATTCTTAACGAAGACCGGGACAAGTAGCCTATCTGACAATCACTCTTTTGAGACCGGTCGATTTCTACATCCTGTATTGTTCCAAGATATATTTTGTCATTTTGTAACAATCACTAATTTGAATTGAAATGGCGTTTTCTCATTGCCTATAACTGATCACAATTCAAGTGTCACCATGTCTGTTAGGATAATGATCATGCATAATATATATATATATATATATATATATATATATATATATATATATATATATATATATATATATACGTAATTCAAAAAAGGAAATTGAATAAAGTGAATTGACATAAAAGAAATGAAAACCAGGAGATGTCGTCGGTGTTACCGGTTTCGGTGTATTTCTTATGAACTTATAACACCTCGTCAGACACTGTTCCATGAAATAAATGAAATGAACCGCAATTATCTTTGATCCCTATTGTGAGGAGGTTTGAATTTTAGAAATAAAATATCTTTCTTTGAATTCTCTCTCGAATCTGGTCGCGTTACTTGGAAACAGATAGAAAGGCGCAGCTTCAAATCTTATATCATGATCCTTAGTTCATGTACATAATGTGTTTGCTGACATAGAGGATAGCTGAGCTAGGATTATTGATATGTTGGCGATGGCTGGTAAGTCTATTACGTATAATATCTCCAGCTTGGTCGATGTAGAAATCTGAGCAGCCCTTGCATCTCAAAACATATAGCACATTACTGGAATAACAGTTAAAATTCCTTTTCAGTTCGAAATACATATGTTTAATTGCAATCTTCGTGCCAATAATTAAGTGGTCGCAACATTTGCACCTCGCATGTCCACACCGAGTTATACCAGTTACAGCACTTATAATTTTTTTCTGAGCGTAGTTGGTAATGATCTATTCTGTCTATAAGAGGGAGTAAACTTATAGTTTTGGAAAGGTTCGATTAAGGACAAACTGCTGGTTGCCGGCCGAATTACAGTTCTAAAAATATTTGGGTTATTTGGATTAAACGTTGTTATGAAAAATAATAATTTATCATTCATCTTTCCAGTCAGATTTTGATTTATCTACGTTACATGTTTTAGCTACTTTTATTGCGTCATCAATTAATTTTAGAAGGTACATGTAGCTTGATTTCAACAAATTTTGTTTGAGTTCATCTTGTCTCATTTTTCCTATGTTCTTCTGACACAATTCATGAGATTCTCCTTGAAAGATTATGTGGTATATTTTGTAATACAGTACATGATAGAGGTGTCCTGAGTTGAATGGAACAAAACGAAAGCTGTCGGTGGGTTTGTAATAAACGTCAGTTTCAATCTTACTTATTAATTACTTATTAACTCTTCTTACATAGGCGACATCTAGAAAGTTTTGGAGTTAAAATCGGCTGTAAATTCAGTTTTTGGATGCAACTTATATAGCATTTCGTGAAATTATTCAATGTCACCGAAATCTTGTCTCCATAGTAAAGAACAGTCATCTAGTATCCAATATTGTTTAATCAATTCTGAATCAATATGACTCCAGTGTGACATCAGCTTATCATATAATTTTATTTCAAGGGTACCTATAGTGAGTGATGCATAGCTAGGTGCAACTTCGGTCTCCATGGCTGTTTCGGAAATTTGCAGATAAAATTTATTGTCAAAAGTGAAACAATTATTTTTCAGTATGATTTCAAAAGTCGTTTAATAATAAATTCATTCGAAAAATGATTCGATGATAGACCAGTCTTGTTGGTTTGTAGCCAGTAATCTATTGCCTGTAATCCTAAACTGTGAGAGATACTTGTGTACTAGGCGGCAACATCAAAAGTAGCGAATGTTGTGTTATTATCGATAGCACGCGGAATCTTTTCCAGAAGATCAAAGGTGTTTCTACAATAACTTGGTAACTTTTGAACTAGTGGTTTCATTTTTTCATCAAGTAATTCACTAAGTCTTGAAGTTGGAGCATTAATGTTATTAATAATCGGTCCAAATTTAAGATTCTCTGGAGCTCGACAATATAGATATCCAAAACGATCAATAATTAGATTCTTGAAGTTGTCAAAATGTTTATGAATTTTCGGAAGCCCGTATAATGAGGTAGTTTTCGGATTGAATCTTGCTAAATAAGTTTGTTCTTTCTTAGTTATATTGCAATCGTCAATTTTTAATAATTTCATAATTTTATTGAAAGTTGTGTGAAGGCTATAATCCTCAATTACAGTATAATCGTCACTATCTTGTAAATATTCTTCTGTCATCCGTTTTTTATAAAATTCTCTGTCTAATATTACAAATGCTCCTCCCTCATCTGCCTTTGTTACGCATATTTCTTCATTATTTTTCATGAAATCGATTGATTGGGAATCTTAAAAGAAATATGCTGTTTCATTTTTCGGAGCTCTGATAATTTGTAAACATTTTTCTACATACTTTACCATTTTAATGCACATAGAGAACTCAATTTTGTTGTCGTTTTTCAATAAAACATGTACCTTTGATGAGCCACCCCTTTGTTATGCAACTGCAACAGTGCAACTGAATTCAATAAATTGATGAACATTTTACTCCAAAGGTGGTAATATCCATTGCCAAGTTTCTCCAAAAAGCAATCCATTTACAAACGGTGACTAAAAGCAACACTAACCAGGAAGTGTGACAACTGGAAATTTATTTTTGATTATCCTCGTCTCCCTCCTGATCGCAATATATATTTTTTCAACAGCATCGACCGTACGCTGTTTTCTGTGAATGGGTTGCGTTTAGACGCATATGCATGTATGTTCCTGTTTTCCAATTTTCTTGGAAATAGATATTTTTGACTTTTGACTTCACAGACTTATCCGATTAAACAGAAAATGCGAAAATCTCGTTTCTAGCGCACAATTAGTCAAATCCATCGTCTCAATGAGACTTTGATTGACAATTGCAGACTTTATACTTTTCTATTTCGCCTAATTCTCAGTTGGACCCAAACATTTGCTCAAATTGCTACAATACAGACAACAAATGCGTGACGCAGTTCCAGTTTTTTAAAACATCAAAACTTCCGACGATTGTGAGACGGTTTTCGGAGAATGAAATTCGAAAGCAATTATCACGCATCCCTTGAGAGCAATTTAAACGGCGATCATGAATGGAAGGATGAGAAAGATTTGCAGGCTGGTATGGAAGAAATATGAAACTATTTCTCAAAATCTATCACTTTGTTTATAAGAATTCATGGATCTCTTTAAACCATAGAAATCCAACTTTTCTCTTTGTTTAAGTTGGTGATACTATAGAATGGACTATAGCTGTTTGTAGTGGTGATTTCAGCCGTTCGCTAGATCTTTGGAAGAAGCAAATTACAGTCATATAGTCCGGCAGCCAGAACGAGTTTCTGCAGGGAACGAGGCCGAAAGTGAGACTTCCACAGACTGATGTGCACCCCATGCCTACTTCGAATCGCCACGTCTGCCGAGTTCTAGTGAGTTGTCTCTCTTTTTGTCAGACAGGATCAAAGAAAAACAGATGCAAATCCAATGGGACGCAGATTGCAGTTTTTGGCTAAAATGAAATTTTGTATGTTTTCTCTGATTGAACGAAAAGTACTAAGCCCCGAGTCATAATGTTTGGCATGGAATGTCTTCAGGTCATTTCCTCTCATCTTCATACACCCCTGTCTATATAGCTAAGTAAAGGCAACTTATTCAGATTTGGCGGGCCTCTTAATGTCGGCAGACACAAACATTTTGAGCAACCACATTCAACCACATTCTCACATACATGATAATAATAGCTCATGCACATCATAGGAAATGACCTGAAGACATTCCATGTCAAAAATTATGACTCTGAGCCTAATACTTTTCAGTTGATAAAAGAAAACATAGAAAATTTCATTTTTGCCAAAACTTCAATCTTCTGAATATGTTCAGGTCATTTCCTGTAATGTGCATGTGCTATCATCATTCTTCTGATCGGCAATGTATGTGATTGAATGTGGTTGAATGTGGATAAAGTTGTTCAAAATGTTTGTGTTTGCCGACATTAAGAGGCTCGCCAAATCTAAATGTGTTTAGCTTTATAGGTAGGGATGCATGAAGATGAAAGGAAATGACCTGAAGACATTCCATGCCAAACATTATGACTCTGGGCTTAGTACTTTTCGTTCAATCAGAGAAAACATACAAAATTTCATTTTAGCCAAAAACTACAATCTGCGTTCCATTGGATTTACACATGTGTTTCTCTTTGATCCTGTCTGACAAGAAGAGGAACTCAATAGAACTCGGCAGACGTGGCGATTCGAAGTAGGCAGAAGATGTACATCATTCTGTGGAAGTCTCATTTTCGGCCTCGTTCAGGCTGCCGGACTATATGCAACAGTTGTAGATTCTAGTCACAAGGGGGCTTATTACAAGTTATTTTGTCAAATTTTTTTTATTTTATTTTTACTTTAACAACCCCTTTCTCCCATATAAATGGGGTATGGGGGATTCATACAAACCAGATAAAAAGGAGACAGTTCATATACATCATAAAATTCATGGAAACACAAACTAACTACAGTCCACAAACCATCAGGGTAACACCACATGAAACTATATCAGGAAACACAGTCAGGTAAAATGTCAGCCGCTCCATACTTCAACCACCTTGTGCACAGTTCTCCGCCATACGACTCTGTCTTCTGCGTCGCTTCTCCAACTTCTCCAATCTTCCTCCGCCTTCTGGAAATCTCTTTTGACACAGTCACTCCAACGAATTCTCGGTCTTCCTCTTCTTCGCACACTCATTTCTTGCTCCATTCGCCTGGGTAGCCTCTGCTCATTCATTCTTGCCACATGTCCGGCCCAAGATAGTTTTCTATCCCACAATCTTCTGAGTCATCGTTCGTTTCAGTCCGACTTCGAGTCTCATTTCTGCAAGTTTTCTTCTGTCAACCAACTTCACTCCACACAACCTCCTCAGCCAATTGTTCTCGCACACTTGCAGTCTATCTTGCTGATCTTTGGTGAGCGCCATTGTTTCCAGACCATATGTGACTGCTGGAATTACACACACCTCTAACACTTTCCGTCTGATATCTTTGCTGATCCTTCTGTCTCCCAACACTCCTGCCACTTTCTGATAGGCTCCGACCCCTGCTCTAATTCTCCTATTTACTTCCATTTCGCTCCGCCCATCTTCCGCTACCACACCTCCCAAGTACTTGAAACCCTTTGTCTGGTTTAGCTAAATTCCTGCACCTCAACACTTATGTCCTTTGGCTCCTTTCCGACCCACATTACTTCCGTCTTATCCAAATTGATGCGCAGACCATGCCTTTGGAAATTCTGCGCCCACTTTTCCAGTTGATCTTGTAGTTCCACCTCGTCTTTCGTTATCACAGCTAGATCGTCAGCATACATTATCTTGTTCATTGCATCATGTTCTTCGCTTTTCCTTGACAACAATTCCATAATCAGAATGAACAAAAATGGACTTAAAGCACTTCCTTGTCTGAGCCCTGTTTTTATTTGGAAATCTTCGCTGATGTTATCTCCAACTATCACTGCCGCTCTGGTTCTTTCGTACATCTTTTCGATAAGTATCACCTCTTTCTCTCCAGCATTTAACCATCTCAGGGTTGTCACCACTAGGGGGTCTAGGGACGCTGTCATAAGCTTTCTCTAAATCTACAAATCCTATCGCTATGTTTTCTTCTCTTTCAATCGTCTTCTCCATCTTCTGTCTCACCGCAACCATACCATCCGATGTACTTCTACCTTTTCTGAAACCTTGCTGCTCCTCTCCAATTTTGTGTTCCACTTGTGATCTCAGCCTTCCGTCGATTATGCGCTCCAACTGAAATTCCACTGAAATTTTTTAATTCCCATTCCAATTCCAGAGCAGAAATTTCAATTCCAATTCCAATTCCAGTCGAAACAGTTCAATTCAATTCCAATTCCAATTCCATAATGAGATTCAATTCCGATAATTGCATGACGCGTATATGTTAATGTATCTAAAGTTTCCTCGCTTCAATCTAACCCATGTGTCCGTATCCTATCCTCGTTATTCCTGTGTGCCGTTCCCTGCGTCGTTCCTATGTGCGTTCTCATGTTCATAGCTCATATTTCTTGTGTACATGTACATGTATATATGTAGCCGGTCAGCATACGCCATTTTCGTTTCGTAAACGAGATATTCAACATCTTGTGAAAAAGAGGAGATTAAATGATCGGTGGAAAGGAAAATTAACGGTCAGCAAAGAATCAAACGCTGAGAGAGAGAGAGAGAGCATATAGAAAGTCCTAGAATGGAAATTGCATGAAAATTATGGCACACGCCGGAGGAACTAAGTTGGGCCAAAACGCAAATTGTGCGAGCTGGTGTCCATGTTTTCTTATTTGTATTTATATTTATCAAGCCAAATTGTGATCTGGATTGCTGCCCCTTGTCCAAAAATCATACACAAAAGCAATAGTGAATTTACAAAATACTGCGGCGACAGGATGACAAAGAAAGAAATCCTTTAAAACGTTCTGTACGTTCATCATTTTGAAATATCGCTCCTATAATCTATCAAGAGTATTATCAGTCACATATGCAACTTGCAATGTCGATTTACATAACATACATTGCTCCAGCTTGAAATCAGAGGTCAAGAAATCTCAGAGTATTCATTTTACTTGAAAGGGCTCCCCTGTTCACTATATTTGAACAATTTTCAAAATCTTTACATGCTTTCGAATATCAGCTTCCAAAATATCATCACACTATATCACATGTGTCATTTAATGATTAATTGAAAAGTTCCAGCGACTATTCACTTATCTGAGAAATTATTGTCGGTGAAGAAGCTTTCAATGTGTTTATTCGACAAATGCGCTAGGTTTCTTAACCGTATGAAGGAGAAATCATCCTATAATTAGAATTTTTTTCTATTGAATTCTTGAGATATTCTTACAACCAGTGCACCGCCCACTTTCAATTATGACTTTGTGGACCAATTTTTAATTAGAATTTTGAAAAATAGTTGTTAATGACTGCTGCAAATCGACACAATATACCAACCCAGGGAATAGTAGGCCATAGCACATGAAACAATGCCACCATCTTACTTAATATTATCTTAAGTTTTAATAATGAAAGCAACACAATTGACTTCATGTGTTTAATACCCGAGCGCTTTCGTGGCCTCTTGTCAAGGGTGGACGGCCAAGTGTGAACATGTACAGAGATGGCTGAGAAACATTCAATGATAACTGCCGCCAGTGACACCAACCAATCAGTGCCAAGGTAAAGACAATGAATAAAGGAACTCTTTATGTACACATAAAACAGGTCGCCTCGCAGCTATGTACAGTGCTTCCAATACAGGCAAAGAAAAACGATATTTACAAGATGATAAAATAGAAAAATATGTACAAAGTGGACGATACTGAAAAGAGTCACATTCAAGTATGTGTCGAGCGATAGAACTTAGAGGTGCTGTTCTAGATCGCGGTCTTGTCTTTCTATCCTCAAGCCACCTAGGAACATGTTCTCTCATTTGGACCCGCAAAGTCCTCTCGGTACGTCCGATGTAACTGTGTCCACAGTCACATTGAAAATCCCCTCAAAGTTCTATTATAATAGTCACAATTAGCACCCTTTATTCAACAATAGAATACAACTAGCTCTGTCGATCTCTCTCTCTCTCTCTCTCTCTCTGTCTCTCTCTCTCTCTCTCTCTCTCTCTCTCTCTCTCTCTCTCTCTCTCTCTCTCTCTCTCTCTCTCTCTCTCTCTCTCTCTCTCTCTCTCTCTCTCTCTCTCTCTCTCTCTCTCTCTCTCTCTCTCTCTCTCTCTCTCTCTCTCTCTTATCTCTGCGTGCAGTTAACACAACAGCCGAATACTGTGATTTCAATTTTTGTACAAATAGATTTATCACAGATCTATCGAAAAAGTGGAATTGAGGTTTATCAAGGTCAATTCCAATTCCAATTCCGACGAAAAATGGAATTAATTCCGGGTCGGAATTAATTCCAATTCCGACTTTTCCAACTCTGGCTCCAACAATTTCATCACTTGACTTAGAATAGTGATTCCTCTGTATTTCTCAGGGTCCTGTCGACTTCCTTTTCCTTTCCAAATGGGGACAATCAAACCCAGCCTCCAGTCCTCTGGAATTTCCCCTTTTTCATAGCACAGCCGAAAAAGTCTAGCTAGCCATTCAATACCTGTTTTCCCCGCTGCCCTCAACATTTCGGTCGTTATTTCATCCTTGCCAGTTGCTTTTCCTGTCTTCATCTTTCTCAATGAGGTCTCGATTTCTTCTGTCTTGATTTTCTTCTCTACCGTCTTCGATCTCACACTACAAGGAAGTTCAACTTCACTGCGCCCTTCGTTGTTCAGCAACTCTTGAAAATACTCTTTCCACAACTTCGTGATCTGCTGCGGACACGAAACAATCACTCCGTCTTTGTTTCTTACATCCTGGACGGCCACCACATCCTTCTCTTCCTGCTCCTTTGCTTTTGCGAGTGGGTAAATTTGTTTTCTGCCTCTATCATTCTCTATTGCTTCATACAGCCCTCGCTCTGCCTCTTCTTTTGCCTGTGCCACTACCTGTCAAAATGCTTTTGTATATAAAGAGAAATGATGATAACCATGAATATTTACAAAGTACACTGATATGGGCTGCCGTTGACTTCCTATTGTCGATCACTGCAAGCCGCTATCGTTGAGGCACCGCATGACCAGGACGTTCTATTGTTTTCGATATCCTTGGCCGTTATATTCCTTCGTTATTATAGTGTCGGATTTCTATGTTGTGCTCTAATTCATGAATGGCACATTGCAATTTCAGTCTTTCTTCATGAGCGGTGATCATTGTGAAATTATGTTTCGATGGGGATTATCTAATGTTATGTGTGTGTCCTATAAGCTCTGTGTTTTGTCAACACTTCAATAAAACTGCGGTAGACTTTCGACTCGTTTTCTCAAACAACTATGTTCTGCATAACTATATGCATGTAGTCCAGAAGTCAGCGCGAACTTGTGCAGCGAACGAGGTAGTACATAAAACTTTATCATAGTTCACCTCTAATACTGCAAAACTTTGCGTCTACCGGATCAGATCATTTGCTTTTAAAGAATAGCGAGGATAACAAAATCCTATGTATTTCCAATGGTAAAATTGTGACATCTAAGGTGTTGACTCCATTTTTTCGAGTTTTTGCTCATAAAAATATACAAATTGGCATTTTGTTGAAATGGTTATTTTAGAAATCATCTACAGATCATGATCTTTCGAATGAGCTATCATTCAGTGACAGAGGATGAAGTAATGTGTGCAAACAGACACTTTCCGTTGGTGTAACTGCAAATTTTAACATAGAAATTTCAGGAAAAGGATTGATAAGCTCTAACAAATAGTGTCTGTTTGTACCACAGAATTACATTGTTTGACTCTTTCACTTTGCTAGAATTGCAGACTGATTCAAAGTGTTGGCACATGCAGGAACTTACTAAGTGGGCAAACAGGAATTCCTAACACCTTGAAGAGATAGGAAAAATAGTCGCGCGTCGATTGCGGATTGCTGTGAATTCCTTCAAAATACCCCGATCACCACAATTCTTCAGATTCGAAGAGCTCAGATCATTGCGCAAAATATTTCTCGATAATATTGGTCCTTCCGATCATTATTACAAAAGTTAGCAGGCGCACGAAACAACGTTCACAAACTTCTCTGTAGAACTTGACATCGACTGTGTCTCTTTGCTGTGTGGTCCGGTTGATAACAGTCAATGAAACGTCACACAATTTGGCGTGTTTAATGCTGAACTGGCTGCTCATTGTTCGATTGCTGTGATATTATGTCAGCAGATTGTGCCATTTCATTAACGCTACATGTTCCAATGCTTCCTTTCTAGTCAAACAGAAGAAGAGACGACCTGTCTAATTCTATGGTTTCTACTCATTACTTCATCTGCTGTCACTGAATGATAGCTCATTCGAAAGATCATGATCTGTAGATGATTTCTTTAATAATCATTTCAGCAAAATGCCAATTTGTATATTTTTATGAGCAGAAGCTCAAAAAATGGAGTCAACACCTTAGATGTCACAATTTTACCACTGGCAATACATAGGATTTTGTTATCCTCTCTATTTTTTAAAAGTAAACGATCTGATCCGGTAGACGCGAAGTTTTGCAGTAGGTTAGAGGTGTACTATGCTGTGTGAAAGTTTTATGTACTACCTCGTTCCCTGCACAAGTTCACGCTAGCTTCCGGACTGATATACACTGAACTCGGCAAGAGTGGTTTAGAAGCATTTTCACAGAGTAATAATCTAAAATATATATGCAAACACAATATGAAATTATATTATATTTAGTATAAAATATATGATAAGATGACAAGTGCTTAAAATTAACATGAAATTATCCGCTGTACGTTCATTCAGCTACGATGCTCCATAAGGTGTGGAATGATCGTCCTCTGGCGCTTCCCATGACGCTCAATCACTCAATTCTTTTAAGCGCCTAGTAAAAGCTTTCTTTCTCTTGACTTTCAGTTTCTGTTGTTCGCTATTGTTGGTAGTGATTCTCTGCGCTCTGAGCCACTTGGGTGCACCGCAATATGAATGTAGTGAATAAGTAAAATGAAAATTAGTAGATTTAATAGGCAACAGCATATTAAGTGATGCATCGTCGGTGTCGCAGGAAAGCTGACATGTGATTTACAATGCCAATACTTGACATGTGGATTTTGCGGTGGTTGATACCTAACAAGAGCACTTTTTTGAATTTTGCAGGAAGCTGGTGATAAGAGGTGATTGACAAAATCATATCAGTGCATGCACAATGTATGGACATTCTACTTTGATCAATACTCGATAAGCGTTCACAGTATTGATTTTCTAACAGACTCACAAAGTAGATCTATCTTACACTGTAAATCACAATGTGACGGATATGTAACGGAAAAAGTGACCGATTCCATCGTGTCACATTTAGCAAGACCTGTCATATGTGCGTCAGATATCTGACATATATCAAACCTTGCTCCCATGAATAATCTTTCTGTCAAAGCTATTTTGGAACATATCTATTTTTTCCAAATGCGAAGATCATTCAAATTTTGCAGAAACAATTCCTTAATTACGAAATTATAGCAATTTTAGAACTTTTGCTTAAATGTCTTCCCGTGTCATAAGGTGACATGAAGTGACAAATTAATTTTTTCCTTCTTCGATGTGACAATTGCAAACAAATATAATGAAGTAATATAAATGATCATATTAAAATAAACGATTTACCAGAAAATTTGTGGAAACTGTCTGGAAGACGTTTCTGGCCCTGGTCTTCTTGACTAGATGATCTCAATCCAAGCTTTTATCACATTGTCATAGGGATCTTTGAAATTCTTTGACAAACGCGCCTTGCGATCCGATGTATTTCATTATGGCTCGAAAATTGTCGTTATTCCTTCTTAACTTCTCGAAATGTTCAAAAACATCTGCATGTAATTCAATTTTTTATGTATGATAGATTTGCACTCAACAACATCGATGACATTTACAGAAACTCTGCGGTTGGATATTTTTGCTATGAAAACTCAATTATATTCTGCAATTTCAGGAAAATGTTCATCCCACTACGTAACAGAATTATGTGGTCGAATTAAGGCTTTATATTTAGAGCACAATTTTAGGTTCATTATTCTTCGTATCAAGTTTATCTCTTATCCGCAGACTTATGCGACATTCGAAGCGACCATCAATGTTTGATTTGAAGAAATAGCGATTAGTTAATTTTTTATCCGTGAAATTTGATCGAGACGTTATTTTCTCTGATAATGACGAATTCTGCTGCTCTATCTCTTAAGTTTAGCTGCTGCGCCAATTTGATTTCAGAGAGGGAATAGACGAATGTTATCTGATCTGCAAATATCGATGCCCCAGAGAGAAGTCTCTCATCACTTTTCTATTATTATCAGGGGATAGAGAAGAAGTCTGCTGCCGAGATGAGTGAAAAAATTGTAGCCAAAGATTTTCGTAATGTGACAAGTAGTGAAATTTATACCTGAAGTTTGTGTAAGGTTGTTCTTTATGAAAAGAAGACAATAAATTTCATCGCAAACATAAAACATTTCTGATTGCATTATGAGCTTTACTCTTACAATGGATTTGATATATGACGCTAGTCGAGAATGACGTTAAGAGTTTTAATTGAAGAAATACACACTTAAGCAAAATGGTCCGTATCACAATAATAATAATAATATCTGTATTTCACAAGAAAATACATGACCCAATTAAAGGGCATAACAGATGAAATCATATCATCACGTCAACATTGGAGAACAATTTACAGTGGAATTGTGCACGAAAAATTTGTTACATTGCAGTAAGCCATCACCAAATATCAAGTTTGTCAAACAGATTGCGAATTACATTTTCAAAAAGACAGACTGATGGAACATCAATTTCTTCATCTGACAACATATTCCAAAATTTGGATATATAAACTGTAAAGAAGTTTATGAACTGTAAAGAGTCTGTCGCGGTATTCTAAATGACTTAACTTACATGATATAAAGATTTAGACATACGTCTCTGAACGCTCTCGATCAGTTTAACATTTTTCACTTTATGCGGACACCACAAAATATTGCAATATTCTAGAACGCTACGAATGTGCATCTTGTACAACAAAACAACAGCGTTTGGTTCTAAATAATTAAAAGATCGACGAATCAGTCCTAGTCGGGGAGGGGGGGTCCTAGTTTGGAGAAAATCAGATTGTCTTCAAAGTCATTCATATACAACACAAACAGAATAGGGCCCAAAACAGAGCCTTGAATGACCCCACTAAGGATACTCCGAGCAGAAGATTTTACTCCATTGTAAACAACAATTTGATAGCGGTCGTTAAAATAGTTAACAAGCCAATCGATCAAGTGATCATTAAAAGAACATTGTCGCAATTTGGTAAGCAAATAATCATGAGGAACTCTTTCAAAGGCTTTACTGTAGTCAAGAAATAATGCATCAACTGTATCTCGTTCATCGATTGTCCGTGTGATAAATTCATAAAAATCTAAACTTGCTGTTTCGGTCGACTTTTTCTGTAAAAAACCATGTTGCGAAGATGATAGAATGTCATTACCGTAACAGAGATCAATAATAACACGTCTAAGAATTCTTTCCATGACACGACAAATAACGCTAGATATGATAATGGGTCTATAATTTGAAATTGAATTTTTTTTTCTCCAGATTTGTAGACGTGCGTGATCATAATTGTTCTCCAGTCATTAGGAATTGCACCAGACTCAAATGAACACAAGAAAATTCTCGATAATATTGGAGACAGTTTAGACATACATTTCTTGATTATAAGATAGGATAGACCATCATTATCCAGACCCGGTGAGTTGGGAAGAGTGGAGAGGACCTCGTAAATAACATCAGGTGAGAAAGAAGGGTTCGACATGTTGTAAAAGCACGACTTCATTTTCATGTTGACTTGATGCGATTGCTTATCAGAAGATATGAATGAAGAAGCAAAGTAGTCATTAAATGTCTCACTGATAATTTTTTGAGTCAGTATATACGCCATTTGAGTCATGAAACGTGTTGGGGAGACAATTGGATTTTACTTTCTCATTAACAAATTTCCAAAATAGCTTCTTATTTGATCTAAAACTCTGAGCCACTTTATTTTCGTGTTCTATAAATGCCATTCGCATTTTTCTGTCAAGATTTAGATTCGCTAGGATCAAATTTATTCTATTGCGATAATCAGGGTTGTTTTTTCACTTTAGCAAAACATCGCCTGCGATGACGTAAAGCAGTTCTTACGTAGCCACGGAAGCTGGGACACCAATCTCGTTTCAACTTTTTAGGGATACAGTTATCAATCATGCTTTTGAAAGTATCAAGAAACATTGTCCATAGATCATTTACATTGTCAGCACAATAAAAATGGCTCCAATCGTGGTCCCTTATCATTTCATTTGACTTTCTCCATTGTGCTTTCGAATAAAAATGGATCAATGTTTGGTGCAATTTATGCCTCTCAAATAATGCGTGGAATTTCCAGGTCAATATGGAATGATCGGAGTTGTGAAATTGTTCTGATACTTGCAAGTCGTTAGCACACAAATTTGACGTTGTAAACACGAGATCAAGGATATTGCTAGATGCAGGTCGGGTAGGCACATCAACAAGTTGCGTCAAAAGGTTTGTAAGATACCACACAATGACCGGTAAATCCGCTTTATCAGATGGCGATGACCAGTTTACATTCGGATAGTTAAAGTCACCCACGACACAGTAATCACAAAAATCTGCTTGAAAACACGAATTTAGAAAGTCAAATAATTTTTCATCTTTTTCACTTGCACTAGGAGGTCGATAAACACAGGCAAGTCCAATTTTTGAATTAGACTTATCTATTATGTAACAAGAGAGGACATCGAATTCTGTACATGACATAGATTCAGCGTTTCCCGACGGGATATCTTTTCTAATGTAAATCATAACGCCGCCTCCTTTGCGCTCAGATCTATCGCACCGATAAAGAACATATCCAGGTATAAAGAAATAATTGTCAGATAATTGATCATGAGCCCACGTCTCAGTGATAAATATTATAGCAGGGTTATTTTCAACGGCATACAAACGTAGGATGTCTATTTTGGGGACCAACGACCTCACATTGGCATAAAAACAGGACATTTCTGACGACACATTTGAGAACTTAAGGTAAGACCACTTTGCATAATCTGCGTATAGTTCGTTGTAATATGAAAATAACAAAGGACACAATCTGTGGAGATAGTCTGAATAATTGGAGGACACAAATAATAAATACTCGTCCAAAACAGGTTTAAAATTGGTTCAGGGTTTCCTTTCTCATCATGATTTCAAAATAATTGATTTGCTATATTTATAGAATCCATCAACTTTGAGTTGTGAAATAGATTGCCTTGCTTTATATAGGAAACATCAGTAGACGGGGCATTCTGTTTATGATTTCTCAGAACTTCTCGTAAGCGTCTATTTTCTTTGCGCATTATGATCGATTGATCTGGGTTTATGAAAACCTTCCCAAAATTTTGTGAAAAAATTTAACCTCAATCGTCTCTGTTTACGCAGAATTTCATTTCGTTTGTCAAAATCATCAAAATCAATTTTCAGTGGTCTTGATTTTTCAGATTGCTTTTTACCTAAACGTTCGCATTTCAGGATCGCATGGGAATCAAAGTAGTCACAGATTGAGCAACATAGATGGGTCACCTTATCATTGTCATTATTCAAATTCTCTTCTCCAACAACTATTGGTGTCTCAGGTAGTCCGGATATGACGACACTCATTTTACGTTTTTCTCTTTCATGAGATTCTATGATTCGTTGTTGATGCGATTATTAATGCGAATCTGTTCTGTTTGGATGCTATCTAATCGATTTGATATTGCATCAATTTTGTGATCAATAGCGTCTAATCTGTGGACAATCTTCTCTTCGAGAGCAGCAATAAGTTGCTTGATGTCAATCTTGTCATTCGTCAATGATGACGCTCTCGTTTGTCTTTGTTTGGGACTGTCTTTCTGTTAACCACGACCAGACATGACGTCATCGGCTGACTGTCAAATGATGTGAAGAAAATCAATACAAAGTTGTACCAAAAGTATCCGATGAAAGTTGCCCAAAATGCTAAGTATGTGAATACTGTTCACAACTGAAAGCCGGACACGGACAAAGTTAGGCTTCACCACACAGCTGAAACAAGTCACGTGATAAACCTTGAGAGTCACAGCAATGACGTATGCAGTCAAACAATTACGGCAGTGAAAATGCATCGTATCTCAATTATGCAATCGGCCAATAAAAACGTCAGAAACCGAAAATTGCCAAATCCCAAGCAACCAGGCACAATTTCCTAACCAAACTCAACCAAAATGACAACCAGACAATAAATGAAACCTCAGCACGGCAATGACAACTTGAGATGGTAATAATTATCAAATAATTGGAACTTTGTAAGATTGAACACGAGAGCAAATTATATACGTCAGACGCGCACAACGAGTCATAGAGCATCTATCATAGATAGTCGACACAAACAAGTATCTGTATACAGTGAAAATTTTTATATGAGGAGATTCAGTTTCTTGCAGAGATTGCGTTCCTGCGGTCCAAAAAATTATTTGAGCAGTTTTTAAAAAGCAAAATTTTTTCAAATTATTCGTGTATTTATACACTACCGAGATGACGCCCCTTTATAAGTAGCATGAAACAAGTTGGATATCAAAAGGAATCAACATTTGCTAACAAGTATCTTAATTTAGCGGAAATTAAGCTGATTATCAAAGGAAATTCATGAGCTGCATTATATGCAAGTCTTCATAAAAACGTCGACATCTTATTGTGTTTTCTTGGCTGAAATTTTAAGTTTTTAATTCCATATTCATCGGTATAATTAATTTTACGATTCAGTCAAATCGGAATATAGTAATGCTGACCCATTTACATTCTTTTACCTTTATTGTGATAATTGTCAGTCACAGAATTAGATTGTTTAAGCTTGTCACTTTGCTAGAAGTGAAAACTGATTGAAAACGATGGCACATGTAAGGGGTTACTAAGTGGGAAAACAGGAATTTTTAATACCTTGCAGAGATAGAAAAAATCGTCGTGCGTCGCTTGCGGATTGCTGTGAATTCCTTCAAAATACCCCGATCACCACAATTCTTCAGATTCGAAGAGCTCAGATCATTGCGCAAAAGATTTCTCGATAATATTGGTCCTTCCGATCATTATTACAAAAGTTAGCAGGCGCACGAAACAACGTTCACAAACTTCTCTGCAGAACTTGACATCGACTGTGTCTCTTTGCTGTGTGATACGGTTGATAACAGTCACTGAAACTTCGCACAGTTTGGCGTGTTTAATGTTGAACTGGCTGCTCATTGTTCGATTGCTATGGTATTATGTCAGCAGATTGTGCCATTTCATTAACGTTACATGTTCCAATGTTTCCTTTCTAGTCAAACAGAAGAAGAGATGTCTAATTCTGTGTTGTCAGTAGTTATTCTATTTTGCTCGACCAGTGGCAGGTTATAGCTTGTGATATGATCACGCCCAAGAAAGTGCTATGTATTCAAGTGATAGCAACCCATCGGACTGATAATTGAACAGACTACAGTATATTACCTCCCCATACAGGTTTACATGACACAGAGGATTTGTAAAATGCTATTATTCCTTCTGTTTTGATATTACGATCAGTAAATTCCAAAGTTTCTCCAAAAGTGTAAAAAAGTGTATATCTCACATGTGATGCTGGTTCTTATTAGAGTTCATTTAATGAAATTGAAACTTTATACACAAAGGAGATTTAATTATTGCTGAGTTACTACTCTACCTGATATACTTGCTGTATGGTCCGTATCCATAGGTCCGGTGAGTCACTATATGGGGACCATATGGTCAGTATCTATCTACCAAGGGTCCATTTTGAAGGTGCAAAGGGGTCACTGCGGTGACTTATAGGAGAAAACGATTTTAAGATTTATGGGCCGGTTAAATGGTCGTACAATTTTCTACTTACCTACCCATACATACTAACCCCATTCTTCACTTTCCACCACTTTAGCATAAGAACAATCTGTCATACAATTCATCGGTTGATTTTTCAATTTTATAAAATACTTTGCAAAATGCTTGCAGCTAAAATTATCAATGAAAATAATAACTGTTAATTTTTTCTACGGATTCCTCCAATTCTTATAATCATTTGATTGCTATGTATTTTATCCATAATAAAATGAGCCTTAGATGACTTTGTATGTCATTTCAATTTTCAAAGGAGGTGCGAGCGCATTTTGGCACGTGTGAAATGAGCTTCGGGCCAGATTTTGGACTCAGCAAAGTTTGTTTTGATAGTTTTAGCTTTGGTAAGGTGCAGTTTTGACGAAACTCACTTTTCTAAGCTTCGGCTTTTTCTCAAAAATCGAATCTCAAAGTCAAAATTAGCATAACAAGGCGCCTATATGTGCCTATTAGATTACTGCAGAAATAGTATGAACAGTAGGCCTGTAGAAGGTTATGATTGCAGTGGATGTCTATTGCTATTGCAAGTTATGTGAACCAAATAATGTAGGATTCTATCCGAGGCCTATTCTTAAATCATGCCTGGGAAGTTTTTCCAAACTTTTATGTTGCAATTCAATCTTTTGACAAAAAGAGGCGGAAGCTGATGAGCTAGTGGCTATCATGAAATTGTTGGTTTAGCGGTTTCTGTCAAAAATCTTCAACAACAAGTCTTGATTTCTGTATAGAATTCAACTTATCCAATGCATGCAATGTACGAGTACATCCAGCGTTTACAATGCAGAAACCAATGTATCTTTGAAATAATAATGCACAATTTTGAGTGCAATAGATGTAAGAGTTTTTCAAATCACTAGAAGAAAGCAAGAAAGGCTGGTTGGATGTCAATTTACTGCTAAAGCCCTTAAAGCAGTATTTGATAGGATTCAATTCTCAAATCTGCAAGCGATGTCCATGGTATAATAGGTTGTCAGATATCGATACAATCTTGAGATCTAACAACATTGACTTAAATCGAGGCCTAACCGAGTAGTTGAAATCGATATCATCAAACAGTTGTTGTCCATTCCTCTCGTTATCCTAAACAATGCGAGGCGTTTGATTTTTATGGGTCTGCTTTTTGAAGAAAGTTGAAATCGTGTTCTATATCTATATTTGATCATAAGCATCAAAAAAGCATGTCACCTTAGTTGCTTACAAAATTTTTGAAAGCCATTGTAAAAATTCTACATTTTACAATAAAATAGTTATCTTAATCTAAAAAGAATTAACGATAGAAAAGTTCTTTCATCGCGACTCATTTAATTTGACTAAAATGTACAATTTCAAAAACTCTCTTCTTCATCTTCAGTGGCTTATATAGTAAAACGGAACAAATCAAGACAATAAAAGAGTTTAGGTCTATAATTCACAACTTTAAAAACAATGGGAAAGAGCTGGTATTATTGTTTAATAAGATATCTGTGTCATAAGCAGCTATGAAGACTGATTTTGCAATGCGAGTTTTGTTCGTACAGGCGATGACGGAGAATGATTGTTCAAAGTTCACATGATTGTGTAACGTTATTTCAGATAGTAAAGCTCAACCTGACAAGGGCTCTCGAATACGCGTCTGTAGATGCCTAGTTGTCTCGCCGATGTAACACTTCTCACAGTGTTCAGAAGCAAATTTGTAGACTATGTTTGCCTACATACAGACTATGTAGACTACATATATGCCCAAAACTGGGCACATTATGTCCTAAAAAGAATTATTTAGTAAACCTGAACCCGAATTCTGGATGAGTTAGGCTAATTTGTTTCTTATTTACCTTCAGTTACACATGTACTTTTCACAGATAGTAAGAAATCGACTCTGAGCTTATAGGAAGAACGCTTATTTCTGCCTGAACTTCCTTAATTTGTGAAATTCTTTATTTTTGTTATAATTGCTATTTTATGACTGGATTTTCGCTCTTATTACTTTTTGTGTTCATTAGTGCCAACTATGAACCTCATTAGAAAATGCATGTCTAAGTTTGTAGCTGCATTACAAAGGTTGTCAGCGAATTTGGACACAGCTTCATGTTCACAAATACTGCATCTTTTAGGGCCTACTCGTTGTATTCCACGAAGACAGCTAGCGTGACCATGAAACTTCATGTTTAAACTTATTCGGAAGACTTCCAACAGAACCCTTGGAAAAATCCTAGAATTGATCATTATCCTTCATAGCTTGGCAATATGCGAGCTCATGTGCATTGTTGCACTGTTAGTGATGAATGTGCGATGAGCGTTTAAATGCGTTTTTAATTTTACCAACCGTGTAAGAGATACAGTTGGTCCTCTATCCCTGTGCATCCGGTGCCCCTGAATGTGATTCAGATTCAAATGTTTTTCATCGGAACTCATGATTTCCAAACTTTTGCTCAAAGCCGCTTCATAGCTTTTCTTCAGAGATGCGTAATCTCTTCTTAGCGCATGCTGTGAACGCACTTTTAATAATTAGATCATCATTGCTTTTTATGAATCTTATTTTTCTTGAAGTTTACATGATACAGATATTCAGCTATAAAAAGCAACAATAGTTTGACGACTGTATGAAGCGACACGGTTCATTCCACGCATTTTCAGGCGCAGTGTTTGATAACAGCTCGAGGCAAAGATAGCTAAGAACAATCTAATAAATAATTGTTGTGAAAATATCCTTTTCATGCTTATGTAGATGCAGGAACTTGTCGGAATGCCTTTGATTGAAGATTTATGTCATATTTTAGCGAATAAATGAAGTGAACTTGAATTACATTTAAAGCATAATGTAGATGTTCAAAAGCATTTTGTTCTACAAGTATAAAGGCGATGTACAGAAAAAGTGAAAGCCTGTGTTACTGGCCGGCAAAGGTCAAATATCCTACATATGGCAAGCGTCGTAAAGATAATGAACTGTGTTAAATGAAATGTCGCTAAAAAACTGAGCTGGAAAAGTTTGTAGATCGCTTTACTTTAACGCTATCGCATTACTCTATGCTCAAAGTACAGACAGCTTTGATATTTATTTATATTTCTAGTTATTGCAACATTGCTAAGGACACACATGGAAAGCTTAAAAATCTTGATGAAAAAAAGGAAAAGTGCAACCAGGATTATACCTTCAACATTCCATCCTTAAAAAATCACATTGCGCAGAGAGAGAGAGATGCACATTGGAAACTGATAATTGAACTGTCATTAAAATGCAAGCTTGAGTATTGCAAAATAATGCAGTTGAAATGACGATCACAAGAGACAGATAAAACATACATGTACATGTAGAACTCGAAAAATTGGAGTTGCAACAGGAAAGCACAGTGCGGACAGTAAGGAACACATAAACTACCACTAGAATGAGATAAAGAAACCGAGCTCTCATCTGGAGCCTCTTTCAATGGTCTATGTATAGAACCATCTTCTCGTCGAAAAATCGGGTAAGTCAATGTCTGGTTAAACACTTGTGCCACTATGACTGGCCATTTTTTGCCACCTAACATTAGAATCATGATGACTTTGAAACATGAATTATCATATTCTGATCCTTCACATGTTTGAAGAGCTTGTCATTCTATACTGTTATTCCACGACCAATCTGTTTACCAAAAGTGTGGATGAATGAATTATAACTTGACTTTTATAACCATCACGTCAAAGTGTCACTTTTACGCCACTCACATATGATAAACATTGTGATTATCTCCATTAAAGAAAGATAATTTGCAATGTTATTGTACCCGCAATTCAGCACCGTATTCTCTCTTTTGCAAGCCCATTTGCCTCAATTTTTAACTTATTTATGACGGGAGGTTGAGAGGGGCGGTTATCAGAGATGGTGCTTCATTGATATTTTTAGCATTGTGGGGCCTTAATGGGGCTTATAAGGGGTGTTTCGAGAGTGGTGTTTATTAGAGAGAGTGGACGTATATCGGCCGTGAAAAAGGCAAAACAAGGTATTTTGAAAATAACTGTTTTGAGAAATCCGTGGTAAAAGCAAACAGGCACTTTCAAGCTAAAAACAACGTATTTCAAAATGCGTTATTTTCAGTTTCAGAGGTACGGAAAGGCAAAGCAACGTGTTGCAAATTTTTTTTATCAGAAAGAAGAGGTATGATGCGATTGCGAATGTGTACAATCTATTTTTGATTTCTAATCGGTATTATTGTGAACGAAGAGTCAAAGATTGTAGCGTATTTCGAAATACGTTGTTCTGCCTTTGCAGAGGTCAACTAAATATCACAGAAATTGTAAAGTATTTTGGAATACGTTGCTTTGCCTATTCGTAGTTTATCAAAATGCCAATCAGATGAAACGTATTTAGAAATACGTTGTTTTATAGTTTCATTAGAAAAGATATTTCATCGGACCTTGATGAGATAGTTAGTTCTATTGACGTGTAGCTTATAATTTCAAAATTGTTTTATCCCAAAAAAGCATTATTTTTCTTGTTTAAAATAACTGACTAATCTCAGAGGAAAATACACATACCGAATTACCCATATGACCATGTTAAGGCAAAACAACGCATTTTAAAATACGTTGTTTTGCCTTTTCACGGCCGATTTGCTATTCATTTTTCTTTACAATCAATAGGAACTTCATACACTAATTTGTATCAATAATGCATGATGTTGTAAGGCTTTCTATGTCCACAGGTTAATAAGTTCCACGAAGCAGGTAATTATTTTCCTGGTTGGAAATTATTAACCTGGTGCACACCTTCATGGAAAAAAGTCATACATTACAACAGATAATGCATAGATTTCTTCGGTTATTATTTGTCATAATAACCTAATTATAACAAACAATGACCTCAAATCTATGTATTATCTATCACATACCTCGTAATGTCATGTCGTTCGGAGTAATGCATCTCAAATGCCGGTATTAATTGAGGTTAACTTTGCTCACATTTCTATTTACTTGAATTATTCATGAATTAACTAATTTAAACTGAGTAAAACTACTTAAATCTGATCGCTCTGTATAACAAAATTTATCAAATACCAATCCATCCTCGGCTTGTTTAGATAGAATCGAAGGGAATGAAATGGTAGAGATTTCAAGGGATAAACGGCATTCCAAAACATGGATATTCATCTAAAATTTGCATATTTACATCATTGGAAGCATCCCATATGTTACGTACTGTATGGAAATTACAAATTACTTTCCGAATACGATCTGCAAAGTGCAAATGAGCTAGGACACGGATATATCACATCGTTAGCTACAAAAAGCGTGTAACCCACTCGCCGGATCTGATTTTCAGCCGCTGCTACCTTTTTCCAATCTTCTTTCACTATTGCGTCGTTACTGAGAACACTATTTTCAGCTTTGCCCCCATTCGCAAGCTCATTGATGCAAGCGAAGGCTTTGAGTCGGGGCTACAATCGTTTCTAACCCACACTGCACTTTGACATGAAACATGTTCACTTTCCGGTGTGAGTCACGAGTGCTGGGGATAACATCGCGATTGGAATTCGCAGCATGAGGTATGTACAAAGACAGTAGGAGAAGACACGCGGCCTTGTCAGTCAAGTGAATGAGCAAGAACACAGATTCATGAATAGCTCGCGGTCCTCCCTTCAGAGCTACAGACACGCGACAGTGCGTGTTGTTTAAATAGACTGTTTCCTGAAGTAACTGAGCTTCAAGTGGCCTGTGAAACGTGTAAAAAGACTGTAAAATTGAAGCAAATGAGACATTATACGCAGAATATTTTCCAAAAGTTTGATTTACGAAGAATTGAAGCATTTTTGACTTCAGCACATTTCTAGCATGACATCCCTGTTCTTTTCTTTTTAATCACGTGTGCTTAAATGTGGTGGATCACTTTTGGAATCCGCCCACCAGTAACAGCGATTAAGCTTAATTATCATCCGAAACTTCTGGGCAGGATCGGGTAGGGTTGCTTTCAAGCAATTTCTGATTCGGGTGTAGGGTTGCTTACACACAATTTAAGGTTTGGGTTAGGATAGGGTTGCCTCCAAGCAATTTAGGGTTCGAGTCGGTCTGAGTTCGGGTTCTTCTTGGGGCTTTCGCGGCGGGCTGAAGCTAGTTTTTGAGGGCACTAACACTTCTGCAACATAGTCGGTGAGTTCAGTTATGGTGGAAGTACTGTAGGGTGCGGTAATATACATAGAATGACTATTTCCACAGATATTGATTGCAAATCGTTGTGATTCGTTGTTTTAGATATACACTGAAGCATGTGAATTAATAATAGAGTTTATATCGGTAAAATTCTATTTTTGAACTCTTCCGTGTATAAACTGATAAACTGCGTATCACGTTAGCATCATAAATATTTTTTCTATGTTTAGTATGCGAGTAAACTTGCAGTGCTCTTCTGTCAAAACTGCATGTCATTTAAAAAGGTAAAAATTATAGGTTCATAGGATCTCAATTTAGAGACAACCTTAATTTTCACGAAATTTTGGATCTAGTGAATATGATTTTGGTGATCTATGGATGTTTTCTATAATCTTTTTCCTCCTCTCAATAATAAGTGTTGCTAACGTTGGCGCAGATGTCACTGTTGTTTAGGTATGGCATTAAGAAAGTAAACGACTATTAAACCATGTGGACGATCAGTCTTGTTAAATAATTGCCTATTATCGCCAGATAAAACAGAATTTTACATTTATCATCTTAAATTCAAAGAGATTGAATATGTCGCAGTTTACATGATTACTGGTAACGGCTCAAGAGTGGAGAGCTAAATCCAATGATTCGGGGAAAGCATTGAAAACACGATTAAGCCAAAAGTCATGACTGCGTAATAAGATTTAACCTGCAGAGGACTGGAGCAGGACCATTGCAAAAATGTGACAGAGAAGGGGAAATTTCCCCCTCCTCTAATATTGCCAAAGTTGACAGCACTTCCAAACTTGAAGTTTTTCACGCTTGCAAAAATTGATTATATCAAAGAAAACAGCGCAAATAGAATAAATAAATATTGAGTTGCACCCTCAGTTGAAAAATGGAAACAGACATGAATAACTGCCATTTCATCCGATGTCAGGAATCATTAGCACGCCTAGTTCACATCTCTCAACATCGACACAACTCCCAATTTAAAAATGCAGTCATACATTTGAGATTTGCAATTAGAAAGTTGGTGAAAATTCGATTAACTTAGACGATTTGCCAGTAGTGTGCCTAAAGTGATATTTAATGAATGCCCGTCGAAACTTCACTAACTTGCTAATAGCAAATCTCAAAGAAAAACATTTTCTAGTCAATTTTATCCCCAAGTTTCTTCAAACTTCTTCATGTGAGTGACATCACAATTTCATCATATCACAACACGCGATAACCATAAACGCAGACATTCTCACTTGCTACATTCCCGATGGTACTGATTAACGCATCGCGTGCCTCATTATTACTCACGACTTAAATTGGAAAACTGAAATTGCACTCGATGACCGCTAATCGGAGCATCTAAGAGTAATATTGGCATTCTTCTCTTCTTTGTTCTCGCAGATTGGCTGGATGTCTGAGCAGTTGGAATACAATATTGACATCTCAATAATGCATGAGAGGCATGTGAGAGAGATATAAATCTCCATGCCATCAAGAGAGATGGCGAGAGGAACTAAATATCATCATTACCCTTCTATCAAAGTTGTGCGACCGCCCATAATTCGTAATCTGATCCGCTGATCCGTCTTGGTCATGACTTAGAGAAAGTCGTCTACGTTCAGCTCAGATTTCTCGAGATGTGATCTCGGCGCCTCTTTGACTTCCTCTGACGGGTGAATCCTCATCCAAGGATTCAGCTTGAGGATGTGCTATTATCAGTCAATTGGCAGACGGTTTTGGCTCAGTGAATGCAAAAATTGGTGAATTGATGGCGAATCCATGAATAATGGCCACCTGAGTCCACAAACCATCGCAATTCATCACCTCCTTAATTTTTGAAGATCTTCGAAGTTCAAATCACTTTATGACATGCGTCGTATAAGTTTGCATCCATTCTCTCTCTCTTTCTCGCTCTCTCTATCTCTCACATTCTCTCCCTTTCTCCCTCTCCCTCTCCCTCTCTCTCCCTCCCTCTCCCTCTCTCTCTCTCCCTCTCTCTCTCTCCCTCCCTCTCCCTCTCTCTCCCTCTCTCTCTCTCCCTCTACCTCTCTCTCTCTCCCTCCCTCCCTCTCCCTCTCTCTCTCTCCCTCTACCTCTCTCTCTCTCTCTCTCTCTCTCCCTCTCTCTCTCCCTCTCTCTCTCTCCCTCTCTCTCTCCCTCTCTCTCTCTCTACCTCTCTCTCTCTCTCTCTCCCTCTCTCTCTCCCTCTCTCCCTCTCCCTCTCCCCCTCTCCCTCCCTCTCTCCCTCTCCCTCCCTCTCTCCCTCTCCCTCCCTCTCTCCTCCCTCTCTCCCTCTCTCTCTCTCTCTCCCTCTCACTGAAAATTCAAAATTCAAGGGTTTTATGTTCAGAAGGAAACAGCCAGAAATACAAATAAATGATGACAGATATGATGATTAAATTACCGTATACATTTATATGCGATGATTGAAGTATACATGATCTGACGATTTACAGTGAAATGAGGTACGCACGTACATTCACGAGATTGATGGTTTTGTACTTGCATTATAATTACTAAAGTTTGCACTACCCTATCATGAAATGTTTAAGAGATTAAATGATATAATACAAGAATGAGCGGCAAGTAGACATCGCGTTTATGTTTGTGGTCACTATAAATGAATAGAAAAATAAATCAATGCGTCATGCAAATTGAAGAAAAGGATACAATTTCACATCATGCTGCACTTGCATCTGACTCTCGACAATTTTTTTTCTTGTTGCCGACCACACAGCGAGTTAACCAAGCAAGCGGGAGGGCAACTGACCTTCTCTCTCTCACACACACACTCGCCTGACCCCCTCAGGAACAGAAACAATTGAGTGGAAAGATCAATGGCAACTTCAGCAATCAGTTTATTGCAATTTCAAGTCAAATCACCATAATTAGGTTAGAATACAGAACTTCAATGATTATAATAATCGCATTATTTCATGAAATTTGATTTTTTTAATTTACGTAGACAGTTGCATACATTGAGAGTCATGAAAGTGCCATCAAACTAAATGAATCGATTAAACATTGGTGCATAAATGTCAATTATAATGTGAATTGTCACTCCATCGCGATTTTTCAATATTTGCACTAAAATAGCACAGAAATTCGAATATTCCAACCTCTATTTGACTTGGTGTGCAAGAGCATGCCTTCCAGGATAGTTGAAAATAGTTAACATTTTCCATGCGACGATCCACATAGCGCTAATTCTCTGTCAAAGCATGATCCTCAATGAATACTTTTGATCAGCTTCTGTTGAAAAAGGTTATTGCGGTAGAAATGAATTATGAAGAAAAGTACTGTCAAATTCAGTGAATGAAGCGATCATCAAGTATGCGTCAAATAAATTACTGGTATCTTCTCCATTGAATTGCATGGTACTTTACGATCTATGGAATCTGAGCATTATTCGTTGAACTTGCACTGCACAGCTGCATCAATTTCTATTAAAGTTCGATGGGATTTCAAGTGTTAACTCTCTTATGCATCAATTAAATTCGAAATAATTTTTTTCGAAATTTTCTCTTCAAATGTTCGTCTGCTATTGGCATCGCACGATGTTGGGAGTGGTGTTAGTAGAGTTATGAGGGTTATGCTTATCACCGTGTTGTCTACAGTATTCACACCGAAGTTTAGTGTTCACCATACTTTCAGTGTTCGCAATTTGAAACATGAGATGCGAAGCGTCGAGTGTGAGCTCAATATTATGCACGTGGAAGCACTCAAAGCTTGGCGGTATTGTATTTCCTGATATATACATATAGATATCTCAGCTGAATTTCAGATTTTTGTATTTGAATTCTAGATATCTGACAAATATCTCAACTTTGAAGATATCCGCGGCATCGGATTAAGAATCCCTGCAGTATGAGCCTAATTCACCTGACTACATTAGTTTTGTCCATGCAATATTTGAAAGATTGACAGCGACAGAGCGAGAAGGAGAGAGAGATACAAAGGAAAATCGTTAATCTAATGGAATCAGTCTTGAATTTCGAAAACTCTTGCTACCTGCTTGAATCAAAGTATTGAAATTTCAATTGAATATCCAATATAACACAAGGCTTAATGAACAGATTTTCTCGATATCGTATATAATTCAATATTCGCATACTACTTATATAAGAATGGTCAATGCTTGCTTGTTATCAGATGATGCCGGCAAGTTCATTTAGCTGAGGAAAGGTGTCGTGTGTCATAAGAATCGCTTCATTCAACTGAAAAGCTGAGTGAGTTCGTTAGAAGACATCTGGCGCTTGAAGAAGTTGCAGAACAATGTCGAAAAAATTGTATTTGATTGCACAATCTTTTTATTTGAATACAATTTTTCAATGAAATTTATGTATAATTCTTGTATCAATTTGAAGTTCTGTTTGACTCTGCAGAAATCAAAACTCATGTCATCATCTCCGAAAATCACTCTGTTCGCAAGAGTTCTCATATAGTACTCGTTAAACTCGATAGATGTGTACAGGGCAGGTTGGAAACTGAACGAACTTTAGAAAGGTTATTTGAAATCCATGAAAAATAATTACAAGAAGTGAATACAATAATAATAGGAGATCTTGGAGCATGCACAGCTTCAATGTGCACATAACTTCAGTAACGCTATAACATGAAAATCCACGCAGGGATACTGACCATGTAATTTTCTAGGAAATGAAAGTAAAACAAATTTTGGTTTCTCAGATTTCCATGGTCGTACATGAGTTCTACAATTTCATCTGCAATAAAATAGTACCCACACTTTGTTATTGACACAGCAGCCGGCTTTGTTATTGACACATCAGGAGATGATGTATGTTCTTGTAGTAGGATAAAATAAAATATTCTAACTATCATTTTGACAGTTAGCATTAAACTGAAACCTATCTCGTAAACAAACAATGATGATGCAAATTGAAATAACATTTACTGTGTTCTGGTGAATTCTCGAACTCTGCAAGCATGCTGGGTGCAGCGTAGTCAATGTGTGCATTCTTGTCATTTATTTATTCCTTATAAATGGAAGCTTGGAATTTCCTTTGGCTATGAGGCTGGACAATTATAGTGTATCTATGGAATATACATTGATTCATTAATATGGTGCATTTTATAATTATCAGAATTTCAAGTCGATTCATTACATACAGCAGTGAAGTTAGAATTTTATGAAAGTTAATTTCGGATATGATTTTCACGAATACTACGGATACAATTTCCACGATTTCATCGTCATCGAGAACTGTTGGGTTCTCATAATGTAGAAGGTCGCCGCACACTAGCCAACGTCGGAGGAGGATCTACACGAGGCAATCAAGCGCGTCTGGCCGCAGGAAATCACAGATTATTGTAAGACTTTGGAGTATGACAGTTCTAGGGGTTTAAGTGTTCCAAATGAACAACTGCATCATATTGTAAATATAAGATTAAACAGACGGCGACATGACGATAAAAATGCAAAAAGTCCAATTCTCTTCCGATATGTAGGCAATGTGTAAAGCGCCAAACAATAAATCAATATATAAAAGTATTTCCAGACGTTTCAGGTTCAGACCCTTTGTCAATGGCGGAACGTTCGATAATACGTCAGAATCAAGACCTTGTAGATGACCAAGAGCATGCTTAACATTTCTTGATGGGTTTAGTGGAGCTTCTTTTTGATCAGACGATGGGAAACCCCAGATGCCTTTACAAATTTATTGCACAAGATTATAGAAATCTGTTGAGGGGATGCGGGTTACCCCGTTCCCTCCAATGGATGTATGGATGAAAACCTCACATAATTATAAAGCATCAACTTACTTCGCTAAATTTGATTAAATTCATTGATTTGATTCAATTAATTCAATGAATTCATTAAATTGATTAAATGAGAACAAATAATAGCATTACACGCTCTTGTGGCCTCCTTCCCTTTCGTTGTCGTAAACATTTCAACATATCATTTAGAAGGCTCTGCAAATAAATTATCCTTTTTTCTGCTCGTGCTTCCTGCATCGTGACTTTTATGCTATTCTATTTTTGTGTATTTTCTTGTGATGTGCTCACCGCATATGTAAATATATGAGACATTAAAGAATATTTATTGTTATTATTATTGAACACCGCATCAATTCTGGCATCTCAGTTTTGGAAGTAAATGCATATTTTTACGAAACACAATTCAGCATGAGATTTTAAACATAACATATAAACAGCGAGTGCCAAGTCGCCGCGGATAAGTCGAAGTTGAGCACAATCTTCTTGGGTTGCGTAAGACTTGATCGCAAAGGTGACCAAAACATGTGAGACGTCATCACGTGACACTGAAAATAAATTATCTCTTAGAAATTTTGTTATCCTCGAGTTGAGTTTAGGAATGCAGCAGGTGACTTGTCACACATCATTTGACCAATAGTTCAGTTAATTATGTGGTCAATTCACTCTGAGAGATCGATCGGTGAGTATACAAAAATTACAAAACAAATATTCTTGTCTTTTCTTGATGGGTTGATGGGAGGTTCTTCCGTCAGACCATAGAGGAAACCTGCCCCTGACTCATTACTCAGAAATGTATTTATAAAATTGCATTTTTTCAATTTTTCAAATTTTAATTTCTTAATTTTTAAATTGTTTTTGTTAAATTTCATACATTTAGCTTTAAGAGCGAGATTATGAAATTTGCCGTGTTTACCGATTAGCCCCACTCCTGGTAATGCAGGATTAAAATACCACCTATTGTGAAGACATCAACTTCCTTCACTGAATTAGACTTATAATATTGTCCACTCATTGTGAAGACATCAAATTTCTTCACTAAATTGCACTTAATATTATAAACAATTCTTGTACTTCAGTTTTGGAAGAAAAAGTGTATTTTTGCAAATCACAACTCAGCATCCAATTTTAAATAGAACTTATGTCTAATTAATTGCTTATTTGAAAAACCTTCATAATAGCATTTCAGAATTGCAATATTCGTTGTTAGAACCTGTGAAAATATACCAAAACATTGTTGTTTTATACGCAACGTATTCAACAACTAACTTCTACATAATTCAAACTACAAATTGAATTCTATCATTATTTATTCAATTTCTCCTGGAATTTCTTCTATTGTTCATTGCTGCCTACACGCAGCGTCAGCATTCTGCATTTCACGAACTATCCCTGTAATATTAGATTTGATTGTTTAAAATATTATTCATTTCATATCACAGTTATAAATTAAGCAACAACATATTTCAGCGTGACAAAAGCATATTTGGCAACAGTAGTTGTGAATTGATCATTGTCTAAATATGATATAAATTAAGAAGTAAATAAATGTGTCAAGTTATCAACAATGCATCAGTCAACGCATAAGTTAACAACTTTGTCCAAAATAATTGTCTAAGCAATTTGAGTATTCAAATGACGCCAGCAAATAGCTGCGCTCGTATTCAGAAACACACCCCTGAATTTCTGCAAGCCTTGAATGGAAAATGAGTTTTTGCTCAACGTTTCGGGTCCAGACAGATAGTCGGGCAGCCAGAACGAGTTTCTGCAGGGAACGTGGCCGAAACTGAGACTATCAAAAAAAATGTTGTACACCCTATGCCTACTACAAATGTGCACGTCTACCGAATTCTAATTGGTTCCTCTTCTTGTTAGACACCATCAAAGAAAACACATATTAATCCAATGGAACGCAGATTGCAGTTTATAGCTATGATGAAATTTTCTATGTTTTCGCTTATTGCGACGAAAATACCATGTCTAGAGCCACAATTTTCGACATGGAATGTCTTCAAGTTATCTCTTATGATGCTCATGTGTTATCATCATGTTTCTGATAGACAATGTATGCGAGAATTTGACAAAATGTGGGTTAAATTGCTCAAAATGCTTGTGTTTGCCGACTTTAGGAGGCTTGCCAAATCTGGATGTGTTTTGCTTCATAGACAGGGCTGCATGAACATCATAGGAGACAACCTGAAGACATTCCATGTCAAAAATTGTGACGAAATAAGCAAAAACATAGAAAATTTCATTTTAACTAAAAACTGCAATCTGCGTCCCATTGGATTAATATGTGTTTTTCTTTGATCGTGTGTAACAAGAAGAGGAACTATTAACTCGGCAGACGTGCAGATTTGAAGTAGGCATAGGGTGTACAACATTTTGTGACAGTCTCAGTTTCGGCCTCATTCCCTGCAGAAACTCGTTATGGCTGCTGGACTAACAGAGTTAAAAGAGGCCTGCTACGTCTGTGATATTCTGTTTGTGAGCGTTGACCTCGGTTTCAGTCGCATTTCATTCAATATGTTTAGACCTTCAAGTTAAAATTCCATCATCGATGACCGATGCACTCTTGTAAGCTCGAACCCTCTCCGCCACTGTGCAAAAATTTGAAAACCACAACCTGAGGCTCCAGATGCCCAGTAAAGTACCGAGCTCATATTCAAATTGTTTGTTATCTATTCAATCTATAGCAAAAGCCCCTCGACGTTGTTTAAGACGCAGACTGCGATACTCTCTCTCGGAGAATGTGATTCCTATTCCATGTTTATCATACCTTGCGCTAGAAAGCGATGACAAACACAATAATTGGAAATTTATAGCCAAGACGAAGAGAAATCTCAGCTATGAACCGACCTTGAAAAAGTGAAAGCTGTGTACGAGGACATTTAATTGTTTGTGAAAGCGGTATGTTTAACTTGGTAAATTTACGGCGTGAAGAGGCACCGATGATAAATTCCAGATTGAAAGTCCTCTGAGTATTTACATTTTCTCAGAGATTTTGTAATGAATAATCTATTCTTCCCTTGGGTTTCATATCCTTAGAAAATTGCAGATGTGACATTAAACACGATTTCTCTGTAGGTTTTTGTCAAATATTTATTCAATTTACGCAGTCTATCCAACCTAAAGGGCAATCAAGGCAATGTACACGAAACAAACTCACTAACCTTCCATTAAATAAGATTCAGAGCAATGAGGACATTGGTAAAGGCTGTCATACCAGCAATCTTAATTATCAAAAAGTATTGAAATTTTTTTTTCATCAAATCACATGGAAAAATTAATGAATTTCACTATTCAAGTGTAAATCTGCAGAATAGTCGGCGCTGTATCAGAATTCCAAAGCATTAAATTACATTTTGCCACAAAGTCCACCTAATTTTGAAGAATTTTGACTGATGGAGGTATCTTTTGTAAATGGGCTGCATCCATGTTGGTTGGTGTGTTCTTCAGCTCATATCTATGAGCGCCAGGTGGTTTCATGAATTTTTAGATATATTTGATTACGCAGGCAATAAGTCAAGCTGCAAAATTCTTTTTTTCTCTAATATTTTCATCAAATCGAGCATCATGTAACAGAAATATTTCAATTTTGTATCATCCGTCAAAATGTAAATTTTAATTTGTGATGTAATAGATAGTTAGCATTTTTATCAAAGTATCGTATGATGTGCCTCTACTACTGATAATACAGTAGTAGTGACATTCCCACATTTCAGTGATTTCATTGCGTTGTTTGGTCCACAATGTGATAACACGCATGAAATAACATATTGGTAGTTTTCACTATACTCACGGGAGTGTAGGGATTTACCGTGCTGGTCTATTCGTTTGTCGCTTTGTATGAAATTAGCTTAAAATACAGCATATTTAACTATATTATTAAACTTTTAAATGCTGTTTCTATATCGCGTAGACCCAATGACCATTCCAAATCATTTATTTTAAATTTTACAGAGCTAATTTGAATATCAAAACTATGCAAATGTGAGAAGATATGCGAACATGAGAAAACAGCTGTAACAACAAACGATAGCGGCATACATTGATGTCGGGGTTATGAGTCCGCAACCACATTATCCACATTACAATTTTTTAGTTTCCGTGATATGTGTGCCCCGGCCAATCCAAGACAGTAATGTGAAGATGCTTCCAGCATGTTTTCTTGCCGACTCCGTGGAATGAAGATGTATCAACAAGATTTTGCGCAGCACCTCGACTATGTTCAATTTCAACCAAATGGCATGTTCTGGGCAACAAATTCGCTGATTATCGGATGCCCATTGCTTCTCGACGTCAGTATCGTGATGAAGTGTGGGCCAGACTTGGTTGCTTTTGAGACAATTTTGAAGAAGTTTCGGCCATCGATGTAAATTATATTTTGCGACATCTTGATTTCTGATCCACTATTGAAGCCAATCCCGAGCAGCGTCCATCCGATCAAATATTTTTACCTAAAGGAGGGATTATCAACTCAGAGCTGTCCGCTGACTGTTGTTCTAAGCTCTCGAAAATTGTATTGAGTAGGTGTGCACCAAATTGCTTGGCGACAGTCACTATAACTAGTCATAACTTTCTCAGCCATCAGTATGTTTCCCCATTGAACTCTATAAATCTGTGAAAATTCATTTCATTGATTCTCTTTGATGATTTTATCACTCTCCGAAAGTGTGTTCTTTATATTTTCATTACTTTACGTGTGTTAATTAAAGCGCAAATGCTCCCTTATTTGAGATGCCTTGATAATCAGGATTACCTCTTTCATATCAAAGGCGGCCCATGGCCCACTGTGACGATTTGGAAAGACCGCCTCTACTTTACAAATGTTAGAGTGGAAATCTGCCAAATCTCAAAACACAGCGTTAACAGTTCATGGATACTAAACATTATTTTATGGTCAAGTTTATAGGCTGGTACTCGGGTGTCCCAACCCCCACTCACAAATCAACGGGCCGTTGTGAACAAACGGGCCGGGTTCGGGCCTGGTCCCGCAAAGCTGACAACAAGATTTCTTTCTTCTGCCGTCCTTGCATGAATTGCAGAGATCTCTATAGGTGATAAAGACATTTCGATGACTGCCAGGAGGAATCGATTTGTGGACACGAAAGCCTCAATCATCGACACGATGCCAATTATCGTTTTCCTCAGCTCGTTGAAACTTCTTCCTATTTTCAATAACAGCGACAACGATTCTGTCTCGTCTTGTTAATGAATTAATTGAATCATATTGAAGGCGACGACAGCCACCGATCATCGGACAAAGCAACTTCTCTCCTCTCTCAATTTTGATTGAAACTTGGCTTTTTCCTTCGCTATTCAGCGACTTATGTCCGCACGCTTTCTTATTACGCAACAGTTGTTTCGTTAGCAGCTCTCGGACATTCCAAGCACTTTTCTCGTCATTCCCTTCACCGCGGTTTGTTTCAATATTTGCACTTCTTATTGCCTTTCAATTCGTTAATGAGGTTATCCCCATATGTTTCCTGTATGCAGTTTTCGGAAATCCGATGAAATGAAATTAATTCGAATGATCAGCTCATCCGCCTGCAGTAGGGCATTCTCCGACCTGTAAATGTCTTGCAGTGCGTTTTTAGATCACTATTAAAAACAGGAATTTAAGACATTGTGCTTGGAAGCACGGCTCAAAAATGCGATAAAACAAGGCTCAATCTAGCATAATTGAAATTCAAGCTGGAAAGCACAATGTTCAATGTAGGATAAATATCCAGAAGGCCTCCATAACCATGATCTGAGGCTGCATCAGTGCCTGAAGATCGTGTCATTAACTCCCGATTGAGATGGGTCGGGATATTGAGATGTTCGTATTATAGCCCGAATTAATACTTTTGACCACTTTAGTGGCAATTGTATTTCAGTTGTAATCATATTAAGGCCCGAAGAGATAGAAGGTTTGTGGGCATCTATATTGTCAGGTATCACAGGAAATTTATGGTGAAAAACATTTCAGGACATTAACGCTCTTGCTGTCAACAAAGTTCTAGTGGATATAGAAATCTTGACATCTGAGATATAATGAACATGCACGGCTATAGAACTTGGTTTAAAAAAGGCAATTTTAAACATTGTCTAATTTGTTTATTTTCTCTGCTACCGCAAAAGAGAATTTGAATAGCTTTGCTATTATTTTATTTTCCATCTTGGATAAAAATGTGGTTATTTGACACACTAAAAACAACGATCTTTTAATATTTGAATATATCTTCGCCAAACCCTGCTGCCTCAGTCAATATATACAATTAATGGTAAGAAAGGCATGTTGAAGTGCATGATGAAATATAAGAAGAGTTTCAAATTTCAAGGAAATTCTAAATTTCTATAAGACTTATGACTGTGGGGCAGTCTCATATATGGACAGGACATTATAAAGATGAAAATATGAGTGCTATGAAGAGAAAAATTTCAGAAGAGATTGAAATTAAGAAAGCACCGCCAGAAGCATCAGTGAATGAAAGGCAAGAATCACTTAAGTTCCAAAATATGCAGAAAATAATGTGACATAGAAAGATTGAAATATTTTTTGGTGCTAATCAATCAGTCTCATAGAAATTTAGCATTTTCTTCAAATTTGAAACTCTGCTTCTTTTATTATGAGCTTCAACATGCTTTTCTTTCCATAAATCGTATCCATTGACTGAGGCGGCAAAGTTTGGCGAAAATATTTTCATATATTAGGAGATCGTTTATTTGGTGCGTCAGAGAACCATGTTTTTTATTTGAATAAATCAAAAATGGAAAATAAAAGATTGACAAACATTGTTTCAAATCTCTCCTTTTTATTCACTTTGACAGTAAACATGTTCATTTGAGAAACATATCTTACATAAGTAAAATACAGCTACCGTAATTGCACATTGCGTTAGTGAAGTAATGAGAATTTCTGTATGAATATAGAACTCTTGACTACTATGAATTACACTTTCCATCTAAACACTTGCAAAAACAAATATGAAACACGGTAATATGACACATCAGCTTCATTAGTTTTATTAATTTGAGCGTGCATTTTTACATCGAGTGTCATTATTTGGAAAAATCTAAAAGCAATTCAAGAGATGAGCTTTAAAATGCTGTTTAAAGCAAGCCAATTTTCATATCAGTAAATAGGACCAAACATGTTTCTGATGAAGAGGCAATGACTCCATTACAAATGCGAATAAAATGCAATCGAAATATCCAGCAGAGATGAGATAGCTGGAATCTCGGAAAGAGAGACAATTAAGAAAGATATTGGATCATATGCGTACATTTTCAGATACACGTGTTCTGTAATTGTACAGGCACATGACGCTGTCGTGAATGAGATATCCTCATTTTGACTTAGATAAAGTACGCTATCTTCCGCAGCCTAATTTTGGAAGCAGCACACAGAAATTGGAAAGGTTGGCGACCTGCAATTAATGTCGACTTCAGAATTATCGTCCGTTTTTCGGTGGCATCAACATGTTCTTTTTTTATACAGGTTGCAATCATAAATCAAGCGCTGCATAGCTTCTGTGTAAATCATCATTTATCTGCCAAAGGCGATGTTAACAAGTCGGCTGTAGCAAATTTCTGTCATTCCATCCATTGGCAAGAGAGACCACAACATTTATATTACCACTGATGCTGCATAAAGTTAATTGAAGGCATTTTATTTTATGCTTCATGATGAATACATTTTGATAATTCAAGTGAAAACTTGGATATTTATTGCACCAGGAGAGATCGCAAAAATGTCTGGAGGGGGGAGGTAAAATTCTAATATTCACTAAAATTAACTTTCACTGAAATGAAGAATATCATATCAATGAATTTAATTTGAAAAACTTCTAGCAATATTAACCGAACTTATAAAGAAAGATTTAGATAACATTTTAGAAATTAATTTGTCTTTCGACGCACAGACAATTTGTTTTTATTTCGTAATATATATTTCGGCGAACCGCCCTTCTCAATCAGATTTTTAATTTACAATTAATTAATTTTAATTACAATTTAATTACACAGAATTTAATTTGCAATGTTAGTTATGTCGCAGACCGTAGCTTGAAGCACATTTCTAAACTTTTGAATGAATACCTGTGCTATAATGTACGTATAGTCATTATCACACATACACACGAAGGCACCTGTTGCAATGTGTTGATTTTCAGAAGAACTATAATTCATTATAGTTAAAAACCTGACTGCATTTCTGCGATTTATTCACATAGTTTCTGAGCACGCAAATACATTGCGGCTATGACATTTGTGAGCAAACAAAATTACGTGTGAAAGCACAAATATAGAAATTTATGATAGAGTAAAACCCCTGCACCCTTTAAAATTTGTTGGCGAATACAGAAATCGCATGTTCAGAGTCGATTTCAACCTCATCAGGATGAAATGTATTATAGCAAGCCAAGTCATAACGTTGGTCATATATTCTTGTTCTAATACAGTCTTTCGTCCGCTTCATGGATACACAGGTATTCGAACAAAATCGAGCAAGTCAAAAGAACCAACAAGATGCGGAATTCTAGTTTCATCAAAAGTAGCATGTCATGTCGTAGATAAACCTCCTGATATTTGCCAGCTCGGTCATATTGCTACTATAAATAGCATTTCAGAATTTGAATTCGATTTTTTTCAAAATAATGTCGGTAAATGTTATTGGCTTTCATAAACGGCATGTTTTGTTCAAACATCGCATGAAGACACACAAACAAATGCATCAAAAATGCTGAGGCACGATAATCTAATTGTATAATTGTAAATAATTGTATGGAGGATTATTGATAATGTGAATAAAATCTGATAAACAACTTATTATCAAATAAACGCAGTTGAGACCTTGGAAAATAATAGATTGTATCACAAGAATCTGGAACGATTTATTGAAAGATTGTGAGGAAGCTGGGAAATGCTATTTGTTAAAATTATTTGATTGTCCCATTTTTATTCTTATCGTCCATACTGCCACAATCAATCTCTTGAAAACTATATTTTGAGATAGCATATGTTTTATTTGATTTCTCATGGAAGAATAAAGGAATCAGAATAACATCAACGATAATTGCAAGCCATCTGTCAGGTTTGGCAAACTAAGAAATTGATCAAATGTGAGTTAATTTGACTACACATCTAGTATATCAAATGACGATGGAATTTGATGAAGCGCCACATAGCTAAATCGGACAGTAAGTCCAGTTGCCATCATATGTAGCCGACAATGAACATCAAGATGCCAAAGCATCTCTTTTGGTACACCAATTGTATTTATACCTTCTATATATGAAAGGAAAAGTACAAACCGGTGGAAGATAGCAAGTTACCTCGTATAGGTGTCTCGTACATTCACCTTTTCTGCATGACTCGCCTTTAGACACCAAATTAGTCAGAAAAATCGTCGAATAAATGAACAGACCACTCATTTCCGAAACGATCTTCATACTGAAAATCTTCATGAACTACGAAAATTTAGATTGTCTGATATTGAACTACTTTCTTCCAATTAATATTATGGTAACCACCGCCATTTCTATGGGATTCGTTGATTTGAAATCTGATGTCGTTAACTACAGAGTTGATCATAAAAAACGGACCACCTAAAATGTGTCAAACTTCTGTCGATTCTCCTGCCATTCAATCGCATTTTACATTGACAAGCCATGCACCATTCAAGAGCTATTCTCAGCTATTCAGTGAGCCACTATGCATCTGCATCCGCCATTATTTAGAGTGGACAGAGGTCAAAATGTGAAAATCGCCACTTCTAGAAATTGTCTGATATGGAACTATTTTCCTCCAATTAGTATTATGGTAACCACCGCCATTTCTATGGGATTCGTTGACTTGAAATCCGATGTCGTAAACTAATTTAGTTGCAACTTCCATAGAAGTGGACTTTCTATGGTACTATTATTTTCTAAAATGTCTTAAAATTTCTAAAATTTTCTTAAATGCCGGTTAGCATTTCTATTTGAAAACTGCCATAAGAAAGCTTAGCCAGTCTATGGCTTAGCTAATCTTTGCTTGGAAGGATTAGTACATTGCACTGATGCAGTTGTCTATGTTCACAAGTTATTAATTAAAGAAATCTAGGATGTTTTTGTAAATATGAAATTGATGGGTTAGGGAGACTGATCGTAGTTTATCATCATTTGAAGAATAGGTATTCTCAGCTTTTAAGGCATTCAATACGTAGTTTCTTTTTAATGACAAGCAACAGCGAAACGTAGAATTGTAATGTCAAAGATACATGTGAATACTTAATCAAGCAAAAAAGTGAAAATTTAGGAGTAAAAGTAGAGAGCTACAAAGCAGACAGCTGACCAGCCATTGAAATACTAAAGGTATTTCCACGAAGGATAGCTAGGCTGATTGGTTGCCCGAGCCAGAAAAGTTCATGCGGGTCACCAGTGATCTCAGACATCCTGTGATCAAGTTCGCGGATGAAAATTCATACACTCCTGTTGTTTCGAAGACAATCGGTTGTATAGAGAATTCGGAATATTTCCGTTCTTTAGCCGCTTCGGCATTGTTGGCTGCGGCTCCAGCTGTCACTGCTGAATCGATGATGTTGGACTTCACGTGCGCATCTGTACAGGTGAAATCCCACACCAACGATTTACCATTGCGAAACAAAAAAATAGTCATACCATCTGGACGACGACCACTGCGATGAAGAACGACAGGCTCCAGATTGGACGGAACACCTACATCATTCAGACTGCGACGTATAATGTCGTTGACATTAAACGCGGAGCACTACCGGAGTTATATCTGCATGACAATGGATGCAGAGCTAAGTTGTCAATTTGATCATTACAATTGCACGCATGTGGCTCGCATACATCTGCTCCAATCCGTTGAGCAATGGCAATACGAAACAGATATTCGGAACAGGTGTTCTTGCTGAGATTGTTGAACTATTTTATCCCAAGCCTTCTGGGTTCCAAATAATTCTAGTTTAGGCTAAGGTAGTCTGTAGTTGATAATGGCGACGTCAGTGGAGGTCCAGTAACCGAATATCTCAGATTCCTCCTCCGCAACTGGTAGGTCCGAAATATTGTGAAGGTTAGATCTTATCAAGTCGGCGGTAGAAAAGAAAGGCGAAAAGTATGCTGGTCCAGAAACATTAAGGAGACGACGAATACCAATGTTTTCACCGAAAACATGGCTTGAGTCAAATGATTTCCAGTCAAATTCACATTTGTTATCTTCCTTACTGATTGGATGATGAGGAATTCAATTGGATCAATGGAATCTGAGTCTTGATAAATAGGGGTGCTTCGCAGTATACCGGTGTTACGAAATTTAATTTCCTTAGGTTTTAGTTTCCGATCGGAAAATAAAACCATGGTTTTAGCTTCCTAGTAGGAAAATGATACCAGGCTTTATCTCATAGGAAACTGGAACTATAGTGGGAAAAAAGAACACAGGACATTATCATCACATTATCATCTCGTAGGACAATTTTATCTCGTAGGAAACTGGAACCATAGTGGGAAAATAAGAACACAGTGTTATTTGCTAAGCCGGAAGCTTAAACCAGGGGGAAACTAAAACACACTTAAAAATGTTGAGTTTAATGTTCCTATCAGAATATTAAACCATGGTTTTAGTTTCCGGTAGGAAACTGAGACAGTGGGAGAGAGAGAACTATAACAACGGTATACAACATCTTCGGAACAGCGAAACATTTCCTCAAGGATTGTTTTAAATGCTTTTATACTTTTAAATGCTGTGTACGAATTAAAGAAATCTACTGATAATTTTTCTATAAGTCGCAGTCTTTGATCTTTCTTCCTCGAAATAACAAATGTTGTGGCCGAAGGCAAGATAGGATCCCAAGCAATGTCATATTTTATATGTTTTTAAGTCGATCATCATAGGCTAAATGTCACCGTCAATATATACACTGATAACGGTAATATCCGTGACTGTTGTTGTTAATTATAAAAAAGCGATTTTTGAATTCATCTATCGGTAATCGTTGTTATATGATGTCGATAGAAGCGGATATATCCATACATTTGTATACGTCATAGAGGTCAGATATCAAAGCTATCTAAGCCTAGAGAGGAGATAATATAACTATGATGGCACCAGTCTGGACTCTGACAGCGGGTACAGCTCAGGACTTGTCTGTCTTTATCTTGAGATAACATCTTATGTAAATGTCGAATAATCTAAAACTTTCACGCACAGTAAGATTCACTTTAGAATTATCTTGCTTGAATATTAATGAAAATGATTTGTTAACAAAGTCTGTAGACTGCATTAAACAAAATATATAAGTTGATCGTGTGATAACACATTTATTATTTTTTTTGTTCCCATTTTTGCATGTTTGATCTTAATAACCCATTGGAAACGATCCTGAGTAGTATGATAATATTCCAGTTTTCCTCTGAAAAAATCCAGTCTGCTCTAATTTACTAATTCAGTATTTAGCAGTTTAAACTACATTCTGTGTTTGTGTTGGGGGTATGAAGTTTTATTGTGTCTGTTTAGTTGTATTTCAACGCACTTGTTCACTCAGATGTTGAGTTGTGTTCATACAGCTGCATTTCACTGTATTTAAAAGCACCGATAGCTGCTACAGAACCTTCAGTGCATCTGATAATGGTCTCGTGTTCAGGGACAATAAAGACTTCTATCAGTCCCACAGAAGATGATTGTCTAAGAGCGTCATTTCACTGGAATTGCAAAAGGATTCAAAACGATGGTGCACGCTGGAACTTGCTAGGTGAGCAAAAATAAATTCTTAATGCATTGCTTGAAAAGGGAAAGTAGTTACTTATCGCCTGAGGATTGTCGTGAATTCTTTCAAAATGCGCCGATCGTTAAGATTCCCTCAGATTTGAAGAATTCAGGTACACGATGCATAGAAATTGTTTATCTGAAGTTGACTAGAATAGAAATTGACTCAAGGTCGCAGTACAGCCGTGAACTAAGTGGGACATGAATCACCAATGAAAGGCTTAGAATTGCACATTTGACTGAGTCTAACCCAATCATGCAGCCGTTGACAGGTGTATGTATGTGAAAACGCGTGCGAATTGTGTGCCACTATTGTGTACTGCACGAAGCTTTACTTCCATTCTAGAGATTTTATTGTTATCAATTTTTATGGCACGATGCGAGGTCATAGATATATATACGATAGATATCTATCATAGATGCAATGTCAGAGGTCTATAAGCAATTTGAATATCTTCCAAGTATTCTGATTGGTGTTCAAGAATAATGAATAGTGAAGTTATATTTGATAACAGTCAGTGGCGCAAAAAAGTGAATAAGTGGAACATTACTATGACTGAATTTGCTTCCTTTTACATGCATGGCATGCTTGTTTTGTAATGTAATGGAGTAAGTATAGTGCACAAGAGTCGGCTCACTGATGTGAAGAAAGATAAAAAAGGAAAAGGGCAGTCAGAATAAGTCAATAAAAACAGCGAAGTTATCTCCAGATGTCAAACCAAAAACATTTGCTGAATTCAAAGACATAAAATATCATAATCGAGGCCAAATTCACCATAAAACATCTCAAAAATGATTTTAAAGTAATGTTGTCGTAGTAACTACAAATAATCGAAACATTTCGTCTCTAAATTGAGTCGTAAATACATGAAAACACGAAATTCTCAATAATTCCCAATACGTATTCTTGAATCCCCGTCAGGAACCGGTAAATTCCTAAGGAGCATTGAACCAGTCACATTCATGTAATATCGTCTTCCGCACCTTTGAAAGCGATGCGTCGCCTTTGCTAGCAAGATGTCATACATGTATTTGCAGATTTTATCAAAAGTGCTAACGATTCATCTGTTTAGAGCACCTTCAAAGAGATGACTGTCCAGCGCTTTACCGATAGCCACAATTGCTCTATAAGAATGTGCATGTGTTAACATGATTGATGGACCGGAAACGAGACAGTAGAGGAAGCTTCATGCGAATCGGGCTTTCCGCGTTTTGTGCTTCCGACAAGTGGGCTTTTTGCTGGGTGGGTTTCAGCTATGTGGAGTGACAGCATCTAGGCAAATAATGCAATGCCTGGGCATGCGCAGTCAATGCTGAAACCCAAATTACTTCAAGTGATGAGGTCATAATCTTTAATCAATTCTTTAATCGACTGAATGACGAAAAGGCGTTTAATCGTCTCACGGAAACAGAGAAATATCCGATTTAACTAGCCAATGAATAACTCCATATAAGACATGATTGTTGGAAGATGCTGTTGAAAAAGTCCGCTACAGCTCACAAATGGCAACATCATCATGGCCTATGCATGCACTTCCAGACAGAAGTTACACTTCGGATATTACAATGACTGATACCTTGCCGTCATCTGTCTACTTTCCTTGCATGCTGAAATGTTTTCCTGATAAATGATTTCATTTCTGATGCACGTTATCATTAAAAATGAATACTGGTAATTATGAACAGTGTGAATACCATTGCATGCCAATGAATGTTTCCACGTAGGAGACAAATTTCAAAGAAATTCCTATCTCACACCACTGAATTCGATAATGACGCCTTCCTTGAGACTGTTTTGTGTAATTACCAATACCCCTCCACATTCGACGACAGTTTGTCACTTTCAATTGCGCAATGATCATTTCTGAATAGACACCGTTGGTGAAAAGTTAATTAAGTTCACATTATGAGTCAAATTCGACAATGAAACGCAGTAAAGGCAACACATGATTAATAAATAAAAGTTCATTTCGATACTTGAGAAAAGCATCGAGTCGGCGGTAATTTTGTTATTAGAATTTTCCTCTACTTCCGCTTGCATAATTCATCTACGAGACACCTCAAGTGGCGCCGCAAAGAGCCATAAAAATCATTTGCCGATGAATTTTGCCTTTGTTAGCGAGCTGTTTCAATATTCGATTTCATCGGCCGAAAGCACGAATGTATAATTAAGTTTGATATGGGCTCTTTAGATGTTGAAATAGGTGGAGAACGCTTCCATACTCTACATGTATTTAAGTACATTACATCATCATTTGAAGTATTGCTATTATAAACTCGTTAGTGAGTGGCATTTATGTCTGATTGGTAATGAATAATGATGAGAAGATAGAAAAAATTACGAGATGGAATTTGAAGGAAAATGCGACATGCGAAAGCGGCTACATTTAAGCAAGTGTAGAATTATGCGCTTGATATGATTAAATTCTCATTGGGGGTCGCTTTCTTCTCCTCCTAACGATATCATGAATAGCCACTGAGCGACGTTGCCAATGAACTCAAGACATTGAAAAGTTTTATTCAGTCAGTTATGTAAATTTATCCCCTTTGTCGATAGGAAAACTAAGTAAGTATAAACGTAGATATTTAAGTCTTGAATCTGAAGGAATTGCTAGAACTGAGACATTTTGGTTTTTCACAAAACGGTAAAAAATCAATGCGACTAATTTTATCTTTTTGAATAATATTTGAACTCTAGGATGAATTCTACAGTAGGAGTAATCATATTTCTGAATTGTCCTAACAAAGTGTTTCGATCAGTACTAATCCCCTAAAATTAGGCAATTGTTTTAGTTAAAATTCTTGGCATCTGCAGGTCGTGCTTCTTGTTTATAATCGCATCAGAGCAAGGTTTCCCAACCGGGTCCAGAGACAAAATGCTAATTTAAGAGCATTTCATAAAAGTTGTTTCAAGACAGATACGTATTCACCATTCATTGTATTTTACATCGTGAAAATTTGGCTGCAAAAAATATTGGAGATCGCAGTCACGTTGCCATTTGCAGTTGTTTCAGCTATAAGCAAAGTAAGAACACGACTCCTTCAAGCTTCACGATAGGCTTCCTCATGATGCTTGCCGTGAGGAAAATTTCCATCAGCTGGTTTGTTTCTTTTGGTTTTCTGTAGGTAGTTGTCTCACCATATTTGTTCATTAATAATAGGACCAATATAATGTACTTGGAATTTTGATGAACTGAAATTATCGTTGCGAACCCAGGATAGTAGCATTGTACCTGCTAAACAGCTAATAAAGGCACTGTTGAGCAATTTGGCGATTTTGAAAATGTATGCCGGAACGCAAAGCTTCTGCCAATTTTCCAGGGTCATTTGTCCTTCTTGCATTATAACTTCCAAGTTCGTTTTGAGGTTTGTACATCCGTGGCACAAGTATCGCACCAGTTTCTGCAGGGAACGAGACTGAAAATGAGACTTTCACAGAATAATGCACACTGTATGGCTACCACGAACCTGTGTGTTTGCCGAGTTCTACCAGGCTACTGTTCTTGTTATGCGGGATAAAAAACACGCGTTAATCCAATGGAAAGCAGGTTGAAGCTCTAATTAAAGTGAAATTTGTCTGTGTTTTCTCTGATTAAAAGAGAAATTCCAAGCCTAGAGCCATGATTTTTGGCATGAGATGTCTTCAGGCCATCTTCCATCATGTGCATATATTGTCATTATGCTTCGAATCGAAGATGGTTGCGAGAATAGGGTTAAAAGCAACAAGTTTGCAAGCAGGAGGCATTAAGATGTGGATGAATGTGGTTCAAGTTTGATCAAAATGCTGTGCTTGCTAAATCCAAATGTGCTTAGCTTCACATGATTTTATTCTTTATTCCTTATTGATACGATGACAACAGCTTGCGCCAATTATAGTCACCACAAACGAAATTACAAAAATAAGCAAAAAATATTCTGCTAAAAGCCAAAAAAGTAGACAATAGACAATATTATAACAGTAGATAAAACTCAGACGTTCACAAGTGCTTTCAATTGACACTTGAGGGATCTGTGATCACGGTCAAAAAGGTCAACATTCTTAAAAGTGTTAGCGAGTGAAGATATGCGCGAGAAAAAGTCATGCTTGCGAATTCGCAGACCGCGACTCATAACACTTGTTAACACACTTGTATGCCTCGTTCGTCTTTCAGGCAGATTTAATAAAATTTTTGATACAAGGTACGAACAGTCGACGCGATTAAGTAAATTTTATGATATAACAGTAAATCTGTTGAATTACGCCGCTTCGCCAGTGTCGAAAGACCAAAATGTACACACAATTTGTTGTACACACCACTGTCATACACCATCTTCTCATAAAAACACAGTTCTTTTACAAAAAAATTTTGAACACGCTCAATCTTGTCAATTAAGTATTTCGATTGAGGTGACCACACTGAAGAGCAATAATCAAGGTTTTCCAGAACATATGAGTTATACATAATTTTCAAGACATTTACATCTTCGAACGGCTTCAAAACTCTCCTCACAAAACCTAACATACGGAAGGACTTTTCACAATAGACGCTATGTAAAGACTGAAACACATATTGTACGAAAAATATACACCAAGATCTTTGACATGTTTTACCGGTTGTAAAATACAATTGTCAATCATGTAATCAAATTCAATATTATGTGCTCGTTTAAAAGAGAAATTTACATAAAAGCATTTTTCTATAGTCAAAGTCATCTTCCATTTTGAGCACCACGAAAACAAACAGTTGAGAGCAAATCGTAGATCAACACAGTCATTTACAGATTAAATTCTTTTAAAAATTTTCAAATCATCCGCGAACATCAGACTTCACACGATGAGAGAGACGGCGGAATATCATTCACAAACATCAAAAATAGTGACGGGCCTAAAATTGAACCTTGAGGTACACCGGATGTAACAGGGGCCCAGTCAGACTCAATACCACTAATAACAATGAGTTGGAAACGATCAGAAAGATAGCTGCGAAACCATGAGAGATTATTTCCAACAATTCCAAATTGATTACTCATTTTAATCAATAGATATTCATGACATACAGAATCAAACGCCTTTTGGAAATCAATGTACAAAGAATGCACTTGATATCCATCATCTAAGGATGATGTGATAAAATCTTTATAACATGTTAAATTGGTAGTGGTTGATCTCTTTGGAAAAAAGCCATGTTGCTCATCGCATACAAGATGTTTCAAATGATTACGCAAGGAGTCATTTACAATCCGTTCAAACAATTTACTTATAACAGGCTGAATCGAGATCGGTCGATACGATTCAACACAACTCTTATCAACCTTTCGTTTGTAAATGGGCACAATGTGATTATACTTCAAAGCAGATGGGTATTCTCCTCGCCTTACTGACAGATTAAAAATGACAGCCAGAGGTTGGCACAACTAATCAGCACAACGAATGAGAAAAATGGCAGACAAGTTTGGGTTCAATTTTTTTATTTCAGCTTTCATTTCATCTGGGGAAATAATAGGAAGCTCAAAACATGGAACATTACGAACACTGCAGTCTGGGATGGTTGGGCTTTGATGTACACAGAAAACGTTTTCAAAGTATTTACAAAATGCTTTGGCAATTTCAAGTTTACTTATGTGATATATAATATATTTGATTACATTCGGTAAGGAAAATGAGTCTTTTTGAGATTTCACAAACGACCAGAACCTTTTAGGGTTACTTTTAATATCTTCCCCAAATTATTTTTTTTTAAAACTGCTCAAATAATTTTTTGGACCACAGGAACGTAATCTCCGCAAAAACTGAATCATTTCATATAAAAATTTTTACACTCTACCTGCATCTACTTACTCAATGCTTGAAATCTGAGGCCTCTCTTGTAGAAACGGTCGCAAGTTTGCAGCAAATACATATCAGTATGTAAACCTATCTTCCCCAACCTTATGAACGTAATCAGCATGACGAGATTTCTGCATAATTTTTACTTCAATGATTGTATAAACTGAACACATTCCATGCCAAACAATGGCTCCTAGCCAAAGTATGCAACTTCTCACCTAATCGGATAAAACTTCAATCGACTTCCCACTGGATTTACAAGTGTTTTTCTTTGATTATATCTAACAAGAGCAGGAACCGGGTAGAACTTGACAGACGCGGAGATTTGTAGCAGCATAGGGTGTACATCATTCTGTATTCACTGTCATTCCCTGCAGAAACTCATGTTAGCGCAATAGACTAATAGGGCACCATCAGAATAGATTGGATTATTGATAATACAACTCCAAAATGATAGACACTTTGGCTTTGATTTCCAGTCGTCACAAATCACATGATTCATAACTCACATGATTCATGAATACGATTCGAATGCCATCGTATGTCCTTAAAATTGTGACATTTCCAACCTCTAGAATTAAAAGTTTAATAAGCCAATTATTTTGTCATCAAAGTGCAAACTACGTCTGAAACAATTGACTGGCTAAAACGAATAACGAGACACTTCTGGCAAACGATTGATTGAAAGAGTCAATCCATATGTAAAATGGAGGAAAAACCGACAGTTTGGCAGCTGCAACTGTTGACTTAGAAAATCAATTTCAAATAATTATTGAAGAGACAGAAAAATTCATTATCAAATTTGATCGTGAATTCGAAGTGGAGATATTTGAACATGAAACGCCACAGGAGGTTAGAGAAGGAAAATTCTGAAAATATTTTGAAACAACTGATAAACAGTGAAAAGGTACAATCAAATTCCACTGAAGCACGAACTGATTTGAAAGCTTATGCGCAATTAGAAATTAAAACGTTTTGAACTAAGAAACTTGACATTGGTGCAACTCGAAACAACATGCAAAATGAAAGATTTCTCGACTAGATCAGAATCGCCGTATTTGGGCATGTGCGTGTTCTGCAGAAGTTCATCTTCACTTCTCTTATCTGGCTAAATGATTTATGAGGCAGCTAATTCTTCTCATCATGCAGCATCAGCGTTGGAACGGGGTCATTGCTGCGTCATCCGTTGACCCGATGACCCGAAATCTTTGTCTCTATTCATTTGAGATGCATGTTGAATCTGGGGGAAAAGAAGGTAGTACATAATTAACTGAACTTAACAGATTAATGACGAGCACATCATTCAAAAGTTAGAGCTTTTTTAATTTATTTTTTCAAATGTAATTTGCGGGCATTTAAGCATCATGCGACGTCGGAAGTGGAACTATTAGAACTGCGTTAATTTCCGCTTCAATTTTGTCACTTATTTCGGCACCAAAAAATGCGGGTCAATATGGCAGAAAAAGCTCCCACTCGGCATTAATGGATTTGATGAATCTGGCTGAAAATTATTTATTCGACTATCGACTTCAAATGGTCATAGCCTATATATTCAGAGAAATAGTTTTTAATCGATTCGAGAAAAAAAATTGTCAATGATTTTCAAGATTAACCCATTAATGACGAGTACATCATTCAAAAGTTGGAGATATTTTTAAGAACTTTTTTTCAAATGTAATTTGCGGGCATATTAGGCATCATGCGAGGTCGGACGTGGAGCTATTAGAACCACTTTGATCTCCTCTTTGATTTTGTCACTTGTTTGGGCGACAAAAGATGGGGTCGATATGGCAGAAAAGGCTGCCAATTGGTATTAACCATGTGGGAGCGTCGCTCGCCAATATCAAGAGATTATCTGGTGAGGTGGCGATTTTGTAACAAAATTATTGCAAAATTTGAAAGTCGCCTTTCTGTTTTAGAAATGCGTCTAAAATCCAAAAGCGGCAAGTGGCGAGTAAGTTGCTATAACTGTGATGGATGTTTGTTTGCTAATTTGAGCTGATTTTTTGCCTACCGACGAAATAGTGAATGTTTTAGTAGCTCATTAGCAGTAAGTAGTGATGTTCGTATGTTACCTCCATATGAAAATACATTGTATACTCAGTCTGATCTGTCAAAAAAAGGACTTTTATAAATGCATGAAGGCGCAAGCTAAAAAGATATTTAGTTTCCATAAATGTCGCACTAAATGCTACGAAATTATTCAAATATTTGTCATTACTGTAAATCATTGAATGTCAAGAAAGGTTTTGCAAAAATCATTTAAACAGATCGTCTGCTTTCCGATCGGCCAACTTCGCAAGTGAATATGCTGCAGTTATGACTGAACTATGGTATGATACCATGCAGCTGACATCAACCAGCTCTCCGCAAGATTCGTTCCCACACGGAATGAGTACAACAATCTTAATAATAATGAGCAATGGCTGCATGTCAAGGACTACAACTCGCCCACTAGGTGACATGCCACGCTCAATTACGCGTAATTACACATGACCCTAAACATCCATGCCTATGCGTGACATTGCTGCAACATCTGTCGGTAGTCCTGTTATGAAGACTTTGTGTCTCATGTGCCTGTATGTATCAGAGGCTAAACAATGTGATGGGACCTCAATTTCATGCTCAGGGAAGACAGAACATGCTTAGCGGTTCATCCGTGGCTCAAGCGGCAACGCATACAACCGTAGACGACGCGCAAACTATAAACGCTCGCCCGCGCGTATTCATAAACATTCCCCATGTTTTAACAGCATCAGATCAAGTGATTTCTGACTCTTAGTGCAGCGCGTATGTACGCGAGTAGAAGAATAGAATGTTTTTAACCATGGCTGTTTGGTGTGCTCCCTAATTACGCGTCAATTATGCGGGGCCAGAGCACCTAGTGTTGCACTGGCCCGATTGCCCTGTGGCTGTGCTTATTGGCTTGCGATGGAGTTCTTGGCGTGTTGAGCCTTAACGCTTAACTTGACGCTGACATCCTGTAACAAGACCATACGAGTGCGATGAAACTAACTGCGGGTGCTATCGAATTTAATTAAAACAGCAAAATTGAAAATAAAAACCGAGTCACCATATCTGAACACTGACCCGGTCACTCGGCGCAAAATAGTGACCCAATTGGCCGAGTGACCTGGATCCCCACCTCATTGCTGCATTTCATGCAAGCAAATATACCCTATACCCGTGCATGACCCTTTGGTACATACGTATACGCTTGCTGCAATGAGATGAGTCCGGTTTGTTGGCAAATAAATTTGACAGATAGGTTTGTGATTATTGCTCATTTTCTTCTTGTTTGGAGGATTCCAAACTGCTGATGAAACAAAAGAAAAAGAGCTTTTATTTTTGATCAGCATGTAATAAACAAAAGTATCTTTCTCTTCTTCATCAGCAATTTGAGATCCTCCAGACGAAAATGAAAAAGTAATTAAATCAATGAAATAAACTCAAAACAAAGATGATTTTACGTATAATAATGTTAAAATAATTTTAGTTTTCAGTTTCGAGAAAGCAAGAATTTTTATTGGTACAATCGAATTATCGCACTCTATAACTTGATTTATCAAAAATATAATCATATATATAATATACTTGAATCTGGTGCTCTTTGAGTTAGAAAATATTAGTACTTATTTTACAACTCTTCTGGTTCGAAAGCACAGCAATTAATTCGCACTGAGTTTAGTACTTATTTGATGAATTGCATAGGACTAGCACCACCACTATATTGAAAAATGTCATCGGCAAATCCAACCCGCCATATTGCGCATGCACATTGATATGCACATCGAATTATACTTTGGAAATTAAACATCAATTCATTTGTATCAATAATATATGCACAAGACTCAAAGCGCAGTCGCTGACGTGGGTAAACGTTGGCAGGACTGAAAGCACAGTCGGAGAGTTTCACCAGTTCACTTAATTACAGACGATCTTCAAAATTTGCTATAATGTCTTTCAAGCGTGAAGCATCCGCCTTCAAGTTATCGCAAACGATAAAAAGTGGCACCATAAATTTGAAAAGATTGATCTCTTCAGCCGGTCAACCAGCAACTGGTTGCAAGTTTGATAATTTACTCTCATGCTATGCAACAAAATTAACATAATACAGGATTTTTATTTCTAATTCACTTGTGCAGGAAGTGGAATCTGATCAATGTGCTATTAAAGAAAAGCCAAAAGAATATTATATCTTTAAGGATGACCCACGCCACACGTGCATGTCTTGCATTTCTTGCATATCTCCGTACTGCATATTCACTTATTTTACCTCAAGTGGAATGCGTTTAGTCTGCTATAACAATAACACCTGAATTTGAAATAGTGAATTATGTAACTGCAGTTTTTATTATCAATCAGTTGCTCTCATTTAATTATTGATTATTTTAATCTTTGATCACTGAATAACTGGCATTCGCCAATTGCATTCAAAGCAGCATTTGTCAATAAGACCTATATACTGCATGCCTATACACAACATATTCATAAAGATTTGGACTTTTTCGCTCAATGACTAACGTTTTACATCACTACTAAACACAATACCAGTAATACGTTGAGTATTTTGATGGCTGACTTATTGGGACAACACGCATAATGCTGACGTTTTTAAATGTCAAAATCTGAGCCGCCAAGAGACTTTCAATCCATGAGCGTGAAGTATTATTCATTCATCAAGAGATCGCACACAGCCATTTACAAATGTTACTACATCTCAAATACAATTCTTGCCAAGTATATACCCTATTATAAATTATTCTTTACTGACATCTGTAAAACTTCCCACACCCACCAGTTGCAGATAACACGTAATAATGAATACCCACAATTATGTGTTCTGCGAATTTTCATGCGTAGCAAGAGCGCTAAACACATGAAAAGAACAAAAATTAGCATGCAGCTCATTTTACCTGAGCAGTGACACAACATGATTCGTTGTCCATGTCTGGCCATTCGAATTCCGTAATCATTCCTAGAAATCTTTCATTTCTTGCATTATTGAAATTCTTGATATTTCCAAATTGAAGTCTCAAGTCAAATTTTCTAGCAATGACCACATAAATATCTCAAATTCGGTTGTTTCAATCTGTACAGCAAAATTTCACGGTTCATAAGAATATTTGAATGCCTGTTGTCCAACCTAAAGAAGCAATTGTTGCTTTGAAAGTTCAAAAGGTTTGTGTAACAAACATCTCGTCAGTGTATGGAAGAGATTTTCAGTTTTTGCATTGATTATTCAAAGATAATTTCATACTAATGGTTGATTATAAACTCTATCATCAACACTGCTTATTGCGGTTCATGGATTGCCTGAGCTCAAATAATCTTAGGCAGCAATCATGCGCTAAATATCACACGAAGAGCGACAACCGTCTCGTCCCATAATAGTTGCTTCCCAAAATAGCAAATAATAGATGGACAAATTCATAAAGTGTCACATATGAAATAACATCAATCTGAGCTATGTTACGTAATCGCAAACAACATATTTGATGAAACGGCCTTTACATGACGATTTGGATAGCTTGACAAATGAGCATCGAACGAAATAGCGAGAGTTCTATCAAATGCACAGAGTAAGTTTCGATTTTATTAAATGAACTCGAGTTGAGACCCACTAGCAAATGTGAGATATGCAAATTTTTACACTTTTGGAGAAATTTAGACGGATTTCTCTGATTACAATAGCAATACAGAAGGAATAATAGCATTTTGCAAATCCTGCGTGTCCTGTCAACCTTGGAGAGGCAATGTTCGTGAAATTAGCAGTTCGATGGGTGACTATTACTTTAATGCTCAACCTTATCAATAAGAGAAATTTCTTAAGCGCAATCATATCAGAAAACCTGCTACTGAAAGATCAAAATATCATGATCAAAGACAATGAGCATAGTTAACTCAAAAATATGTAAATGTGTCTTTATTACTCAGATTCAAGAAATGAAACGTAACTCTACTCAATCATAGAATCATGCCGATGAAAATTGAATTAAAAACTTGAAATTTCAGCCAAGAGGCACAATGTGATCTCAAATTTTTCATGACGATTTGCACTATTATGTGTTTCATGAAATTTCCTTGATAATCAGCTCAATTTCCGCTTAATCAAGACAAATGCCAGCAAAATTTCCTTTTGATATCTAGCACGCTTCATCTTACTTTCTATACATGGTTCATGTCACTAGTATATAAATGCGGGAATATTTTGCAAAATTTTAGCTTCTTAAAAAGTCATCAAATATTTTTTCTGACCGAAGGAGCGGAATCTCCACAGAAAAATAAATCTTTTCATGTGAAAATTTTGAGTCGACACTACCAAATATAGGTTATACTTACTCTGTCACATAATCATCATCTAAGCATCAGATAGATCAAATTTTTGAATTTACTTAGCACGTCGTTGAGCACGCTAATTTCCTTGCAATTTAATTTGCACTGCATATGAGACATTTTGCGAGTAATTCGCAATGTAGAGAAGTCATTATTCATGGAATTGGTTTTGGCCATTACCTACAACTTGAATGTAAACAAAATTCTAATGTGAGGTCGAGTTCACCAGGCCATCGGCATACGTATTGAGAAGGAATTCGCCTCTTTAAAGACGACCACTGCATATATCTTGTCACATTTGATGAGGACAAACAAAATATTGTAATTATCGATCAAATTGAAATCTATAACTGCTCACCGAGACCGGGACACAATGTGCTTAGGAAGAGTATCTGACTGCATTTGTTGAATGTTTGCCGCACAAAATTAGATTGTTTAATGTATTCTATAAATCACGTGGTTACAATCTGCAACGAAGAAAAGGTTATTTAAATACTACGCATAAACAATTAAACAATAGGTATTGTTAGTTAAATATCTTTAAGAAATAAGACAAAACACTAATGACCTTGTGAGCTTTGACGGTAACTTGCACTTTACATCAGAAAATTACCGTTTCTAGATGTCCTTCTGAAATGAGGACAATATCGTGCTTACAATGAACTTAACTTGGAATTTGTCTATTGCTTTCTATAGAATACATTGACTGAGTATATCTCCACCGTCTAAACATAGATTGTTTAAGCTTGTCACTTAGCTACATATGCAAACTGATTCAAAATGATCAAAAGGTGAGCAAAAAGAAATTTTTAATGCGTTAGAGATGGGAAAAATAGTCGTGTGTCGTTTGCGGATGGCTGTTATTTCCTTCAACATGCTCCGATTGTCATGATTCCATCAGTTTCAAGGAAACCAAATCATTGCGCAGAAGTTTTCTCGATGATGTTGGCCCTTCCAATCATTATTAAAGATAGAAGGCACACGAAAAAAGCTCACAAACTTCTCTGTAGAACTTGAGATGGGCTGTGTCTCTTTGCTGTGTGATCCAGTTCATAGCAGTCACTGAGACTTCGTACAATTTGGGGTTAAACTGACTACTCATTGTTCGATTGCTATGGTGTTATGTCAGCAGATTGTGCCATTTCACAGGCGTTGCATGATCTAATGCTTCGTTTCTAGTCAAACAAAAGAAGAGACGAACAAACTAATTCTGTGGTGTACTGTGTTACTGTGTCACTGCTAAAGAAATCATTAATACTTTTTCTTCGGTCATCACAACACTAAGTCATCCAACAATGATCAGCCGGTTAAAAAGCAAGCATCTCAAATTGTGCGAACTTTCGGTGACTTAAGCCTCAGCCACACTGCGAGCTTTTCCAAGCGTTTCCAAGCAAAGCGTTTTGTACCAAATATAAAGTCATCATTACTGCAGTTGTAGACTGCCACACTGCGAGCAAAGCAAACGCGAGCGATTAATACCTTACGGACATACGTTTGCTCGAGACGCTCGGGACGCTCGTGCTTGCTTTGCTTTCAGAGTGGCTGAGGCCTTACACAGCAAAGACAGAAAGACGAGATCAAGCTCTCCAGAGACGTCTGTGAGCGTTTTTTCGTGAGCATGCATCTTTTTTCAATGATGATCGGAAGATAACTTTATCGAACAGGAATGTCTACCTCGCATCGTTCCATAGAAATTGATAACAATAAAATCTCTAGAATGGAAGTAAAGCTTCGTGCAATACACAATAGTGGCACACAATTCGCACACGTTTTCACTTAGATACACCCACAGAATTTGTGTAAAGTTTCAGTGACTATTACCAACCGGATCACACAGCAAAGACACACAGACGATGTCAAGTTCGACAGAGAAGTTTGTGAACGTTTTTTCATGCGCCTGCTAACTTTTTTTGAAATGATCGGAGGACCCAACATTATCGAGAAAACTTTTAAGCAATAATCTGAATTTTTCGAATCTGAAGGAGTCGTGGCGATCGGAGCATTTTGAAGGAACTCAGAGCAATCCGCAAGCGACGCACGACTATTTTTCCTATCTCTGTAAGGTATTAAAAATTTCTTTTTGCCCACTTAATAAATTCCTGCATGTGCCATCTGTTTGAATCAGTTTGCACTTCTAGCTGTGTGCTTCAATGCATTTTGTACATGAAAATGTCAATATTACAGTGTAAGTTGAAAAATCGTTCGTAGAAAATTTCACGTTAGTCAATATATCTGAAAGACAAATTTCTGTCAAAGTTAATGATGACTATTTAGAAAATATTAAATTTCTATATTAGAATGTCGCGAGCATTGCCTAAAACATGAAATTAGTTTTTCCCTCCAAGACAAGAATGATTAGCCAGTTTTTACTGCCAAAGATTATCGACTTTCCATGAATGTTAATCACTGTGATAATCAACAAAGTTATTATAGGTCTACTTCCTGGCAGATAATAAATTTAATGTCTGTCGCGAGCGCTACCATGACATACACTTAGTGAATATAATCTCGATCTCGAATCTCAATCTCGAGAATCAATATTTATGAAATACCGAGATCTCGAGATCTCTAATTCGATATTATAAGTAGGCCTGTATCAGATTGTGCCAATCACTCAGAAAGTGTAATTAATTACAGACAACTGCAAATGGTCAGCAGTATGATTGGTGGCCTAATTGATATTATCTGGTTCTATTTGTTATTGAAAATAAGATAGCAATACCAATCTGGACTATATTTGGCATTCATTAATACGCCCAATCCTTTATTGAAGTTATTTAACCTATAACACAGACAAAATTAATTCATGTACAGGCATTAATTTAGGGCAAAAAACGAGACCTGGTCTTGAAGGCCTACGTACAAGGACAAAAGCGTGGGGGGGTAAGTATATGTACAAGAACTAATGAAGTTCCATTTCCTGTCCCAAGTCAGATAAAGACTCGTTGTTGCCTCGGTTTGGCCCTCACAGTAATGTCAACGGCATTATACGTCGCAGTTTGAATACTGCAGGTGTCCGTTCAATCTGGAGCCTGTCGCTCTTCATCGCAGTGGTCGTCGTCCAGATGGTATGACTATTTTTTTCTTTCGCAATGGTAAATCGTTGGTGTTGGATTTCACCTGTACAGATGCGCACGTGAAGTCCAACATCATCGATTCAGCACTGACAGCTGGAGCCGCAGCCAACAATGCCGAAGCAGTGAAAGAGCGGAAATATTCCGAATTATCTGTACAACCGATTGTCTTCGAAACATCCGGAGTGTATGGAATTTTCATCCGCGAACTTGATCACAGGATGTCTGAGATCACTGGTGACCCGCATGAACATTTTTGGCTCAGACAGGGAATCAGTCTAGCTATCCTTCGTGGAAATGCCTTTAGTATTTTAATGGCTGGTCAGCTGTCTGCTTTGTAGCTCTCTATTTTTACTCCTAAATTTTCACTAATCATAATTTAATAATAATAATTATAATATATAGTTTTTTCTAATTTTTTACTTGATTAAGTATTCACATTTATCTTTGACATTACAATTCTACGTTTCGCTGTTGTTTGTCGCTAAAGATCTACGTATTGAATGTCAAAAAAGCTGAGAATACCTATTCTTCAAATGATAATAAACTACGATCAGTCTCCCTAACCCATCAATTTCATATTTACGAAAACATCCTAGATTTCTTTAATTACCTTGCGAACATTGACAAATGCATCAGTGCAATGTAGTAATCCTTCCAAGAAAAGATTAGCAAAGCTTTCTTATGGCAGTTTAGAAATAGAAATGCTAACCGGCATTTCTATGGGATTGCGTAGATATGAAATCCTCTGTAGTGAACCTATCCTCCTCGCCTAATGGCTCAGATAATTAGTTTACGACATCGGATTTCAAATCAACGAATCCCATAGAAATGGCGGTGGTTGCCATAATATTAATTGGAAGAAAGTAGTTCAATAGCAGACAATCTAAATTTTCGTAGTTCATGAAGATTTTCAGTATGAAGATCTGTTCGGAAATGAGTGGTCTGTTCATTTATTCGATGATTTGTCTGACTAATTTGGTGTCTAAAGGCGAGTCATGCAGAAAAGGTGAATGTACGAGACACCTATACGAGGTAACTTGCTATCTTCCACCGGTTTGTACTTTTCCTTTCATATATAGAAGGTATAAATACAATTGGTGTACCAAAAGAGATGCTTTGGCATCTTGGTGTTCATTGTCGGCTACATATGATGGCAACTGGACTTACTGTCCGATTTAGCTATGTGGCGCTTCATCAAATTCCATCGTCATTTGATAAACTAGATGTGTAGTCAAATTAACTCACATTTGATCAATTTCTTAGTTTGCCAAACCTGACAGATGGCTTGCAATTATCGTTGATGTTATTCTGATTCCTTTATTCTTCCATGAGAAATCGAATAAAACATATGCTATCTCAAAATATAGTTTTCTAGAGATTGATTGTGGCAGTATGGACGATAAGAATAAATATTGGACAATCAAATAATTTTAACAAATAGCATTTCCCAGCTTCCTCACAATCTTTCAATAAATCGTTCCAGATTCTTGTGATATAATCCATTATTTTCCAAGGTCTCAACTGCGTTTATTTGATAATAAGTTGTTTATCCAATTTTATTCACATTATCAATAATCCTCCATACAAGGTGAACACATAAAATTGGACTTTACATAAGATGTGTAGCTAGAATCATGTAGCACATTTAGATATGTGCACGTCTTAACAATACTAGAGAACCGCACTCTTAGACAAAATGGTCCTCATTATGGATGCAAAAGGGTCCGGAAAACAAAAGTCCGAAATTATCAGACAATTTTTGAACTGCACATTTGTAAACGATTTGTCCAGATAGGCCTACGACAAGAAAATAGCTATTTATGTAGAGTAATTCAAAGAAAAATTGCTAGAAAGATTCACTTCTGCATAAAATCTGGATAAGGTTGGCACGTGAATGGCACAAATAAAGGTTCGACGTAACAAATGTAGTCCGCAATCTGGATGCATACATGTTTGAAGTGCAAAAGACAAAACGGGTCCGATAAACTTATAAGTAGTGTTGTGAGCAGGCCTATATTTCACAGATGCCAAAATACCTGTGAAAATTGAAATGACAGACAGTCATCTAAAGCTCATTTTATTATGTATAAAAAACATGATTATCAAATGATAATATGAATTGGAAAGATGTGTAGAAGAAATAAACAATTCTTATTATTTTTATTTTCATTGGTAATTGTAAACATTTTGCAATGTATTTTTCATAAATTGACAAATCAACCGAGGAATTGTAAGAAAAATTTTCCTATTAGTAAAGTGAAGGAAAGTTAACAATGGGGTTAGGACGGTATGGGTAGGTATCTGAAGGTAAGTAGAAAGTAGTAGGACTATTTGACCGGCCCATAAATCTTTAAGTCATTTCATCCTATGCTACTATGTGGACCCCTTTGCACCTTCAAAATAGACCCCATGGTAATACGGACCATTTCGCTTAACAGCGTATAAGATATTATGGATTATTATTTATGATTTAGCGCGCTGACGAGTACCCATGTGAATGCAGGTCCTGCTTCTGATCATGCTGATGTTAGTTTTGACTTAGTTTCGCAGCATCACAAATATTGTTTCCTTATTTCGTGGGTTACAACACCGCTACCAAATTGGCATTAGCACATGTAGGAAGTTATAAAAAAATCAATGTATAAAGTTACAAAACATCTATGTGATGTCAATTTTTTGATGTTCAAAGTTTTCATACTTAGTCTTCAAAATAATAACAAAATTCTGACTCCACACACCATTAGAGAGCGACAGCTCAGGAAGATATCCAAGTTAATCGCTCAGCATATAACTGAAATCAAGCATTTGAGAAGAAAAATCTCGCAGGTTCGCAAGTTCATCTTCAACATGCTCAACGTTTTCGACAAGCTTCGTTTTGTCAAACTTTTCACTCCTGAAACTACTAAATTCGTAAACTCTGTTTTAGCAAGTCACCAGAAGAAGTTTCTGAAACTGCGCATCCGAAATAAGTTACATACAGCGGAAGATAGTGTTGGTAATCTTAGTAGTATAACTTTTCTCAAGACCGGCTTGATATCTCGAAAAACTGGGTTAAAACAGCCTGACATTCTTCACGATATGGACTCTATAAACGTGACTTGCCACTTAAAAAGGCTGCTGTTGTGAATTTTCATTCTTTCATTCTTCAGTTAGACAGCTTAATCAGTACGTTCATGCAGACGACGTCAATATCCAATGATATCACTATGACGTCAATATCATGAAGCAAGTTGTGATCATGTACAAAAGAACAACCATACCTCGCGAGCCAGCACACACTCGATTTCTCTTCTACACGAATCGGCCGGTGTTCCGCTACAAGCGCGGAGAAGAAAGCGAATTAGATGACGGTGAGTTCAATCTATAACTTCGGCAAAGGCCAGAATTAAGGAGTAAAGTCTACAAATGTCGGCAATCTCTGACCATAGATTAAATTGCCAGTGTAACTGTAGTTCTGAAAATTTCAAAATCCCAGGTCAGGCTTCTAATAGCTTTGATTTGAATATTATGGTTTGTACATAAAAAGTATAACCGAAATCTAAACAGATAACTGAACCATGAAAGTGCATTTTCTAGCTCTAAGCTGAATTAATGACTTAGGATTGTTGCATAGAGTATGGATATATAGGTAGAGTGTCGACTCAAAAAAGTATCTGTATACAGTGAAAATTTTAACATGAAAAGATTCAGTTTTTTACGGAGATCACGTTCCCGTGGTTCAAAAAATTATTTGAGGAGTTTTAAAAATGTCACATTTTGCAAATTTGTACATACCGAGATGACTCTCCTAAATAAGTAGTATGAAACAAGTTGGATATCAAAAGGTATGAATATTTGGTAATAGGCATCTTAACTAAGCGGAAATTATGCTGATTATCAAGGGAATTTCATGATCCGTATTATCATGGAAGTCTTCATGAAAAAGTCACGATATTATTCGTGCTTTCTTGGCTGAAATTTCAAGTTTTTGATTCAATTTTCTAATAAATGGAACTAATGGAAAAAAATAATCATTGCTGCATTAATACATATTTTTCAACTACCTTTAATCACCACTATGTCTCATTTTTTGTTTTCAATTAGCCTATATTCAAGGTTTCTTAAAGAGCATGACATTTGATCATCTAAAAGTCCAAAGTATTTTGCTCATCTGATAGCGATAACATGACAACAACGCTTGGAATAATAAAAATCGCACTGGAATATTAAAAAATTCGTAGTAAAATTGCATGTAGGCTAGTCGGTCAGCTGAACAGCTGATTCGCAAAAGAGAGACTAGAAATGAAAAATGCTCTATCGTCACTATCTAAATAGGTTATTGGACTGTGCTGACATAGTGCACGGAAGGTGAATAGGACATGTTCACCGATCTGACGCATATAGTGTCCACAGCAAGCCTCACTTGCAATATCTCAGTCAGCATTGTTCAAATATATTTGAAACAGGGTCATCGTAAGTAAGACTTACATGAATTACATCGTAAGTATTGGAGACTTACAAGGCCAACAGAAAATTGGGGCGATCGATCAATTTCGCCAAATATTACAATAGAATTGAATCAAAATTATCAAAAGTTGCTTTTGATCCAAAAATAGTTTTTCTAAAGGTGCTTCTTTTCTATCTTCCAAAGTAGCTCGAAGTCTATTTTTGTGTGGAAATGCCTTACTGTAGCATATTGTTGCCGCTGTTGGCTCAGGCTAGGGTCACCCACCTCCACCACTGCCAACACTGCAGAGCCTCATGCGATCTACAGCACACAGACAAACTATGAGAAGAATTCTGCAACCTATATGCATCACGCTTCATCATGGTGTTCAAGTTTGAGAGACAGATGAAGATTATGATGTTATAGATACATGTCAAAGACAATGTAACATTTGGAGCGCGAAGAAAAGTCGTAGTCCAATGAATGTATGAATGAAGTATGAGTGAGGTGTACACAGACAAATACGACTTTTTGTTCAACTTAGTCGGACAATAATATTTCATAATAACTTCATGTCAGTTATTTCATCAAAATGAATTTATGCTTACAGGAAAATGACGATAATCGTGAATCTTTATAACGGACACTGACAAGAAACCGATGCCTTCCCTCTGCAGATCAGTGGAAGCCGCCATTGCTGGGCCTCATCAGTCGTGGGTAGGTTTGAACCAGCGACGTTGGAGCTAGAGCACGTGCAAGCAGACCCTATAACTACAAGGCCACCGGACCATCTATTGAAAGTGTGAATTAGCCATGAAGGCACTGCTTTAACACAGGCACGTGGAGGGAGGAGTGCATTCTGCAATCACTTAACACCGCATCCGAGATTGAGGCGCTTCACGAAGGCGCTAATCATTACATGTTAAGACAAGTACTCATTACATGTTAAGACATGTCTCGTGGTGGTTACATCTGTTGAGATTTGATAAATTTTGTTTTTAAATCTATTTTCAAATCAGTAGTACAGTAAGCGCACGTCTGTTCTGACCACTCGCTGACTCTGACAGGGAAATTTGGTGGATTTACTTTATTTGAGTTGGTTCACAGTCTTCCATGAAATTTGATATTTAACATTGTAGTAACTCAAAGTTGTTATTCCTGTGAACAGCTGGTAAATTGTAGAAATTACGGTTAAAATGAACAATATCAGTGTTACTGACATCGATACATGCTTTCTATTTTTTTGCTTAAGAAATTCAACGCTGTTTGAATGTGGGCATTTTTACAACTTTCTGAGAAATAATACCGAGTAGTAACGCAGCTGATCACTGTGAACTTTCATTGTCCAAAGTGCAGCAGAACTCAAAGTTATCTTCAGACATAAAATAAACAAAATAAACTGTTCAAAAAATATATCCGGACACAATATTTTGATCATTTTCTTTAAATTGAAATGTGCGATATTTCTCTGATGTGACTGATTATGATTGCATAGCCTTTAGAAATTTCATGTTCCACATTGTCAATGTGTTTCTGAAATTTTACATGTTTGAAAATTGAAATCTGAAAATCGTTTAGCAACAACATCACAGAATTATGTGAATCATTGAATGAAAACATTATGTTTTATGATAACTAGAAGATCAGGTCCCTCTCGCTCTATGATCTAAGCAAATAGTTTACGGACTACAGTTTTGAATTTCAGGAGCAACGGCTCATAAATTTCAGAGACTTTTGAAAGTGAATATAGCAGAGCATGCGTCAAAATGTGGTGGCAAAATTCGAACGAGAGATATGATATAGATGCTTTTATATAGAAAGAGAAATAATAAGAACCGTGAAAACTTACAAAGTACACTGACGAACTACCAGTACGGCCAGTACCTTCCTATATCGAAAGCCGCCATCGTTTTGGTAGTGCTGTCGAGGCAATGCATGACCACGACCACAGAATTATATCGGTCGTCTCTTCTACTGTTTGACTAGAAAGGAAACATTGGAACATGCAACGTTAATGAAATGGCACAATCTGTTGACATAATACCATAGCAATCGAACAATGTGCGAACTTTCAGTGACTGTTATCAACCGGATCACACAGCAAAGAGACACAGACGATATCAAGTTCTACAGAGAAGTTTGTGAACTTTTTTGAGTGCTCCTGCTAACTTTTTTCATAATGATCGGAAGGCTGCACCTCATTCGGTCGTTTCCCAAGAAGTCGCTCCTTTGTCTTGATTACATAATATAAACGGCTAAATTTCAACGACTGCCCTTCCCATTCAGTTTCTATAAACGTGCCACTCAATCGCTTCGATGATAGAATGATTGATGACAGCTCATTTGACGAAGTTTGACAGCAATAGTACGTCTGAAGGTGTTAAATAACAAAATATTTTGATATTTTGATGAAGTTACAGGATCAAATATCATTGATAGCGATGAGCTGTCAGTGTTGGATATTATCCAATTAATGTTTGCAATGTATGCAATATATATATAAGACTTCAAATAAAGTTGAAGAAAAATCATAATAATCTAAACTTCTTAACGCCACCTACGAAATACATCGAGAGTCGAAAAGGTGCTCGCTTAATTTACTTTGAAGGCTATCTTTTCAAGAAAAGCAAAGTCAACCAAAATGGCGATATTGTATGTGTTTGTCGACGATCGTCATGCAAAGTCCGTGGAAAAATATCGTCCGATAAGTTCATGAAAACCTCGACGTTTGATCATGAACATGCCTGTGAAGTGGAAGAAGTTGAGGTGATGAAAAGCCGCAACGCAGCTATCAAAAGTGCTGTTGAGCAGCCAACAACGTCGATGAAGAGACTATACTCCGTGGCTTTTTCAGGCGAGCCAGACAACGATGCAATCATACCCCCATTCAAATCATTGAAGTCATCGATGTACAGGAATCGTGCAGAACGCCTTCCGAAGCAACCCAGAACATTGGAAGAAATGAATCTTTCAGGAGAGTGGAGACTTACGAAATCAGACGCTGATTTCTTGCGAATCGACGATGGTGATCAGAACAGGATTTTGGTGTTTTTCACTATTCCTTTTCTGCGCATCATGACTACAGCAACAGACATTTACATGGATGGGACATTTCATGTTGCGGCAAACTTGTTTTACCAAGTTTATATAATCTACGCCTATCTCTTCAAAAGCATGATCCCGATTTGTTACGCGTTGCTACCCGACAAGTCTGAGGAAACCTACAAGAGACTGTTAAAGATGATTATACAGAAGGCATCACAGTATAATCTTGAAATACAACCGTCTGTAATTCAAGTTGACTTTGAAAAAGCAGTATTAAACGCTATTGAGCACTGCTTTCCGCAATCGTCTATTCGTGGATGTTATTTTCATTACACGCAATCTATTTGGCGTGGAGTACAGCGCTACGGACTTACAACGAGCTATCGAGAAGACAATAATGTAAGAGAGGTGGTTCGCCCAGCCCTGGGATTGCCGTTCCTTCCCACAGATAGAATCGACGAGGTATGGGAACAGGTTATTGCTGAGTGTCCCGAAAGTTTTCAAGAGTTCGTCGACTATGTAACCTGCACTTACGTGGATGATATCGAGGCCATGTTCTCTCGGGAGATCTGGTGTCATTTTGATAATGACAGCGGTATACGGACGAACAACGCTCTTGAAAGCCGAAATGGAAAACTACGAAATGTAAGTCGAAATGTATGTAATTTATTACTTGTATTCAGTAGAAACATGTCATTGCGACCGTTTCACAAAATGTTTCAAGTAGATGAGAGATATCTTACCTTAATAACATTTTATGAAGGATTTGTAGTAAATTCGCTGAGATTCAGCTTTGTATTCTGCACTGTCAAGCTATGTTACCTTAGTTTTTTGTAGGCCTATTATAACTATGTATTGTTTATACACAACAGCTTTCTCAACAGATGCTTGATACCCGACTGTAATGTTCTATCATTGATAGTCATATTGATTATCATGTTATATATGAATATCAAGTTACATATCATATCATAAAATTATTTTGACTTTTGATTATTTGCAGATTTTCCATCAACACCCAAATATCTACCGATTTATTGAATGCCTGAAGGAGAATCAGGCAGAGGAGGAGGCGAATGTGCGCATGCTTCGCTCTGGCATTTCGCCCTCAAGACAGAGAAGGAGGTACACAAAGGCAACATCGCGGTTGCAGCGCCTGAAGCCCAATTTCCTGGCTGGAGAACTCAGCGCTTGGGACTACTGTGGATACTGCAGTACAGTATCGTGTTCACAAAAGAAGTAAATTGACAATTCTTTTATTCAATAAATGTGTTATACGATACTAATTTCGTGTTTTGAATTTTTTATCTGGAATGCTGGAATGACTTTAATGGTTTAAATATGATGAAAGTAACAATAGTTTCTTACAAAAAAGGAGCATACTATCAAAAGAATCTCATCATCTCGGTACACCTTCATGCTGAGCAATAACAGTGATAAGCGCGTAGAAAGAACATAGGAGAGATGATGCGATAACACTCAGCACAGCATGACACCAATTAGGAAAAGGGGACTGAGTGGAACTTCTGAAACTTGGGGTGACGGAGTGGGAAGAGACTCGGCAGGAAGAGATGGACTAGGAAGGGACTGAGTGGGAAGCGATCCAGTGAGATGTCACCGATCGGAAGTACCATCATTATCGGAAAACTTTTGCGCAATGATCTGAGCTCTTCGAATCTGAAGGAATCGTGGCGATCGGAGCATTTTGAAGGAAATCACAGCAATCCAGAAGCGACGCACGACTATTTTTCCTATCTCAGTAAGGCATTTTAAGAATTTCTTTTTACTCACTTAGTAAGTTCCTGCATGTTCCATGGCTTTGAATCAGTTTGCATTCCAGTATACCAGCACGTTTAAACAATCTAATTCTGTGGATTAGGGACTTGATAAGAAATCAGAAATGTTGCACGATAATACCATCTACTTTCTTGGAACCTTCCAGAGTCTCAGCATGAACTAATTTCGTTCATAATGCGGTTCATTGCGTTTAAGAACGCAAAACATTTTAGTCTTTCTTCAACCTTTCTTGCCTTTCATTCTTCTGGATAGAAGGAAATCTCAGTCAACTATTACTTAAAACTTTTAATTTGCAATATTTGAATGTTACATCAAAGCAAAATCTTCGCATACATTTGAGAAAGGAATCCATTTGTTGAAATATAAATAACAACTATTATCGAAGAATTGTTTGATACAAGAAATCGCAAAGGGAACATTGTGATATAAGTTTGAAATGAAGGAGAAAAAATTCTTTTATCTTCAATTTCAAATTGTATCGATGTGTTGAGAAATTGCTTTATGTTTCCTTCTTGCCAAGTGTTTCATTGCCAATAGTAGTCACACCTCATTTCATCTTGGATAGATAATATATTCTCGCATTGCTTAGCTCACGTCATTCTTAAACTGTCAAAATTTCTGTCAGATGTTTCACATTCGAGTCACTTAGTACACTTATTAATCGTTCAGGAATTAAAGATGTTTGAAGGTGAAATACAGAATTTGCCACCGTGGAATTATAAACTGGGAAAATTGTGACTAACATGAAAAGGACTTGACAGTCATTTCATGCAGAGATGCTCGTGCACTGCTGTACCGTTGGTGGCCTGTTATTTGATTATCGGAATTACCCGGTGCAAGGACTACTGAAATATCTACATGTACATAACTGTTTCAGCAGTCTCTGGCCGGCATATAACTGTGATATAACTATGTACATGTATGTGCATTGCATAGTTCTATGATTATCCTCTGTATGTTGTGCATGACAGTGCCTGATTGAGAATTCATGCCTTCACAAATGGTATTCTGTTTAGGCTACCGGACATAGATCGAAAATCTTCCCATTTATGCCCGCCAATTTCGCTTATCTAGTATAATAGTAATAATAATGGCATTTGTGCTAGAGACCCTCGAAGGCTAGGAAAGACTGTAGAAGATTAGTATCACTGGTGGAAAAACAAGATGGACAATATACGAGACCGATGTACGTAAGAGACTTCTTCAAAGAAGTCACAGTTGGCTAAAACCGGTCAAACTTAAGGTTGAAGCAGATCGCTGCTCATTGCAGTTGAAGATCCTCATGAAATACAAAGGCCACGCAGTATGCAGCCTGAAAACAAGTGTCGATGCAACATGCAGAATTTCAAGTTCACAGATGTGACAGCTCACATCTCTCACATCCTCGCGGAATGTCCAAAATCAATACACGGTGAATATTGTACCGTACGTACATCAAGTGGCACAATGAAGTGTCAAAGATTGTTCATAGAGACATTAGTACATGCTATGACCTGAATGTATCAGGTGAGCGATGACTGCACATGCACTCCCCGGTAATACTCGTAGAATATGATTCAATGAGGATCTTGTGTGACTTTGAAATCCGAACGAACAAGAATATTGCAGCAAGAAGACCTGACATCGTGATAGTAGATCAAGAAAATATTATGAGCGGGTACATAATTGACACTTCAGTACCAGAAGACAGAGGCATAAGCAATATATTGAAGAGCGTCCACGTAGTCATAGGGCTTTGGGTACCCACACTGAGAACTTGACAAATACGTGAGAGAAGTATCCGAGCACTATCATATACCTCAATTGCAAAAGGCTGTTCTTCTGTTGGGCAGTGACTACGTCCTTAGATGCATTGTCGATTTCCCTGTCTCGTTGGATTCCGTGGACTTGGGCTGTAAACCGACCGATTTCTAACAAGTTCGTGTACAAATATCGTTGATATTAAGAAGCATCAATAATGAGAATCACGGGGCCACTTGCACACACTTTCCACACACATGTAGCCTATGCATACAAGAACCAAATCGAAACAACCATCAGAAACATTATAAAATTTGTGTTGCTGCTATCCAGGGTTCCTTGGACGGTCTCGACTCCTTTATTTCCTCTATACGCATGCAGGATCCTTTACTAATGGGATAGTTCTCTTTGCGATGCTGCACATGTCCGAACCATGTCAACCTTTTATCTTGCCACATCTTCAATTAGTGCTCCACATTTGCTCCAATCTTACCGTTGGTCTTGCAATCAAACTGCGTGTAGCTTAGCATCTACCTTAGCATCCGCATCTCAGCAACGTGAAGCTTCTTTTCACTCATCCGCCTGAGGAGGGGCCAACCATTCAGAGCCATACAGGATGGTCCAACACTTGAGATTTGATAAATGCACCTATTTAATATCTTAGCGGTTAAACTACTAGGTATAGAACTCTATACATCTGAAGTAGACACATCATCCCGGGGAAGCCCATGGGACCCCATTAATTCGCAATGCTATTGAATTAACCGTCACACAAATTACTCTGCTACTCTGTGCAAATCTCTGTTGAACTTTATCCAACTAGGTCAGTAGATTTCCCTCTGAAAACCATTGATCAGCTTCATTTACTGTTTTCATTCCTTCTAGAAGTATTTAACGTGAAATCTATGGAACTCCGGCAGCATTTTGATTTACGTACATAAGTTATTTCTTTCTGATTAGACAAAACATAATAATGAAAATGCAGTCACAAAATCCAGGAAATTACAATTTCATCAACATTCCTTGAAGATCTACGGGTATTCCAACAATTCATCGACAACACCTTTAGAGCATTCTGCCAAATCCTAGACAACACCTTTAGAGCATTCTGCCAAATTCTAGACAACACCTTTCGAGCAGTCCGCCAAATTCTAGACAAAACCTTTTGAGTATTCCAACAAATCCTAGACAAAACCTTTCGATTATTCCAACAATTCATAGACAAAACCTTTCGATTATTCCAACAATTCATAGACAAAACCTTTAGAGGATTCTGCCAAATCCTAGACAACACCTTTAGAGCATTCTGCCAAATCCTAGACAACACCTTTAGAGCATTCTGCCAAATCCTAGACAACACCTTTCGAGGATTCTGCCAAATCCTAGACAACACCTTTCGAGCATTCCGCTCTTTTTTACTGCCTTCGCTCTTTTAAGTAAGAAGAAATGAACCTGACCAAATTTGTTGGAAACTTGAAATTATTTAAACGACGCAAACAAAATTACACTCTGGCCAATTTTGTCAAAGGCTTTGTCTAGGTTTTAATCAAAGACTTGGACAGACACCAGAAACGTTCTTCAGATCCAGCCATTTTGCTATTTGATCATGTAAAAAATAGGAGCTGCACTGGACGCTCTGCCATATGCATTGGAGAGGTATATAGAACGTGGAAAGTAATATGCCTTTTTGCACACGTTAAGTACTGTATATGAACTAGTGAGTTTTACAATACATAAGCTCACTTCTTGTAGAGTTTGGTAGGAATGGAATTATATCCTATGACTTTGTGCGTTTTCGCACGGGACTTCTCGTTTTCGATTGCCTCTGTTGAGATCGATAGTTCATTGACTTCTTGACAAGAGTCAGAAATCTGAAATTCTTTTCTTCCTGAACTGAAATGTGAAACAAAACACTGCGCGGGTAGTGGATAAGAGCCGCCCAAGCACGTGATCGGTGACATTCCATAGGTGTTTGGCTGATCTGCTAGCCCATCGAACCCAATTTTTCTTTGCTCTACTGATCTCTAATTTGGTTTCATCTTTCAATCGATTGTACAAGTTATTCCCTGTTATTCCAGGAGAAATTTCCTGTTCTAAAAGCCACCCATCGATCATTTATCTAAGTTTTAATCTCAGAAGTCATCCAAACATTGTCAGTGTCTGCTAAGACTTGATACTTGATGAGAAGATGGATGCTTCACTTAATTACTCAGACATAGACAAAAAGATACATTTTTTTAAGACTGTGTGATGTTCAACAAAATCCATTCCAATCAGCAACATACAAAATTACTCACATACTGTGAGCGCAAATCATAAGACGATTTGCCTAAATGAGGCTCACATTCTATCATGGAAGTTGTTTTGAATGCTATGATGCTGATATTATCAATAAAAGAATAGAAATAGTGTTGTGGTCTCATGGAGAATTAGGGAGCCGATAATGCACGAACACACCACAGACAACTCCTGGCTCACAAGTACTTGGTCAAGATCTTTTGATCTTGTCTTTGGCTCAGTTACAATGCTTAACAGAACTAGAGCAGATCAAATGTTATCAATTTGTAGATTATCAAATCATCTGTCATTACTAGGTTTAGTCCATATCCATCAATCATTCAAAAACCCTATCTCAGCATTCAACAATGAGTGTTTTATATCAGAGTTACTACAATGTAAATAGAATAATCAAATATTGAGTTGCATCCTCAGTTGAAAAGTAGAAACAGGCCTGAATAGTTGCTATTTCATTCAATATCAGGAATCATCAGCAGGCCTAGTTCACATCTCTCAACATCGACACAACTCCGTATTCAAAGTTGCAGCCATGCCCGGGTGCATGGTCAAAATTTCACTAACTTGTCAGCTGCAAATCACAAAGTTACTGGGCCATCACATTTGGAGGGATAGATACACACACACAAACAGATAGAATATCAAAATACGAGATATTTCGCCAAAATGACTCAGAATAAGGATGACAAAAACGCTACATCAAAATCGCTTTTCACATAATTACAAACACCCAAAATTAAATCCAACTCAATCAACTCGATCTGTTCAGAAAATCAAAGATTATGACATTCAAGAGAATCTGAAATCTGGGACCACCCGCATGCTCAGAGAAGGGTCAATCTCCGCGTTGGAGGGTCGAGCTCTCTGCCAGGACTCAAACCTGAGTGGAGCAGTGTTCGTCACTCCATTCATCTCAGCCATCCACGGAACAACCGAACGCACGTTTTCAACAATGTAATTTGTTACTAGCAAGAGACGGTGTTCCCTAAAGTAGGCCTACAGAGGAGGAGCTTGACAAACAGATTTCTTATCACATAGGCCTCTGGCTTGCACCCTTTTGCAGCATACATTGACATTTTCATCTAGATTGAATTGTTTAATTGTTATTGTTTCAGTCTAGTACATAATCTCATCAAATAGTCCGGCTGCCAGAACGAGTTACTGCAGGGAACGAGGCCGAAACTGAGACTTTCACAAAATGTTGTACACCATATGCCTACTACAAATCGGCACGTCTGCCGAGTTCTAGTGAGTTCCTCTTCTTGCCAGACAGGATCAAAGAAAAACACATGTAAATCCAATGGGACGCAGATTGCAGTTTTTGGCTAAAATGAAATTTTCTATGTTTTCTCTGATTAAACGAAAAGTAGTAGGCCCAGAATCATAACTTTTGGCATGGAATGTCTTCAGGTAATTTCCTATGATGTGCATGTGCTTTTATCATGTATCTAATCGGCAATGTATGTGAGAATGTGGTTGAATGTGGATCAAGTGGATCAAAATGTTTGTCTTTGCCGACATTAAGAGGCTCGCCAAATCTAAATGCGTTTAGCTATATAGACATGGGTGCATGAAAATGGAAGGAAATAACCTGAAGACATTCCATGCCAAAAAGTATGACTCTGGGCTTAGTACTTTTCGCTTAATCAGAGAAAACATAGAAAATTTCATTTTAGCCAAAAACTACAATCTGCGTCCCACTGGATTTACGTGTTTTTCTTTGATCCTGTCTGACAAGAAGAGGAACTAACTAGAACTCGGCAGACGTGCCGATTCGTAGTAGGCATAGGGTGTACAACAATTTGTGAAAGTCTCAGTTTCGGCCTCGTTCCCTGCAGTAACTCGTTCTGGCTGCCGGACTAAAATGAACATCTATTGGGTATTCTGTGCTTTAGATAAATTGTTGAACTTCGAGTTCGTTTCGTCTTCTGATGAGGAGTGCAGTCTTGTTCGCATTTGTGGTCGTATTTCGGCTGAGGCTTTGTGTCGTCAAAAGGACGAATATCCGGCGACAGCAGGCCACTAAAGTTCAGTATAAATAGAACTCCTACTTGGCAATATAATCCTGCCTTTGTATGTCCGCCTCTTCTCTTTGAACCATCTGAAATGCGCATGATATCGTACACTCAAAGTTTCCTAAGGCCTCTGTATCAATCAGGAACTTTGTGTTCAATAGTAGTAATACGTTTTAATTTGCAACATATTACCAGCACATGTTGATTTCCTTAAAACATGTTCCCGCGCATGTACGGTACACTATTGTTGGTAGCTATTCTAGGTATCCATTTTCTTTTGGAACTTCGACACATGATAGGAGATATGCACATGTCTCCTATTCCATATGATATATGGTCTATATGATAAATGACATGCCTTTAGCTAAATAATGAACTGTAATTTTTGAAACGCACGTACATGCCTGTCCATTTTTTTTTGCCCACAAAGTGAGTAGCCGACATACGTAAATATCCAATCACATGATTAATTAAATTATTAATTATTGTTTTATTAAATATTTGTGTTTTCAATGTAATGTGTCGTTTGAAAGCAGCAACTCTGTTGCCCTTTGTAACCACTTTCATCTGGATACCTTGTACAAGAGACGGACAATTTCTGACTTGACTTTGTTTCACAAGATCCTGCATGGTAATGTGAACTATTGCTATCTTGTATCTTCTATTCATTTTCGGATACTCCTTAAACGGACCAGACACACCAAAGTGCTTTCAACGGTAAAACCTTGTCGTTAGGTAATTCAGCAGACTGCGTGTTTCCCAAGAACTCCTATGAAAGCTGATGACTTGAAAGAAGCTGATTTTTTCAACCCACGTGCCTTAAAGTATTGTATTTCTAAAGCTACTTTATAGTTCACTTTTATAGTTTTCGTTATCTATATTATTCTGTGTTTTTTGTAAATACAGTAGAATTCGCCTATATCGGCGCATTTTCGCTGTCCCTGACAGAAAAAAATTCGTTTATAACGGCGGATTTCCTGGAAATCCTCAAGCGATGTGTTTTGCCTAGAAGAGTCACTAGAATGACAGTATATGTGGACGCGGATGGCTGCAGATTCTGTTAGGACTAATCCGATTCTAACTATTCTAGTGGCATGTGAAAATTTAGATCTTCTACAATTCATCTCGATCATGTTTGGGGGTTTGATCAAAATTGTAGAATCTAGCAGCCGAGGAAAGATAAGTAGGCTTGCCACTGTATCTCACTGATAATTCTCACATAATTAGTCTTTCATTCGACGTGATGATTGCATTGTTAACGCCTTCACCTACGATGCTATTGTCAGACCTGACTTAGTGACTGTTGCGTCATCAAAGGAGCACAAGCTACCGTCGAAGACATTGCTGAGTTCGATGCATGTCCTCTCTCTAGACAGAAAGCGGCTCGCCACCCCATCCATCTCTATGGTTTCGCCTGCACGTGACTCTTAGCAGCGTCTTGATTTATGCATACTCTTCTTTGTTTTGTGCTTCATATATCAGGTAAGCATGTAGGCATGAAGAAGCTTCAATCTTCTTGATTCAAAAAGCATACTCAGTTTTTGACAAACATAGTGATATCCGGTTTGCGATACTTACGTTGCAAGCATCAGTTCAGAAAGGCACAATTTTTAGATATCTATTGATTACATAGACACAATTCCATGTACATGTACTGTACATGTTGGACAATAAGTCAATATGTACATGTATTTAAGTATAGCAACGCAATAATTCATGAGTCAATACACGTATATACATTGTATGATGCATGGCATGATCTCAGAGCTCGTGTAGATTTCACAAAACTTCAAAATTCAAGGAGTTCGCATATATCGGCGGTTCGCGTATATCGGCGGTTTTCGTCTGTCCCTTGAGGCGCTGATATATGCGAATTCTACTGTATGTAGTTGCCGTGGCATGTAATTGGCATTGCTGTATGTCACGTACTGAATAAAATAAAATGTCAATCCCGTGGGAGATTATGGCCATAGTACATACATAATGCCATTATTTATTATTATGGCTCTACTCTTCGTCAGAAGAGAGAAGATTGCCAAACGACTCTTCCTGAAGGCAGCTGGTTCTAAAAGCCATCTTCTGAACAAATACATTCCGAAGCGACTTCAACACAGCAAGCACTTCACATCCAAACTTACTCTTACTGAAAGGTATCAAGGATCCTTCTTTTCACGAGTCACTAAATTACTTAATAGCAGTTTGTAATAACTATTTTTCTTGAGACATTCTTAACTTGTAACTTGACTTTTAGCTTTCTATGGTGATGATTCGTATATCAATATCCTATGTCTGTACGATTTTCGATTATTTTTGAAATAAACGCATTATTATTATTATTATTTAATACAGAGCATCAGGTTCATAGAGCCTGTTAGTCTACTTCTCAGTGGAACAGCATGCAAAAATATCTCCGTCGGAATATTTATGTGCTTTTTACTTCACGAACTATTTCAATTTACGTACTGTTTGAAACCTTTTTCTGGTATTTTACTTCACTTAGCTTACTTGTAACTTTTTAAGTGTATTTTCTTTAGTCTTCGCATTAGCACAGCGTTAATCCCATAAAGCGCACCATGATTTGTCAAAGCAAAAATATCATTCTTTGAAAATGATGATAACATCATTACAAAATCAACTATGATTAAATAAAGTTCAGATTGCTTCAAATTCTCTACAAAACTATTCGGGAGTATTACTCGTCCCGCCCTCATAATCGATAACGCGCATGCCATTACACAAGTGACGTAATTATACAGGCTTATGAAGTGCTCACTTTTCAGGCGACGTCTCACTGTTATGGCAGAAACCGTCGGCTTCTCATGCGAACTCCTCAACTGGCCGAAGACAAAGCAGGATCGTTTCTCACCAAGCGAATAACCATCCGAGCTGTTCGAAAGTATGTCTTTCCTTTCCGATCGGATCCAACTTTTCCAAGAAGGGAGAAAAGTTTTCCACCTTTGGATGGTGGTCTTTGGGACAGCTATGCACTTTTCGGCAAACCGGCCGCTCGGACTGTCCTTCTGACAAAATAGTAGAAACCTTGCCCTTCAAACACTTTCGCAAACTTCGACTCAGTCATCATGACATCAGATGAATTCAAAACTGAATAGAAACTTTGTTTACAGTTTATCTGGGTCAACCAACACTTTGATTTGGATGTGTATAGCAGACGTGTAGACACCATATATATCGAAAGTGTGAAAATGACCTCGTTATTGCCAGAGATGTAAACAACTTTTCAAGAATAGACAGAAAAAGCAAATCATGCAATGAATTTTAGACATCATAACTTCCCTAAAAGTAAACCAATTTCGACGAACAATGCATCAAAAGAATGCTCAGAGAAGGCCCTTTAGTAGTTAATTAGTTAATATGTAATTGATTTGGCCTCTCTCTTAATTATACAGACTAAGAACTAAAAATGTAGAGTATGGAACCCTATTCGGATTGGGTAATTTTTGGTGGTCCAATCCCAACCAAATTACAATCCCAATTGTAACCCCAATACCCAACAACAAATCTGCTTTATATCCGTGCTTTTCTATTAATTTCCTATTTCAAAAATTAGGAGCTTAACTCCCCGGAAAATTATTTTCTTTGTTGTAGAGCTGAATTGCCTTCTCAGTGACATCAGATCAGACGAACGCATTCAACTTTACTTCACTTCTTTCATTATTAAGAGATCTCATTAATTCAAAATCGCAAGAAATTTCAGCAACGGACCAACGAATCATTACAATATTCCTAACACATTTACCGATATACCCGGTTCTCAAATTGTCCATAAATTCGACCTTGCTGAGGTAATTTAAGTGCTGTGTTTGACAGCCGAGACTTTGTCACCTCATTGACTCAGCAAGCGAAACTACCACTTCAGCAGTTTCCCAGATAGGATCTATACCGACACACAGCTTTTTACTCTCCTGTTTATTCAACTTTTTCTATCCTTCCACAACTACAAAGTGGCGGGCAAAAACCGGCTGTGAGAACTTCAAACAGTGCATTTTACAAGAAGCAAAGTCGGCGTCAAATATCGTCAACTCGAAAATCAAACGGCTCTCCAAATGACAGTTGGATAACGTGAAAGTAACTCACAGATTTGAAGAGCGAATCGATAGTACGCATACATACAGTACCGATTATACTATCACTATATTTAGACGACACAATTTGCTTTCAACAAAAAATGATGAAAACTTGAACCTTGTATTCCGTTTGACGTCTTAAAAGCAATTATAACAGCTTCATTAGCAAGGGGAGGAGGAATCTCTATCGCTTGTTCAGGAATATATGAAGTTCAATGTAATACAGAGTTGAAATTCTGATATAACAAAGTAATTTAATGTTTCCTTTCAAGTTGCTGCAATGAGGTTGAACTTCAAGACTGTACATTTTAATATTAATGCATTCAGGGTCGCAGTCAGGATTTCGTAAAGTAGGATTTGCAATGACAGTTGTGTGATTACCTAATATGGTACACAATTTCACAAGTAGACCTGCAGTTGAGACGAATTTTTGAGGATAACTCGTACGTGTCATGGAGGCAGCAATTCCAATTTTTCCGATTTTTTAAATATCAGCCTGATAGAATCAAAATTTGTTATCCAGCACCTCTACTATTTATTTGGCTGCACTTTTATCGATGATCTGCTTTTGAACTCAACGATTCATATTGACTATGGATTATTTTGTCCGCCTGGTCGAGCCATTGTAGTTGGAGTATGTTAGTTTATTGAATCGGACAATTAAATGAAAAAGCTTTTCTCTGGATAATCCAGGCTGAGTGACATCCTTGATCAACCCCATGATCCAAGATGAAGATCAAGATTGGGATAGTTCTTTGCAACCGAGGATTGGACACAAGAGTGGGCACCTTTTTAAAGAATTAGGTATGTTGAATTGTGACATATGCGTTCACTTGCAATACATTGCGCTGTTAATGAAGCAACAATCTTCAGCCAAAAATGAGCTCTCGTTAATCTTACAGTGATAAATAAAGATTATAATAACAGGCGCTAGTTTTTTTAAAGAAAGTTAGTTTATAAGTAAACTGAACAATCTTGGAATACATTTACAAACGCTGAAAAGCAAGAAAGAACATGTTGTATAAAAAACTATATGTTGGCCTGCACATCTCGCATTTTTGACCTGAATAGATCTAAATAAAATTAAAATGTCTGTGAACAGTTTCTAAGGCTTAGCTCCATTTCACAACATCCTAAATAGTTTCCCTAATTTAATTTGTTTCCATCGTTCACAGAATTTAGATGCATACATAATCTACTACAATCAATTTTTAATTTTGGGATGTGTCCAAAGATAGCCAAACCCAATGATCCAACCTTGTCCACAGTGGGATGAGTTTGACTACACAACATAGATTGACGTTGTTCGTTTTAAATATTTCGCAACTTCTGCTCAGCGCCTTCTACTAGTGTGTTTGCGGCAACTTTACTAATGCAAAGCCTCAATTGACTTCAGGAACACCAAGTTAGTGGATCAATAACCCATGATAATCGCTAAATACGGTGGACAGCGGTTAATAATACTGAATATGGCATGAAAATGGTTAATGATGACCAGCTGAATAACTGACCGGGCTCCGGCCTGTAGGTTTGGTCAAAAATATAAAGAGACCTCTTCTTTTATTCGTCATTGATTCACAATCGATTTTAATTTGTTCGATTCGCAATAATGTTCATCATAGCGAACGCTTAGGGGCGTGTCAGTAGGAGGGCAATGGCATCCTCAAAAATAAGATGTGGACTATGTCTTGTGACTCTCCTAAACAGTTGAATAATCAGAAATTGAGGTGCTGCATTCTCCGCTTTTCAAAGATGAGGTGACACCATTAGAGAATCCAGCGAGGGAAAGAATGCATTTCCCAACCAGAGAATGACCTTCGAGCTTTCTTTCCTCAATTGACTATAATTGTCGTAATTGTGAGTGGATTAATAAAGACAGAGAGCAGCCTATTGTGGAGCCCTTAACTGATAATGTGCTCATCCAGATAATTTTAGAAAGTCCCGGCTACTTCAAGCCGCACTGATGAACCCCTCTGGGGAGAAACGCAGTGTCTACGGCTGAATTGCCCCGGACATCGAAAACATATCTTTGATCTGCTTTTATTCAAAAGCGACTAACTCAGCTGTTATTTCTGCACGCACATTTCCAATATGGGTCCAAAATTGACTAGAAATATCATTTTTTTCTCTGCTGAAACAATATCTAAATATGGCCGCTTTTTTATAGACCTGGTTGGCCTATATTGTAGAGTGAGTGCTCTATATGTGAATAAAATACTTTATACTGATGAAGCAAGCCACTTTTAATGAAAATGCTCAGAAATGTGTAGAAGAAGCTCTTGTTTCATCATGGCACGCATTAGTGAAATAAAAAATATACCAAATTATACACTTACATGTGTCATCATTGATACAACTTTTGATCGTTGATCGACTTTTTTCCCCACCACCCCCTAATTTGAAAACTTTGGCGCAGACCTGTGAACGGTAATATCATCAGAGATTGATGGCTGGAATATGAGATCCTCTTACATACACGCATAATCTTTGTCGTGATTCAATAAATACATTTATTGACCTGTGTTTTCTACACAAAAAATGGTGAAACGAATTATGCAAGATATTGCATGATTTTCAAACAATTTTGTCAGCGAAATGAGGCATTGATGACATGGAAATTTTAATTACTTTATGAGTTAGTCATAATTACAGTTTGAAAAACAAGTACGTGTTTACATGGTTCAAATTATAATGTCTATCATGACAACATGAATACTTACGAATACTTACGAGGGCTTATACATTAATCAAACTGCTTTTAGTTGGTGGTTATGTATGTGATCTTGTGAATGCTCATATGCCTTTATTCTGAATATGAAAACATCTTGAATGAATTTTAAAATATGATAATTGATCATTTGGTCATTATTTACAGTTGCATTCAAATAGTTGCTCACTTTAAAGAAGACTAGCCACAGGTGGGGCAAAAATGATAACTGCGGCTGACCGAAACCGGCCCAATTCTTGGCAACCGAAAAGTCGTTCTCTCTGACAGTAATTGATAGCGCCGGGATAAAGCTGAAAACAGCGCAGTTTACATGTCAATCATGATTATGATTGCATCAGTTACACCGTGGATGCATGTCTAAACTATATTGGTCAAAATGATGACACTCTAGATAATAGTTCATTCTTTGGTTGGACAGAATTGAATGTTGAAGAAACATCTTGATGGCAGCATTTCAGCCAGAGGTTGTGTATGAAATATATTGAAAAAAATTGCGAAACATTTCTCTTTTCTTTCGTAAAGATGCGGAAACAAATTTTGTACATGGCATACGAAAATTCACTGCCGAGGTCAATATAATAAACATTCTACACAGCTCGGTCTGTAACTTTCTGCAGTAACTGACACTCATTATCTTCAGGAAGTTGTATGTGGATACTTCACAGATGTTGGGATTTGGCCAACCAAGACGTTTTCTCAGTTGGGTCTCACTCTGACCTGTCGTAGATACCTAAAAAATCTGATTAGAATGAAAGCAAGATGCCTAGGGTTCAAAGATAGAAAAAAGCACAGAAACATCTGTCTTACGGTCACAGCCAAAAACAACCTGACTCTTTTTTTTCTTGTGGACTCATTGTTAGACAATGCCATTAACAAAACTTTGAAAAACACAGACGCTGGTATGTCAACTGACAACTTTATCGAGTGGATTAAAAGGGAATCTCCAAGCTATGATAACTATCCTGATCACATGATTATGGTATCATAGATCAATTCTCTTCAGCTAAACATTAATAATCGATGAGTCTGAATTCACAAAAACTGAATGTTCAAAATCGAGTTGAAGGAAAAAACCCCGCTCGTCACGTCTTTTGCCTTTGATCACCGGTTGTAATTATCGGAAAAATGAGATAATTGTTCAGTTCCGGATATCATTGCTTTCATCAACAGTCCTAATGCATAATAGCTTCACAAGTGTACGAGAGACGGTATTAATTTCAGCGAGAAGAGTTTGTGTATTGCTCTCCTATTTACAATTTCATTTTACTACCTATTCTTTGTAATTGGAATTTATGCGTACAACATGCTTGGTTAATCTTTGAAAAAGGATTTTGTTTTAGCTCAGATCAGGGTTGAAAACGGCAGGGTTTTGGCGTTCGGCGTATTCAAAGGCGGACGGTCGAGGCTCGGACGGCAGCCGACATCTCTATAACCGACTGGTTGAGGAGTAGGCCTACATGTAGATCGCCTAATATCACTTGGTCAACTTAGACGGCTAGAAATTATTCAATTTCCATATAGAATACATGATATAGCAAGCATGCTTACCTTCGCTACTCCGGATAAGCAAGAGTTCCCAATAACAATGCAATTATACAATGCAAGTATTCGTACATTGATAACATATTTCACACGGCAGAAAAGACAGACACTCGGGGAGACTAATCCATTGCGTTATAGGACTACGTTGTGAATTATGATGCACATTTTCAAAGTCATTTATACAGTACAAATATATTGATAACAGGGAATAAAACTAATGACCGAAAAAGTCATAATGATGATACAACAACATGATTCCTGACTGAGCATTAATATTACGAAATATTTTGTCCCTGAGAGTACTACGTGCATCATTAAATTTGATTTGAGATGATTTACTGAGATAAGAATGACTTGTTTATTTCTGAGGGGATTCCATTGACTTACGATATAATTAAGAAATCTCTACACCGAAGTTCACATTCGGGTCTTTTGAGTCTACATTGATGACCGCGAAATGATGTATAAGAGGCTGGAACAAAGACCTCCCCAAATGTATCATACATTTTTCATTTCAGTGAATCCTCCAAGAGATTTTGTGATGCCTGTACAACGTCAATCAAAATACTCACGAACCACTGTCAAATATTCAGGTTGTAGGCCCTATTGCCATTACCTGTCGTTGAAGTGGAATCCTTAATTCATTGCATCTCCTAAGCTCCATGTGTTGATGCACTGAAATTATTCAAGACATGGAAAATCTTCTGACAGACAGGCTAAGGAATACACAGTTCTTACAAAAATCATGTAAGGGCTGGAATATTGGATTCTGGAAACTGTATTTGAGATACTGTGAGGTCTGAAACTGCATACATAACTAAATAAATTGAACGCAACTGTTGTGTCACATAACATGCGTTCAGGCACTTTTAAATTATGTTGCATTACAATATGTTCTCAAATGAATGTCGTCAACGGTCCATGGACAGTGGTCGGCTCGATAAATCGTGCGAAGGAATGAATCGCGCGATTATTTTTGCTAAGTGACTCCTCACTTTTATTTTCCTATTCAGTCTTTCAACATTTGAGATAACGACACTGCACAGAAATGTGACACTTATGCGCGGGTGCTCGCACCTGAGATCATGTACAGCTAGGATAGGACAGGCTTGCCGTATGACGCGATTATTTTCATTCTAACGCCGTAGTAAATCTGTATGTGAACCCTGTGAGAATTCCTACACATCACAGGAATGCACAATTCTTTACAATGGCAGCAAGCATGTTCGTATAGTAGGGCCTACCCGCTTTATACGATCATGCATCTTGTCAGGCATAAGTAGGTCTCTTTGGAAATATATCTCCGAATTGAAAGCACATGTGAAGTTATTGATAAGAGCATTGATACAGAGCCTGTTTTACATTTAACATGTACGCTATGAACCTAACCCAGCAACATGCACTCTCATATACAGTGTAGTGCTTTCTAAATATTTTAAAGTCTTTGGGTTTCAATTGATTGGTAATATGATTAATAATTGATATGATATAATTTCTTGTTGTATTGAATCAGTTGACATGTGGTTAAAACAAAATAGATTATTGTTAAATACGAATAAGACTTACCTCATGTGGTGCGGCACTTCACGCAAATTGAAGTCTGATGACTGTTATAAGACTATTCAGATAGGTAATGATCTCATTAAACCTGTGTCATCTTTTCGCTATCTTGGTATTGTGCTTGACCAAACTTTGTCTTTTTCTGAGCATGTGTCGAGAACTGTGGCAGTCTGTTTTGGTGCATTGCGACAGATTAGAACAGTGCGCCGATCCATCACAAGACCATTGGCAAAAAGTCTTGTGGAAGCCTTTGTTTTTTCGAGACTTAATTATTGTATTGGCGTCCTGCATGGCATCACTAAAGTTCAACAGGGGAGACTGCAGGCCATCATCAATACCTCTGCTCGCTTAGTAACGAATCTACCACGTTCTGCCCACGTTGCCTCAACACTCAATGAATTGGGTTGGTTGGTGGTTGGGAAGAGCATTGACTATCATGTGTCAATGCTTGTTTACAAATGTCTGCATAATTGCGCCCCCCAGTGTACCTCGCTGATCTGCTTGTTTATAAATGTCTGCATAATTACGCCCCAGTGTACCTCGTTGATGTGCTTGTTCGCATAAGTAAGTTACCGGAACGCTCAGGCCTTCGTTCCTCTGCTTCTGGTGCATTGAATGTACCCCGGACAAAATTGAAAACATTCGGAAGCAGGAGCTTTTCAGTCTGTGGCCCGACAACTTGGAACACTTTGCCATCATCCGTCCATTCACAGAACTCTGTCTTGTGTTTTAAGAAGTTTTTAAAAGAATTGCTGATAACTGAGTGTACTCTTGCATGAAATGCTCAATGTGTCTTGCACGCTGTGTTTTTTTATACTTATTGTACGTTGGCCTTGAAGCTACTTTGCATATGCCTTCTTTTAAATAAATTCTTTATTCATTCATTGATGCATGATAAATCTCATTGCAAGATTGATGGAAGAAACGGCAAGAGTCTAGTTTGATAAAGTTTGATAAAGACCATAAAAATACAAATATAGCAGATAGCAGAAACCGTCGACCAAACGTTAGTCGACTTATGTCGCACATTTTGTCCCCGTTTTTGTAACCACGGACTCGAGTTTACAAATGGCGGATTGAGAGCACCTGATATATTGCTCCGATGAGGTTTCTTCAGTGCTGTGACATAAAGTGAAGCACACAATTGGAGAGTAGCGCCCAGGCTTGCCGTGGGAATTGATTTTGAATTCCCATTCCCATCCCATTCCCACGGCAAGCCTGGTAGCACCTCATGTCAGATTTGCAGTAGAGCCTTTGTAATAGAATCTCAAGACTCTTTATGCCTTGTTTCCGACTCTTCAGTGCTGTGATTGGTAATACTGTATTCTCAAACAGTCACAAATGGAGGTTCGTATTGATTAATAGCGTAGTAATACTTTCTATGCTTAAACAGGAAAAGTGTCTCAAAATCGCAATTTGAATGGAAATTAACGGATTCATAATGAAGCTAATGGTCTAAAAGTCAAAGACAATATGTCAGATAGATTAACTGCAAACTTCTAATCACTGACTTTGAGAAAAACTTGGAATGTTCAGAATCGCGGGATTTTCACTTAATCGTGACCTGAGTCGCACGATTCGGAACCGTGCGAAATTCGAATCGCGCCAACCACTGTCCGTAGGCCAAATCCGACGACTTGAAGTGAAAAATCTGCTTGAAAATGCTCTAAAACTGATAGTCATAAAAGCGCAGATCATAAGGATTGAGTTTTAAAAGGATAACAGCATAATAGGCCTATGAGACCGCCACGCTCTGGGTGCTGTTAAGGAGAAGCCAGTTTTTCATCACACGCACCGACCGGTTTTCGGCGATTACTTGCGTCACCGCCCTGGGCATCAAAATCCCGGAAAATTCCTGCCTTGGTCCACTGTATGTGCAGTAGGTGATCTTTAAACAATAGACGCACCCTCCCTTTGAAATACAGGTTGTGAATGATAATATATTTACTCGTATTTTGCAACATTTATTAGCGACATTGTCAGGTTGATCATTGAACTTGAAGTGCATTCGTAGGAGTATATCATATCGATTCATTTTCATCTTTGATTCATCTTTATTTAGTGAATGATTTTTCAGTGCTCCTGTTTCTCTTTCTGGCAATATTTCTTTCTTTATTCAAATAAAATCAAAAGTTTTGATATTTACAAGACTCGAATCTCATTCTTACTTTCTTGAAGCATATGAGGAGTGGAAACCCAAGAGCTACAACTGAACTACAACAAAGGACAAACAGACAGCTAGTTAGAAAATGAAACCTGAAAATCTTTCTGATGTTCTACTTTGTTTTGAAATAAAGAGACGATGAATGTGCTTTCATGATGCAAAGAGTCAAAGTAAATCTCAAAAACAAATCACTGTCACTACGCTTCTTGTTGGTTTTCTCGCACAATCATATGAAATGACATTTAAACCATTACTAATACCCAATCTCTTTTTATTTATGACAGAATAGCATTTCTGCAAGACGCTACGCGAAAATAACCTGATGGATGATAGTCCTTGAGTACCTCTCTATGTCTTTTATATTCACTTACGTCTATTTCCATTGATTAGGAGTTATAATGAATCTGCAAAATTTGTATTCACAATTACACAAAAATCATTCAATGGAATTCCTCCTCATATTTGCAAGTCGCTATTTACCCGGCAGGCCATCCCCTACAGAGATTTCGATATTGCTTATAACTTCATAATGCTGTTTCACATATCTGCTACTCAACAGTATAAATAATTCTCGCATATATTTAGTTGCATTCATAGAAATAGATTGCTATTTAGCTATTTATTTGCATTTTGCTAAACTGCTTCAAAACGATGCCACATGCAGAAACTAACTAAGTGAGCAAAAAGAAATTCTTAAAATGCCTTGCTGAGATAGGAAAAATAGTCGTGTGTCGCTTCTGGATTGCTCTGAATTCCTTCAAAATGCTCCGATCGCCACGATTCCTTCAGATTCGAAGAATTCAGATCATTGCGCAAAAGTTTTCTCGATAATGTTGGGCCCTCCGATCATTATTACAAAAGTTAGCAGCCGCATGAAAATAAGTTCACAAACTTCTCTATAGAACTTGACATCGACTGTGTCTCTTTGCTGTGTGATCCGGTTGATAAGTCACTGAAACTTTGCACAATTTGGCGTGTTTGATGTTGAAATGACTGCTCATTGTTCGATTGCTATGGTATTATGACAGCAGATTGTGCTATTTCATTACCGTTACATGTTCCAATCACAGAATTAGACAGGTCGTCTCTTCTTCTGTTTGACTAGAAAGGAAACATTGGAACATGTAACGTTAATGAAATGGTACAATCTGCTGACACAATACCATAGCAATCGAAAAATGAGCAGCCAGTTCAACACTGAACACGCCAATTTCTGCAAAGTTTCAGTGACTGTTATCAACCGGATCACACAGCAAAGAGACACAGTCGATGTCAAGTTCTGCAGAGAAGTTTGTGAACGTATTTTCGTGCGCCTGCTAACTTTTTTGATAATGATCTGAGGACCCAACAATCACGAGAAAACTTTTGCGCAATGATCTGAATTCTTTGAATCTGAAGAAATCGTGGCGATCGGAGCATTTTCAAAGAATTCACAGCAATCCGCAAGCGACGCACGACCATTTTTCCTATCTCTGCAAGGTATTATAAATTTCTTTTTGCCCACTTAATAAGTTCCTGCATGTGCCATCTGTTTGAATCAGTTTACACTTCTAGCAAAGTGATGCGGTTAAACAATCTAATTCTGTGGTTCCAATGTTTCCCTTCTAGTCAAACAGAAGAAGAGACGGCCAGAGACCACAGAGTCTAATTCTGTGGTTGCATTCGCATTTTCATTCAACCGCAAATGCGTGTGAAATTCTCGCGCGAATAATGCAATGTCCCTCAAACACTACTCACACTACAGAATGATAATAAACAATAAGAATGAGACGAAATGAACGATGGATCAAATTGCCATACAAATGATATGCGGTCGGTAGGACTCAAACCTGCGACTCCAGGTTATCTACGAGTAGAGAAGTACCTAAGCCGAGCCGAACCGATGGTAGCTCTGCTCGGCTCGGCTTGAAATCATCTTCCCTTGGCTCGGCTCGGAGTCGCGGCTCTTCGGCTTGGCTTAAAATATACTGTTTGTTGTTTGGCCCATCCCATTCTTTCAAGACAAGAGAAGCCATATCGAAGCACATATTACTACTCATAATGTGTCTGAAATAACTTCAAACTTTGTATTGTGTACAATAATACCTTTGAGGCAGCTGTTCTTGCGATCGCTCAACTGTCACCATTGACTTCGTTATATATAATGTAATTCATTGAGAAACACAGCAAACTCAAGCTAATCCTGTTTTTTATTCAAGTTGTTGAAAGAAATTACATCGAATTATTTCCCGAATTTTCGTGATTTAAATTACTATATTATGAAAGCATAAATTTATCAAAGAATTAAAATTCATTCATTTAAGAGATTTTAGGCAGACTTTAAGACCGTTGCCTAAACTCAGTAATGGACAGTTTTGATATTCCTATGCTAAGATTGATGGACCAGAGGCTCTTTATTATTCGTCAAGGACCACCATCCTTAAATAGTAGCTTGCGCTGTGATAAAAGTCTTTCTCAAAATTTTATGATAAAACTGATGCGTTATTATATTAGCCAGATGCATCAGATCGGTAGAGAAAATAAAAAGTAGAAAACAGGGTAGGAAATTTGTAAGAATAATAGACAAGGAAAACCATAGCCATGTACAAATATTGCATCAATGCAACCAGGAATCTTCATGAGACAAGATAATCATTGTAATCTCACCATATTACTAACTTTGATCGTCAAGTGAAGAATTCCTTCACAATCTATAATTGCTGATGCAACTGTAATTATATCCTGTAAATGTTCTACAATCACCACTTGTCAACAAACTATGTGTATAGACAATATACATTAGGTTGAATTGTAACTCTGTTTTACACAAAATTGAAACGGTTCGGCTCATCTCTGCTTGAATATTTCAAAATCACATCGGCTCGTGGCTCTTCAGGTCGAGTCATGTACATCTGTAGCTACGAGCCATTTGAGAGCCGTGTCAATTGGCAGGATTTGTCAGTTTTATGCTGTAAATCGGTCTCAAGTCAAAATTGACAGATTATATTGTCTCACAATATTAAGGTGCATTCATTCATCTGTATGAGCGGTTACTGCAATTTTTCAGCTCAATGCAACTGATATTCCAGCAGAGAATGCATAATTTACATATATTTTCAAATATCTCTGTTTCAGTTGCATTCAGCTGAGTCAGGTTTTCATAAATAAAAAAAAGAAAATTGCCGGTGGTAAAACAAGGTTTGCACGCTTTTCTCACCTTACACCGCTTTTGTCCTTCCGGATCGCGGGTTTTTGCCTGATTCCACTTTCGATTTTCGCTCGCCAAAGTGCTGTATTTCCTGCATCTTCTCTAGTTAAGCCAACTCACTGCAGTTCAGTCTTGATGGTATCGCCTCAGCGGCGTCTGGGCCGACCTCGCTCTTTCCATCGATCTTCATCTCAAACACTCTTCTGATGTCTTTCTTCTCTTCTCGGAGGCACACATATCCAAACCATTCCAATCTTCTCATGAGATCTATGTGATAGGCAACACATTTGCTTCGTTCCTTACATCTTCATTTCTCCGATGTTCCTCCAGGCTGATTACAAGGCAGTGGCTGAGCTTTCTCATTTCACAAGAGCTTATCTTGTTGGCCAAATAACCAGTAGTTGGCCACACTTCATTTCCGCAGAGCAGAGCTGGCCATATGACTGTCTTGTAAATAAGGATCTTCAACTTTGCAGGCATCCTTTTATCGCATAACACTCCAGATAGATCTCGCCACTTGTTCCATTCTTTGATTATTCTGACTTCAACCTCCTTGCGACAACCTTCTTCTTGGTGAATAATGGTTCCTAAGTGCTTGAAACTAATACTTTGAGGTAGAGCATCATGGCCAGTCGCATCATACTTCTTAAGTCTTATTACTTCATGCTTTCCTTCTGGAGGCAGGTGGTCCGTTATTGTACGGCTCAACTTCATGCCGGCTCCCTCCAACTCCTCTCTCCAATTATCTAGCCTTACTGTCGAGATTCTCGTGATTCTCATGGAAAAAATGACTACACGCTAAAAGTTTACACGCTTTGCCTGAAGTTATTGGACGCATAGACCTTCTCCACGCCGATGGTATGGAATGCTGCCACAATTTGACGGTATAGAGAAATCAAGTTGTTTCTTTTGTTATAACTGATCAATTTACATATTGCTATGCTGTTGTGGTGTTGTGTAGATAGCACACTACACATCAATTTACAAACAGTTGATTCAGTAGAAACAAAGAATTCTCACAAGGCCACTGCACATGCCGGCACGACCATCTCAAATGCGTTTGTGCAGAATATAAAGCTAAAATGTAAGCAGACGTTTGAATAGATAATGAAATATAAGTGCATCAAGGAAATAAAAAATGAATAAATAACTGAAACAGAGAAAAATAATTATGAAAAATTTAAATAAAATTCCTAATAGGTTTGACAATGTGAATTCCGTTACTATCTCTTGCAGTTCACAAGAGAACAAACCTAGTCATGAGCTAGGCAAGATTTTACTCAATGAATTTTGTAGGAAAACATAACACTTATTTTCAAGATTAATTTTGCTTTGAAATGCAAATTAATGCAATTAATAACAATTCAACTGCATGGAAAATCACTCAATTATTTATGCAAAGTCATCCGATTTCCGATGTTGGAAAATTCTCTACACGGCTGATGTTGTCTTGGTTGAATATCATTTTCCATTATTATTCAATTGCTGTACCGGAAAATTTCAAAATATTAAGCTGGAAACATTCTAAAACATGAGTATCTCCAACCGAGTGAAAGTAATTCCTCTATATTTTTTTCTTTTTTAACTATTTCTATTTTCTCTATTTTGTGGTTAATACAAATTAACAAAGCAGGGAACTTCAGGGCAAACTAATAGGCCTTAGGCCTTTCAAAATTCGCTTTGAGGAACATGAACGAAGTTTACGCTTGCAGAACAACACTAGTGCCCTCTCCGAACATTCGTTAAATGACCAAGACAGTAACTTTGACATTTTTGATTTCACAATCAATATCATTGCCAAGCATAGTTCGCCTCTTGAAAATCGTCTGGCTGAAGCTCGCTACATCAGAAAAAGGAGACCACAGTTCAACCGTAAAGACGAGCTGGTTGGCTGAGAGATACTATGTCTGCCGTATTATCACCCTGATATATAAACCACTCGCTCTGGCTGCTTTTGCCTTCTCTTTAGTGCACTGAGGCAGCGACTGCGTCGCGAAACGTTTGCCGTGTAAACACTTTTAGCTATTCGATTTTATTAAAGCCGTTACTAAAGGGAGTGCCGTATTTTTTTGCTCAGCCTCATCAAAACAGAGGAATTATCTATTTTTTGTCCTCATCACCTGTATGGATTGTCCTTTTATAAATGCATGGGAGAATTCATTGATGTTTAGAATTTTGTTCTAGCGGGCATCCTCAAATGTTGGTTCGTGACATCATGTAGATATGCGACACGGTTGCATCGGTAAATGTTTGCCGACACATATTTACGATCACCACATGCTCCTCCTGCGACGGTTCTCTTTGAAGCTTGGCGGGATAACGTTCAAGCTGTGCAGTGAATCGCAATGCCGAGACTGATCTGTTAAAGCCGCGACCAAGGCCATGTTTACAATCATTCTCACTCGAGTGGAAAGCGACAGTTTAGCGTCGTTTCACATGTGCCATGTACTGTCAAAATATGTCGCAGCAAGATGAATGACTGCTAATTGAATAGATGATGCTGTTGATCATTAATTTCATGAGGTGACCCCATATGATCTGACATTTGCCCTGTATTCACAGGTACCCTACAGGTTTTACATTTAATAATAACATTCAAATGTGCGAACGAATATCTCGATCGCTCTACCCAAATCAATCAGAAACTTGAAACATTTGATATAAAGAGAAATCAAGTTGATTACCAAGGAAATTTGATGAACCTCATTGTGATTTTAAGTCTTTAATAAACACGAAATTGAAAACTTGATCTACTTCTTGGCTCAATTGTCGAGTTTGTTGAAAATTCATCGCTTCCAATGCTTCCGCTTATGGTCTGATAACTGAAATGGGACTTAATAGTCCGGCAGACAGAACGAGTTTCTGTAGGGAACAAGGACGAAAATGAGACCTTCACAGAATGATGTGCATCCTTTGCCTACTGCGAATCTGCGCGTCTGCCGAGTTGTAGTGAGTTCCTCTTCTTGTCAGATAGGATCAAAGAAAAACACATGCTAATCCAATGGGACGCAGATTGCATCTTTAGGCCAAAATGAAATTTTCTTTGTTTTCTCTAATCAACTGAAAAGTCCTAATTCTAGAGCCATAATTTTTGGCATGGTATTTCTTAAGGTCATTTCTATCACGTGTATGTGATATTGCCATGCCTCTGATCGGCGATGCATGCGAGAATGTGGTTCAGCGTGAATGAAATGGGCAACATGTTTGTGTTTGCCGACATTAGGAGGCTCGCCAAATCTGATTGTGTGTAGTTTCACAGACAGGGGTACATGAACATAAGAAGAAATGGCCTGAAGACATAACTTGCCGAAAATTAATGCTCTATGCTTAATACTTTTCAGTTAATAAGATAAAATACAGAAAATTTCATTTTTGCCTAAAACTGCAGTCTGCGTCCCATTAGATTAACTGTGTTTTTCTTTCATCAACTAGATCCCGGCGATCGTGCAGAATCATTGTAGACAAAGGGTGCACATAATTCTGTGAAAGTCTCATTTTCAGCCTCGTTCCCTGCAGAAACTTGTTCCGGCTGCCGGACTGTAACTGTATCCGCCTCAGACAACTTTGTGTCATTTAAGAATTAGGGATGGACGATTCAGCTCTCCTACTAAGATCTTCTTATTTCATGACACAGTGCACTGTACATGTGCGCAATTCAGGAGTGCTCTTCGATGACTGGACAAGCTGAAGGACTGCACATGAGGCTGCTTTGTTATTTATCCGTGTCGACCTAGCTTCCATCAACCGTTGAAGACGCAGGACGCCAAAGTACTGACCACTCTGAAGTATGTAAGTGCAAAGGAAATCGACCATAAAGTATAAGGGAGCTTAATTGTTGCAGTAATCGATTTTGACATAAAAAAAGGCCGTCTCTCTATCCATTTTCTAGGTTTTGAGGGGCACCATTATAGAAATCTGAGTGCTGTCAATAGACCAGATATTGTAGGATACTGATGCGCACAACAATTACTTATTGACAAGAATTATGGTGTGTTTTGGGCCTTCTTTTTTAGTGACTGATGCAGTATAGGCTAATCACATGCAGAGGCCTATTTGAAGAAAATAGTGAGATAGGCCTAAGTCTATCTCGCCGGAGTAGACTTTGTAAGACTTTGTACAAGACTTCTTGTGGTCTAAAAAACTATTTGATCATTTTTTTGCAAATAATCCCATTGTTTAAATACATGTGCTAGCGATTTTTTGCCTTGATATGAGTAGCATGAAACTTGTTGGATATCAAAATGAATGAACATTTACTAACAGGTATCCTAATTGAGAGGTAATAAAGTCGATTATCAAGGAACTTTCACGAACTGCATCATAATGGAGATCTTCATGTAAAAGTTGAGATCTTACTGTGCTTCTTGTATAAAATTTCAAGTTTAACACAATTTTCATCGGCATGATTTTATGATTCACTAAATTCATGCTTCATTTCTTCAATCTGGAGGGTAATGTGGACCCATTTACATAATTTAAAGTTAATTATGAACATTGTCTTTGATGATCACGCTTAAGAAAAGACTCGTATTCCTGAGGCTGAGCATGAAAGTATAATCACCTATCGAATTGCTAATTTAACAAACATTTCCTCTCAGCAGTTGTCATGACACAGAGGATTTGCAAAATACCATTATTTCTTCTATAGTCCGTTTCATAAAAAGTGGATCATCCTAAAATTTGACTAAATAAAACATAAGTATGATACAGAAAGCATTTTCATGTTATTTCATGTCCCTAATATATTTAAATGTCCTTATATAATCTGATAAGCTATGATACAGTAACGGTTCTTAAGAAGCTAATATTTTGTGGCCCTACCCTTATTGTCAATGACATTACCAATTCGTCTAGGCATTGATTCGATGATATCGTTGATTTTTGACTGATCTAACTTTCTCCACTCTCTTTTTAACAGTGACGTAAGTTGTGATACGCCATCTGTAGGTAGCAGTGAACGACGAACGTTACGTTTTAGAATACTCCATACATTTTCTATGGGATTCAGATCAGGAGAACGAGCTGGCCAAGATAATGTCCTAAGCCCTAATTGAGACTTGCATAAGTTAACTCTACTACTCCTGTGACACGTAGCATTATCATCCATAAATAACCAAGTCGATGGATCACCAAGTTGATCTGTCATTTGGCCAATGTTCATTCGTAAAACATTCACATAGCGTTCAGAATTCATGGTTCCTTGCTGTATGTGAAGTTCAGAGCGGCCATTGGTTCAAATGCCAGCCCAAATCAGTAGAGTCGCACCACCTTGTACCCGGGGACGATGTAAATGTCTCGGAATTTCCTGATCAGATTTCATCCATAATCTCAATCGACCATCACTATCCTTCAGACGGACTGATGCCTCATCAGACCAGACAACCCGATCCCATTTGATTTCGCCAGTGACAATGACTCATTGCCCATCTGAGACGTCTTTTTGTATGCTGATCTGATAATTCGATCTGAGAGGGCCTCTTATAGCTCTTGAAATTCGACTCAATAGGTCTTCTACGAATAGTGGACTTAGAAATAGACGAGTCTAGTGCAGCCATCTCAGTTAACGAGAGACTTGGATCAACTTTAACAAATCTCAAAATTAGGCGGTCTATACGTTTGGATGTTTTGCGTGGACGGCCAGAGCCCTCTTTACGAGAGAGTCGAAAATCATCATTATGCCATCGATGCACATTTGTGTAAGGGACATTTAGTCGCTTGCTTGTAGCTCGCAAAGAAAACCCTAATTCTAGCAAGGCTGACACTTTGCCTTTTGTGAATGCGATATCGTTATTGTTCATTTGTGCTTTGTATTGTTTTCAACCGGTAAGAGATAGATTTCTAGCTGAAAGCAATCAGGAGTGCTGCCAACACCACCGCAACGAAGTCAGGAAGCTATGGAACATGAAGTCCAGTTAATCACATGTAGCAGTTACATTATTGTTGATGAATAATGGTGATATACTGGCTCTGATTGACCGATTTTCTTTATTTTTGTTTTGCTTGATAGCTTTTGGCTTGTATAACAACATATTACATAACAAAGGAAACAAATGTAATTTTATAAGAGTGAGGTATGATTTTGTGTAACATTGCTAAATGAAGATCAAATTATCTACTACTTTTTTTATCTATAACAGGAAAACAACTCAATATTCATGCTTGAAATTTCCGACAATGATATTAGTAAGCACAACTGACATATCTTCCAAATTTCAGAGAAATTCGTTCAAGTTTGGCGGAGTTAGACAAAGTTGAAGTTAAGGCGATGTTTAAGGGTGATCCATTTTTTATGAAACAATCTGTATATTGCTATTGTGAATCGTGATCAGTCAATTCAGTGGTAATCCCTTCAAAACTACCGAAATTTGCTTATCTCAGATTTGTAATTGTAACTGGTCTCAACTCGAGTTCATTCAATGAAAGCGAAACTTTATACACATTGGAGATTTAATTAATACTGAATTGCTGGGTGTCCCAAAAGTCGCGCAAAACTTTGAAAGGCTGTAATTTGCTTCAATTCAATCATATTCACATGCGACTCCTTTTAAAATGTACCTCAGATCGGGGAATTTGATGTACCACTGTTTGATTTCTTCATTGTATTCTATTTTGACGTTTATATCACATAGAAAGAAACACTATAATTTCATGATTCTGAAGTTCACAATTGATTCGACATCAATGCATTGTTAAGTTGGTGAAATTCATTGATCTTGTACCAAGCCATTGTTGTGTGCACATAGTACTTCGATCGGTCAATTATCGTTTGGATGTGTATTCTATTCACACGGCAACCTTCCACATTCAATGAATCTTTACACTAGACATGGATCTCGAAACACACATTGAATCTGTTGAGCTTTTCTTCACCAGCGGCAAGTCCTCTTCAGCGTCACTGCGCGCTTACAATATAGCTCATGGTTATCATCACGATCCTTTTAGCGTTTTTGCCATCTCACGCTTGATTCTGCGACCCATTCTCGAGGATGAAAGGGAAGAATGTCTAAGGGATGAACTGGAAATGCAACAGTCAAATCCACAGTTTGGAGCTGCGAGTTGTCGTTCGGTTTCTCGGAGAACAGGTCCTTAAACCAGTGTTTAAAGGATCCTACGACACAGATTGTGCCTCTACCCATCAGGGATGCGGAGTCGGAGTCCCGGAGTCCTATCATTTTTGCTGGAGTCGGAGTCCTATCGAATGATAAGACTCCAGACTCCAGCCTATAACTAGACGCGAAATATAATGCAAGCAAATCATTTATTCTCGTGCATAGCTGTCACTGTCTTGATGACTGTCTTGACAGAGCCAGCAGTGCATGAAAAAGCTTGTAATACTTGAGGGAATGAACCGTGATAGTGAAAAAAAGGATTGTCTTTTCACTCGGTGATTTAGTAGAGAAGACAAGCCTTCCTAGCCTCGATCACACCTGCACGCCGAAGGTCACATCAGAGACAAAAATGAAATACTAGTTTGTTTGAGAACATTGCATCTTACCCTCACATTAATCGTGTGTGCTGGCTCCTCTAAAGCGGATATTAAAATCGAAAGTGTACTCATATTTTTTGGAGAAGGATGGGTATTTTCGTGCCTGATAGAGACTGGAGAAAAACCGTGTGAAGCACACATCAAGAAGATGGGAGGAGCCGAGTCGCATGCATCCAACTTAAAGCGACATTTGATCAACTTTCATCGAAAATGATTGATAATTGATGCAATGATCATTAAATATCGATTCAGGTAAGCCTATACTGATCTGTGATGTAGGCTACCAGTTAATTTTTCAAAAAACTAAGCTTATATACTTGCCACCCGGAGTCGGAGTCCTATCAAAATGATAGGACTCCGCATCCCTGCTACCCATGCAGACTGGATACTAACCAGGCACTCACAGATGATGATAAGGAAAAGCGCATTGCTTTCGCACGGTTCCTCCTATCAGGTGCTCTTGATCTCGAGTCGATTCTGTGGACTGATGAGTCCTTTTTCTCAATGGTGGGCCATGTGAATCGCCACAATTGTATCGTTTGGGGATCGTAAACACCACGAGAAGTCATGGAAAAAGACATCCATGCTCCAAAAGTGTGGATATGGTTCGGTTATTCTGCGCAGTATCGTCTAACTCCTGTCTTCTTTCCCGGAACCGCTACAGGAGAAAATAATGCCAACATGCTTCGCGATCATGTCATCCCACAACTTAGAAGGTGACGGCGTATGAATTCCACAGTCTTCCAACAAGATAGAGCACCTCCACATTTTTCAAATGTTACAAAATCTCTCCTGTCTCGAATATTCCCTGATGATCGGATTATCGCCAGAGGATATCCAAACCGGTGGCCAGCTCACTCGCCAGATTTAATACCGCTGGACTACTACTTCTGAGGTACTGTGAAATACAGTGTGTACTACTGTTTCACTCTAAGAAACCTCCACGAGCTACAGGAGAGGATAACGATGGTGATTGAGAACATCGACTCAGATGAATTGAGACGATCTGTCCTGAGTCTGCGCTCGAGGTTGGAAGGGGTCATCGAGTGTGGAGGAGACGCAATTGAGCAATGTCTTATGTGGACATTCATTTGTAAATTAGAGTTTGTTTTTTCTTTTGTTGATTGCATGCTAAGTAAAACATTAATTTTCAATCAGTATTTTTTTACTCATCGATATGCATGGTTTTAGCTATTAAAGTCTCAGAGCCAAAAAGTGGCAATTGCATAAAAACAGCAATAAAAAGTTTTGATTGTATAAAAACAAATTAACATCAAATTAAAAAAAATCGCATGTGAATACGATTGAATTAAAACTAATGACAGCGTTTTAAAGTTTTGCGCGACTTTTAGGACACCCACTTACCTAATGATTATAGGATTACAATTGTAGTTAAGGCGCATTCGCTTCTATGGAAGAAAGTATCGCAATTGGAAGTTCTGCTGCATAATTAATTTTATGTTAAAGAATCAAACAAAACTTGATATTACAATTGTTCAAGTCATCGTGTTGCGAAAATTCACAGGATTACAATAGGCAGATCATTAGAAATTCATCTTTTAATGTTAAAGAGCTGCGCAGTAATAACTGTTGATCTTGAATCACGACGCACGTCAAAATCCAGGGCGATTTTATTTTCCGAAGAGAAGATGGCTGTTTTAGGACAACAGAGCGACCTTGAGGGGAAGTGCGCGTCACAGTCTCATGAAGCAATTACCAAGTTTGCAACGGAAGGACCCGTCAATTCACAACAGCAATAACTGTGAAGAGAAACCATATTCACAAAGTCAGAAAATTCAACACAGTAAGCTTGAAATTTTAGTCAACCTTGAGTTCAACTTTACTCTCAAGAAATGAAAGTAACTTATCCTTTCATTCAACATCCGTCAGCGTAGGGAACAGTAGGTCACGGTGGCAAGGTTTTCATCGCTGCGATGCTAGATACTGTTGCGCAAATTGGACCGTATTGAAGATCCGTATCCATGGTCCGGAGAGTCAATATGTAAGCACTATGAGACCAGTTTTACTATGGGTCCTTTTGAAGGTCCGAAGGTGTCTGTAATGACACTTATAGGGAATCGAGTGAGTTGAAGAATTATGAGCCGATTAGGAAGTCATACCATTTACAAGTTGCCTTAATTTCCTTACCCATCATCACCCAACTGCCTAATCAATCTTTTTCCAGTGATCTGTGCTTTCCCTCGCACCAATCTTCCAGAAGAAGACAGTGTCTTCCAATTTCTTGGTTGATTTGTCAATATATAAAATGCATCGAAACTGTTTGCAGCAAGAATTAGCATGAGAATAGCAAGTTTTGATTTTTTCCAATATTTTCCCTATTCTTGTACTAGCTACCGTATTTGAGAACTATCGATTTTATCAACAATAAGCATGAACCCTAGATGCCTTTGTTCATTTTTCAAGGGAGGCATTTTGGTATCCTTGAAATATATCCTACTCACAACGCTACTTATAACGTATCACACCAATTGCTTTTTTCTGCACCTCCATTATGTACCGAATTAGACCACGGATCGTATCTGTTACGCACCTTGCGGACCTTTTTGTGCCAAATAGATGCGAACCTTATCCATGGATTCGTGTGTTTGCCGCAATATTTTTGTATCAATAATAATAATAATAATGCTTTATTGAAAGCAAAAAATACATAGAGCGGTACATGGTTATGACTGCAAAGTCATGTAAACTGTGAAAATCTGACAAAGGAGTTGGTGTAATAAGATGGTTTCCGCAGAGGAGCTGTCAGTTCCCTTTGATGTCTAACTTTGCTGATATGTTGACGGACGTTGAAAAAGGAGGACAGGCGATGAGTATCACGATGATGAGACACTTTGCGGATGAGTTTGACGCAAACACGATCTAACATTTGTCTTAGGGATGGCTTGTTGTACATACTGCACCAACGTTTGGCCAAACGATCCAGACGTTCAAATTTACAAAAGTGTTTCATTTTCATATCACATACAATGGGCCAACAAAATGATAAACGAGAAAAAACAAGACCCATGTATGCCTGCCACACAACATGATCTTCATTACAATTGATCTTCAGACGCTTTGCAATGGACATAATACTACAGCATTTTTTGTATAAAAACGAGACATGAGAGTCCCATGTCAAATTAGCACTAAAGAAAACACCGAGGATTTTCAAATTTACAACTTCCTCTATGACTTCATCATTGATAACAATATTAGTACATCTGGTGGGATCAAAACGCTTAGAAAGAGTCATACATTTGGTTTTATTCACATTTATTGTCATTTTCTTTTTGGCTACCCAATTACAAAAGGTGTCAATGTCCTCTTGAAAAAGATCATTACTGGTGTTACCATTGGATAAGTGAATGAGGGTTATATCGTCAGCATACGAAATAACCTTCGTGTTAGCGAACTGTGGGACATCATTAATCATGACAACAAAAAGTAGAGGTCCTAACACAGAGCCCTGAGGCACCCCACTGGTCACCATTGCGCATCATTGCTTGCTTCTTCCTGTTATATCTGACCAGGTCGTAGAGAAATCATATTATTCAAAAAATGTATCCAAATAATTTCGGACCTTTGTCATGCGAATCCTTTCATACCCATAATGCGGACCCTATCATACCTTTAATGCGGAACCTTTCATACCCATAATGCGGACCCTCTCACACCCATAATGCGGACCCTTTCATACCCATAATGCGGACCCTATCATACCTTTAATGCGGACCCTTTCATACCTTTAATGCGGACCCTTTCATGCCCATAATGCGGACCCTATCATACCTTTAATGCGGACCCTTTCATACCCATAATGCGGACCCTTTCACACCCATAATGCGGACCCTTTCATACCCATAATGCGGACCCTTTCACACCCATAATGGGGACCCTTTCATACCCATAATGCGGACCCTTTCATACCCATAATGCGGACCCTTTCATACCGTTACTGCGAAACTTGTCATACCCCTAATGCGGGCAATTTTGCTTAACAGTTCAGTTCCAACAGGAGGTACGTCTGCGTTTATGCTGGCTTAGTTCATAAAGTGACTGCACTGAAGAATTCTCTTGTACCCATTGGCTGGAGCAGTTAATGATCAATCGCGCGATTCTTGAATGACCAGGAATCGTGCGTTTTTACTTGCAATGTGACTTCTCAATGAAATTTGCTTGATTAGATAAAAGCAATGTTTCTATTCACTCTTTCATCGTTTTAGATAATTGCAATACGAGTGTGCTCGTTGCTGAGATCATGTATAGCTAGACAGAGTTGCCGTGTGAAATCTCTATGGGAGCTCCCCATACTTCAGAAATGTACTTTTTATACAATAGCATTAAACACTTTCGTTTGGGTCAGGAACACGATTTATACGAATCATACATGTTGTCAAGATAGTCAAGCATAGTGGGTTCATATCATATCTCAGCATTAAAGTCATATTTATACGTATTGATTAATTTCTCATTTACATTCAGCATGCACACTATGAACATAACCCGGTAACAAGTGCACTTTCAGATTTGATAATTGTGAAGATTGCACCAGTTTGCCTGGGCGCAGAATAGGCAGATGTCCTTGCACTTGAACCATTTATATTTTAAGCGCAAAACCTTCTTGGCAGCAGTAGACGATGCGCTTTTCCCCTACAGAGACTCGTCAGTACGGCTCGAAGTGGCCCAAACTAGCTGAAAATATCCGGAATGGCTGAACAAGCTGAAGGCTGCACAACGAGCTGCTCCATGCGGCTGATAACTAGAAAGATTGTATAGATTACCAGTTCCAGATATTCTGAGCTATTGCACTATAACGAGCCGTATTGGCGAGCCATTGTAGGGCGAAACGCAGTGTGTAAGGCTGCTAAAGAATTCTTGTGCTTAAATTGGTCAAGTCTGAGGACATCTCTCTGTTAGACTAGAGTTAGATTTGCTAATAATTTGCAAGCGATGTCAAAATAGTTTCTTTTAATTGATGCATAATTGTTCTTGTTTAAAGACTGTTGGAAGAAACGACAAATAGATTCCTACACACTTGCAGCTATGTTCGATAAATTATGATTGATAAAACCCAAAAGAACCAAAACTGGGAAATAAAAAAATACTAATGATATACTTCATAGTACTTCAATCCATGACAGCAGCTTTGCTTCAAAATCTTGTAAATAGATTATCAGGACTTTTCATGTCTTGTTTGCGACTTTTCATGTGTTATGGTTTATTATGTTGTTTTCCAAAACATTTACATATAGGGTATCACATCAATTGATAGGGTAGTTGTGATTAGAATGTAAGATTATAAGGGTTTCTTGCCCTCAATTTTAATGGAAATCATTAAACTCTTAATGAAGGATGGTCTGGAAATTCCTTCATCTATCATAGGAGTTATCAGGAATTTGGGACATTTTGTTCGTTGTTAAATGAATGTAATTAACAATAACTTAAGCAGTGATGTAGAATAGGGTTCATTATCTCCATATCAATGACTTTAAGCTACAAGTATCGGCTTTTGTAATCAGCTCTGAGATCGTAGATTTTTCATTGACAAGCGTCCATAAATCCCTAAAATGTCAGTGAACATACAGACATGCCCTGCTTTTCTTCCCGGACAACAATATACCCATTTGATCACTTCATGACTGATACGATGGTAATCTATCACTTTACATGCTTTTCATCTTGATTTTTCCTCACATCAGTCAGTATTCGCCGCTTCATCAAGTCGGTGAATATCTATCCTTGTCATGCCTGTGGTCTTGACCATATTTGAGCACATCTCATTAAGTCGTGCATATTGTATCATTCTTTTCTACATTGTATCATTGATAAAAAAGCTACTGAATATGCCTAAAAATTCCTGAATAAATAAGATATTATGAGATAGATAAGCAAAGAAGAAGAACCTTATATTCGGTCAAACAGAGAACGAGATAATACTTGACTTAATTTTGTCATTCAGTATACAATTGGTGACATGAAGTTGAATGGAATGCTATATGTTGTCAATACGAAATCTCTACATGCGCACATTATGTATAACTGAAACAGCCTATCTGCATTTGCCATGAGCTTGCCACTTCCACTTTCAATCATAAACAGACAAAATATTCACAAAAAAATACACCAGCTCACAATAAAATAACACCAAATATAATAATATTTTGAACATTCATAATTTCCGCTATTTTCAATAATTGGCCTGTATTCACCAATCCTTCAAAACTAGCTTTGTGAACTATCAATTCTGTGATGCTTAGATGATGCATAAGTCGAAAATATTGACAACTTTGTCAGTTTATTTTTGGTCAATTAACTCAAGATCGGAAGTACCGTACTCTCGGACGCAGAGTGACAATGAATAGGGATTGTTTAGACAATCAACTTTGGCTTTCTTTCAACAGCATGAGCTGACACGTGTTGATTGATTGTATGAGAAACATGGATTAAATCGATTGCCTTTTAAGTAAAGAAAATAGAAATAAACTCATAATATAATGTATTATCTTAAGCGCTATCAATGACTATAATCATAGATAACGTCATACAAACGGACAAGATTGAGCGGCCCAAAAGATCAAAGTAGCTCCATCTGCAAACATGTGTGGGACTGCAATCAATCCTCGAGTCCCTTTTCTCTGTCGCTGCATACTGTGGAAACGTACATGTTAAGATCGCTGAAGCCATTTTATTAAAACGATTCAGGCCCTCATTCTGCATCATGAAAGCTTATGGTAGTGATTTTCTCCTGCCCTGGACTTAGCCCACTTTTGCTTTCATTTTATCTACTGTATGTTAATTTTCTGTAGTCCAATGTCTCGATTTTGACATGAATGCATGATTTTTGCTTCCTTAATTTCTTTCATAACTGTTATTTTAATGTCGATGACTTTCGGCAAGATTATTTAGAATCCTTTCGTATCTGACACTGTATTAGAGTCATCGAAAGAGCTCAAGATAATACGGTATATATTGTGAGTCTAATTATATTTTCTTTACTTAATTTCAGTGGAAGAAAAAAACTGTTTTAAATTTTTGAAGTCTCGATTAACCTTTGCCTAACACTCAATCCAACTAAACTGTAAAGTTTTCTAGACCTTCAATTATGTCACCAGCATGAACAGGTTAGTAATGAATCTTCAATAATTCATCAATTTTCCTATTTCTGTTTAAATATGTTGATTTTCAGTTTTGGGAAACCTGCACAAATTGTTGTGACAGTATTTGAATAATTTATGGGACGTAACGCTTTCATCTGTACTGTCTGTTGAAGATTGATTATCTACCGCCAAGTTTTACTACGATGTAGACCTGCTAGATAAAAGTGGATTCCTGACTGTTGACTGGAAAATCACTGATAGCAAAAATTGTAGATTATCAGCCTCTCCGTTGCTGGTTTATCTTATTATCTCATCAACACTGCCGTACAGATAAGCGGAACAACCTGATAGAGGCAACATGCATGTAAGTCGTTCAAAATTCAAAGTTTAAGTTTTATGGCATCATATTTCACAGAGAAAGAAAGGCAACATGATATATGAATCGGTAAAGTTTTACTGTTGAATTTTGAAGGGGAGACAGTGAAGTTCAAAGTGAGAAACAAGCGGGATTTTTCAGTCCTGTGCAGTTTTTAAGGTTCGGTCGGCACATGATTTTGTACACGGCTTGTGATTTTCTGCAAAAAAGTCTGCGTACTGTTATATTTTGTGCTATTGCCCATTTGAGAACAGTTGTAAATTATAACTGAAAATTCAATTAGAATATTTGAAAATTTACTCAACTTTACTCAAAATGTTTTCCTGCTTCGATAATCAAGGCATATGAGTATTCATAAGCCCATGATACTAGTCCGGCCACAAGAACGAGTTTCTGCAGGGAACGAGGCCGAAAATGAGACTTTCACAGAATGATGTACACCCTATTCCTACTACGAATCTGTGCGTCTGCCGAGTAATAGTTGGTTCCTCTTCTTGTCAGACAGGATCTAGGAAAGGCATATGTTAATCCAATGGGACAATCCAGGGGGGATTAATCCAGATTGTAGTTTTAGGCAAAAATAAAAGTCTCTGTTTTCTTTTACTATTTGAAAAGTTCTAAGTACAGAGTCATACTTTTTGACATGGAGTGTGTTCAGGTCATTTCTTATCATGTTCATGAACATCTATGAAGCTAAAAACTTTCCTATTTGCCAAATTCCCACTGTCGGCAAATACCAACATGTTAGCCCACTTCATCCACATTCTCGCATACATCGCCGATCAGAAGCATGACAGCATCACGTGTGCAAGACAGAAAATAACCTGAAGACTTTCCATACTAAATATTCCATGCTCTAGACTTGATGCATTTCAGATGATAAGAGAAAACATGGAAAATCTTCTTTCTGCCAAAGACTACAGTCCGCGTCTCATTGGATTAGCATGTGTTTCTATTTGTTCTTGTCTTACAAAATGAAATGAGGCACCAAATAGAACTCGGCAGACGCGCAGGTTCATAGGGCGCACATCATACTGTGAAAGTCTCATTTTCGGCCTCGTTCCCTGCAGAAACTCGTTGTGGTTGCAGTACAAGAGCCATCAAAAAATCCAACCATAAATGAATAGTAAATGCATACGTGTTCAAACTTATTCAAAGTAATTATTGTGTAAACGCATGTGTGCTTTTCAAAAAACAGTTGTGACTCACGTCCGCAAAGGAAATTGCCATATTATCAATGAACGACGGTCAGTCAGCTACTACATGGACATTGCGGCTTGGTGCCGGTACCTCTGTTTGTACAGCACAGCGATGCATAGCAGAGACATAGCATCAACAGGTGCACCGAACTCTGCTGAACAAATGGCGCATTCCTTATAGTGACAACAAGAGGCCTGACGGAATAACCCTTTTGAACTGAAAAGAAGCCAGGTCCTTGTATGAGACTTTACCTGCAGCCACACTTGCTGCTACATGCGAAGAACTCATGTGTGTTGATAACACCGCAAACAGACAGTGGAATATGCAAGGAATATAAAGTCATGTGAAATTTGAATGATAAAGACAGCATCCAATATCAGTACAATAATATCTATGGCAACCTTTATCTTCTAATGTAGAAATTATCCAATACTTTCGTTGAGGACAAATTGATTGCTTCCAAAAGTTTAGCATGCAGAGATAAGGAAGTTTTCAGTCTTTCAATATTACATCGTCTTTGATCGCACAGATCAGGGAATTTACTAAATACGACGTTAAACTGCACCGTTAAATACCGTTAAATTTTTACTCTAATTTGCATCGAAACTATGAGGCCCATGGTGAGAGTGCTGAAAGCTTCATAAAAGCTAAGGGCTTTCATTGAAATCATCGCAACATTAGAAACATCGTATATGAAAAAGATCGTAAACGATTCTTTAAAAAAAGACGCTATTCCAAGAAGATCTACCATAGATATCTATACTAACTATGCAGCAGAAGAGAGGATCTCTTCAAATCAGTTGAAAGGTTTAAAAAGCTTTTTGTGAGATATCCTCATTGTTTGAGAGGGCAACATAGAAATCATGATTTTCAATAGGTTAGATAGCAATTTTTATCTTAAGATGCCACCAGCATAATTTTCAAAAATGTCATAATTTTATGGTGTTTTTCATTTAAATGTTTTCATATAAATTCGGTGGAAGGCGTCTCATTAGTGAGAAAAGGGGAGCGTCTCAACAGGTGAGAAAAGGGAGCTACTTGTCGTTCAAATCGGCAGAACAAACAGCGCACGCATTGGGTTCGATCCCAAGACGTCGCGCATTGACCTCTATCTTTGGACTCTGAAAGCATCATGTCATGATAGAGAAGCATGATACGAAAAGACATATTGATGCGATTGATTAAGAGTGCATAGCTTTTGAAGATGTCACGCTCCAAATTGTCACTTTTCATCTTCAAATTTACATGCTTAATAATAGAAGTCTGAAAATCGACTCAAAACAGCGTAACGGAATTATATGAATCAGTGAATAAAAATATGACAATTTTTGATAATTAGAAAGGTCAGAAAATGATATTTTGTCTCGCTATTAAGTAATTCAGAAATAATAGGTGGCTAATCAACTGCAGATCATCTAGAAAACAGATTTCTTTTTAGGTTTTTGGAACCACTCTTCAGAAGTCACAAATTTTAAATGCTGACTTGCCGGTAACTGTCGGTCATTATCGTAAACATGCCAAATTTTCGTGGCAGAATTTGAACGAGAGGGTTCTTAAAGATCAAGGTGAAAATGAGGTCAAGAAGTGTCCTGATATTTGTTCGAAGCAATTCATTGTTTTTGCAATGACCGGAAATTATCAATCACCAAATTACAAGGGCTAACCTTAAGCGAGACACAATTAACAATGAATTAAATCACTAATCGAACTATTCAGTAAGTAAGACCAATGTGAAAAATAAGAATAAAACACAAATGTAAATGTTGATAATATTCAAATGGTAGATAATGGAAAAAATGGACTGTGTAAATATAAGTAGAGTGAGAAAAAAATGATAACTTACACGAGAACTCCTGCCTGTCTGCCACACTGTGTGTTGGGCAGTGTAGTAATTGCGGCATTTGCCTACATTGACAAGACTTAATCTGCAGGTCTGGTCGCCCAGATGCTTGTATATGCCAATTGCGTCAGACTGAAATTTAATGTTTTGATTGAGGAAAAGATAACGATAAGTGAAAAGAATTTGATCCCTCAAAAGGACCCATGTGGCCCTCCCTACAGGTTAAAGGAAATAACAACTAATACAACAAGTACAACAGATAACCTAATTGAAAAAATGTCCAATTGAGGTCATCAGCAGGAACTTGGGTAAGGATTCGCGTTTCGGCCCCTACTCCTGAACGCTCAAACTCAACCAAGCGGGGCCCTGCTATATGAAAGCAGCCTCGAAATTAATCAAGTCAATGAAAGAAAGTCAAGAAATTCATGACTGAGTTAATTCACATTGAATCTACATGTAATCGATATGCTTCCCATTTTGCCACTATTCTCTTTAACTTTAAGAATGTTTTCTAACTTACTAATTCTGTTTAATTGGCAGGTTTGAATTTGTATGCGAACGCATGATGTCAGTTTGAGTTAAAACTCCTACAACTTTATCCATTTCTGATCGATAGGTACAGACATGTTTTGAATACAAAGTGATATGCTTTAAAACGAATCTGAGTGATGGATCGAATAAAGAGACCTAAATTTAGGGTTTGAAATACACAGTTGCAAGCATCAATTGAAAGAACGATGTTGCCATATCGGTTTTCGAATTGAAATCCGTTGACAAGATTGAACAATTGTATTCTGGGCAGCTTACAAAATTAAAGTCTAAATAGTTTGAATAACAAATTTGATATCATTTGAATGAAGGTAACCCAATATCCCGCTCCATGAGCCATGTTATTAATAATTTTCTACTAAAGATGAATTACTAGGCTATTTTCACATCCTTTCCAATCTTAACAGGAAGCATTAGCCTATTGTTACAACCACGGTGCGTCTGAATGAGGTTTTGGATTAAAAAAATATATCATCGCCGAAACCAAATTTTTTGAGCTTAGTGACCCTCTAGGAATGGGAAATGATCAAAAAGAAAATCTTTTAAAGTACAGATTTTTATCTACGGCCTGTTTTCAAAATGGCAGCCATTTTTTCGTAAAACTCGCATGTCTAATGCATTTATTAGGACTTAAGGCATGCTACGTCACATGAATTAGCATTTTCTGATCACAGAAGAGTAATTCATGCAATAGTTAAAATCATAGAAGGGTGCCATGCAGTTGAACTACTGTTTATAAGTAGTATGTCATGTCTTGTACAGTATTTCTTAACTTCGGAATATAATGTCGATTAAAAAATGTTTTATTTCCTACTTTCGTTTGAAGGTGAATTTATCCCGGTAAGACAAAGAAAAAAGTCACAAATTTGATTACTAAAGATGAATTACTAGGCTATTTTCACATCCTTTTCAATCTTAACAGGAAGCATTAGCCTATTGTTACAACCAAAAATAACATAGCAAAAAAAATGAATTGAGGACGTGACAGATGATTTATGTCTTGTTGTAATTGGAGTGCTAAATACATGTAGGTTTTAAAAATCATTTGAATGAAGTTAACCCATCACAGCCCGATGCATCAATCAAGTCAAATCAATGACATTTCTCACTTGACTTAATTCCTTTTAAAATACACGATAATTTGAGAGACATGATTTTTTACAGGCTGCATCAATGTCTGCAAATGGAAAATAAGTTGTCGGCATAATTATCAAATGTATGTGAGAAAATACCTTGTATGGATCCGTTGAAATGTGATAGCTTGGTGGCAATAGACATCATTATAGATTGCAAGAAGTATTATGCAATAGTAAATATAGCTATCAATAATAGATATAATACTTTTGTTACTTTCGATATGTAATTTTCGCTAGAAGTCATATCGAGCTGTCTTCTTTATCTTTAAATGCTGCATTCTTGTCGGACGCTGACTATCTGAGTGGCTGAGCGCAAAGATGCGGTGAGCATTGGTCTTATTGTTTTGATAGTCAGCACTACTGACAAACGCGGTTTCAAGGTGCGCATCGGTCGGTGGACTGAGACCACAAACGACAGTGAGAGAATAATTCTATAACCAATCCCTGTCGTAATTAGTTGTCTTCCACATGAGTGTTGCAAATTATAACGAAAGTATGCATTTGCAAAAGTAATGCTGTCATTAATCAAAATTGTTCTCCATTTGTCTGCGATCGACGCTGAATTAATGATAGGGCAAAATGATTATTAAAAAATCACTGATTCTATACGACGACAATGATCCAGCCGAATCGCGAATCGCTTTAAGATATCAAACAATCCGATCTGAAAATAAAGTTCCGAATATTCGGATAATCGGACTATTTAGTCCGATTATCCCATTACCCACCTCTGGGTAAAAGGATGAATAATACACGTAATGATTAATATCAAGGCATTCCGACTAACTAATTTCATTATAGCTGAGCCTAATATTTTCAACGGATTTCATTGATTTCAAATCCGTAAAATGACCTTCTGAATAATTTGCTGTTATTTCAGACCTGTATTTTTCAAAGTATCATCAGGTAGCATTTTTCAGTGAATTAGATCACTTAATCTAGTTGTCATTATACGCAAGCACTCCTTAGTTTTGATCAAGCCTTTTGCATGTTTCCTGTTGTTAATAAGTAAAATCGGTGACTGAGCTGAAATTCCTCCCAGAATGAGTTCTATTCAGCGATTATTTGATTAAATCAAAATTAAACCGAACCCGTCAACGGCCATTAAAAGTTGTTGACGATCTTTCACTTCTATGGCGAATCTTTATCTGTGTGATGATCGAAATTCAAAGTCGTTAACTGAAAGGCTTTTAGCAAATAAAATTCCCATTTTTCCATCTACATCCACGTGTAATGAACTGATTTACAGTCTGGTAATAAAGAAGGAATGCTATGCGTGCTCTCAATATGAGAGAAACAAATTTTGCATTCGATCACAACTCAGAACAGACTCATGTCTCCCTTCGTTTCCCATGTTTGAGTACCGCTGAGGACAAAGCTTGAACAGTAATGAACGAAAGTTCATTGAAATGTTCGACGGACGAGCGAATTAAAACAAACAGAGAACGCGTCTCAGTAAATGTTTTCAGTAGCTGATATTCTACTTCTCGACTTGAAGACGCCATCGGTAACCCCGGTAACGGCCATTCTGTTTGTAGTGGTTGATGAATGTTTTATGGCGGAGGGTCGCGAGTATTTGTAGGCGTATTTGGAGTCGTCGGAAGATGCCGAGAAGGCCTGTCACGCAAGCCTGTTCCCTCATGGCGACAACGTTCGATGTAAACTTCGTCTCTCATGATTGGAATTATCATTCGTTGGAAATTTATCTGCCTCCGTCCTCTTCAAGTGTAATCCAGTAGAAATGTGGAAGAAAGTGTTTACCAGCGATGGAAAATGTTTGATAACTTGTTTTCCTCCTCGTATTGCCAAGGACGGCACTGCTTTTGCATTGGTATACTTGTCTTGTCATAGAAATTGAAGTTAGCTTGTTTACATGTCTAATGGGAATCGGCAAGTACGGGTGCCCAACAAGTGTCAATATTGACCTCGACTGTGGACATGATACTCCTGCCACGAGATCACGAGCGCTCAATCCCGACTAGTGTGCTCTCGAAGATAAACATTTGAGACAGGAACACACAGTAAAATTGTGAACAGAGAGGAAGTGAAGTGGATAATGAGACCTTTCACCAAGTTTGGGATGCGCGTCAGTTGATGGAGTTGCAAATCTCAGCTTTTCACTTGATATGTGTTAAACAAGGTGATCAAGAGGAAATACATGAATAATTGAAATTGAATTTTATTGTAATTTGCAATGTTTTTCAGAAAATAATTCTCGCGTTGATAAATGGAATGTATAGGAGATGGATTCATTGTTTGTATATCGAAAATTAATTTACGGATTTTATATCGATTAGAATTAAGAGATATTTTCCTTTTATAAGCATGCGCCCAGTGAATTTGAATTTCAGCGCTGCATCCTCCTTGTCGATTGACTCCCCAGTGGGATAGAGCGGTTTTTGTGTAGAAACTGATCTCTCATCAGTTACTGCGGTACTTCTATTCTTCCCCCACCCACATTTTTCAATTTTTCCAAATTCATCAAATTTCACCAAAGTTAGTCACATTGGGTTTAGAATAGACTTTTATCTGTCACTGAGTGACACTACAAGCTGTAAATTCTGACAATTGTGTATGACGCTCTATTTTACAACAGTATTATTCTGTGTATGATATCACTTCTTGACTTGTATTGCACATTTTTCAATCAAATATACAACACTACTACCACTACAACAAGACTGAGAAGTCTCACTTGAACCCTGTGATGAAGGATTGGTCCTTGGATACTCAGTTAGAATACAAGGTACAGCTGTGAGAAGATAAGAATGACATTAACAACCATATGGATTAATTTAAGCACATGTAGAACTCCTCTAAAGATACTCTAGCGGCCGTTTGTATATAGATTTAAAGTGATCACATCAGAGGGAGATTGTTATACGAATATTAATAACAACATATTTGGGGAAACTTCGATCAAATTTGTGATAGACCTAATCTAATGAAGAATGGTGGTCCTAAATCTGATGAAATATCTCTTATTCAAAACTGATCATAGTTGACAACTTTATACGGGAGGACATTCATCGCATAAGTCAGGCAGCTCCTCTAATAGTTGCTTTAATGAAAATTTGCAAGATAAAATTATGTCCAACGGCAAGCGCTTCGCTGCATAGTCTCTCCCTCAATGCCCTAAAGAAAGGCAAGGGCAGCCAGTACGAGTCTTTCAGGTAACCAGCTTTTTGGCTCGATTGCGGTCTCCTTAGAAACCACTGATACTCGATCAATGGCATCATTGCTCTTTGAATGGAAAATAGAACCACTCGCGCTGGCTGCTCGTACCCTTTTCTCATCTGGAGCAGCGACATAGTCGCGAATCTGCTTAAGCTTGCTGAAGTTTCTGTAAAACTGATGGATGATTTAAGTAGAAAACTTGATGAAGAAATTTTCATAAAAATATGAAATTTATAGAAATCATTTGCATTTTAAAAAAATCAATTAAAAACCTATCCGCTGCCATGTGACAACGCTAAACGTCAATGAGTTATCCAATTGTGAAACTATGCAGCGCAGTCAAGTCATGACACTGACCATTTATTTTCTGTTGGGTTGTCTAAAACCAAAAATAAATTTGATTAGTGATACGAGAATGCATCGAAGCACTAAATATTTTAATACCGTTTTGAATAGATAAACAACAAACCGAAAAGAAGAAAATCAAAAGATAATCAACATGAGAGAAAGAACGATGACTTCACATATTTCCCATTTCCATTTATTTCAGAGAAACTTGACAAGCAAATTCGAAGAATATTCCATCAAGAAAAAATAACAGTCCGACTAACAAGAAAGAATAAAACCCTTCGTAATGTTCTCAAACAGTCGCCACATCAAAATCAATGTAATTTTCGAAATTGTCCTATGACAGACAAAACTTTGTGTAACCGACAAAGCGTAGTCTACAAAATAACAAGCAATGCCTGCAATAAATTCTACTTAGACAGTATTATCAGACCACTCCACATCCGTATTCGTGAATATTCTACCAACACATCTTCATCTGTCTACAAACATATACCATCATGCAATAATCAAAGCACCGACAAGGACGCCACAAATCTCAAACTCCGTGAGGCATATTACATCAAGAATATGAGACCTGAAATTATCGATCAATTTGAACTGAATAGCTACAGTGATTTTCTTTTTCATTACCTTTTTTCATATTTTTTCATTTTACCTTTTTCATACTTACCATCCATCTAAATTTGACTTCACATTTTTATACTGTGTCTACTGCTTTTATATACTTCTTCTCTTCCCTCAGTCAGGTCATAGTTTTGCTATCGGTACTATGTAACCCGATACTACCTGCCTCACAGCTCTCTTATCTTCTCTCTCTGTCTTACACTTCTATATCTGTCTCATTCTTCTATTTTCTATTTCCTATCCAACAGTTGAATCAATTTCAAATTTTGTTTGTATCGATATTCCTTCAATAGTTGCCTGAAGACAGCTGTTGGTGGCAGCTGAAATATATCTATGCTGATAATTAAATATTTTAAGATCAAAATATTTGGCTCTTTCCAAAATATTTTGCTTTAATACCGGCAAGGCTCTTTTAGTATTGGAAGGAAGTATTTCTCGATATTTTGCAAGTTCATATTCCTTTTTCCGAGCCCATCAGTTCTCATCTGTTCAAAAGGCTTTGCGATATTGGCTTCCAAACACCTCATATCACATTTGACAATTAGTATTGCAGATGTGAAGAAGCTGTAGGTGGATGTTCTAGCTGTTATAAATGTATATGTAGTAAGTTCACCGGAGAAATGATTAATAAGATGCGCATTGAAAACTACTCAAGATCCTCGTGAGCATATTTCATAAATCCTGACTTTAGCCAACTCCTGGAAAGCTAAATGCTTGGAAAAAGAGAATTGAAGAATAAGAATTGAACTGATAGCAATAAAAAAAGAAGCATTTGCATGTTTCCATTCGTGAGGCCTACTAAATGCAGTACCCATATTGCACATCTTAATTGAGGTATTTGATTAGGCAACATTATCAATTTTCAGATCCGATAACTGCATCAAGAAATCAAAGAGATTCCAGCCCAGTTGCTTTATTGGAGCTTCAAAGGATTATTGAGATAATTCCTGCAGCATTACTTCACTATTCCCTTCAACTCGCATTATTTTACCGCACACTATACTGACATGCATCAGGAAAGCTTCACGTGAGACTTACAACATAATGTATAGTAGGTATGTAATAGGTAGAGTCCCGACTCAAAAAGTATCTGTATACAGTGAAAATTTTTATATGAAAAGATTGAGTTTTTCCTGCGGTCCAAAAAATTATTTGAGCAGTTTTTAAATAGCTAAATTTTTCCTGTGCTACTACCGAGATGAAGCTACTTTATAAGTAGTATGAAAAAGTTGGATATCAAAGGGAATGAATATTCGCTAACAAGCACCTTAATTATGCGGAAATTAAGCTGATGATCAAGGAAATTTCATGAACTGCATTATAATGCAAGTCTGTGCACTTCTTCACGGAAAAGTTGAGATGTTATTGAGAGCTTCTTGGCTAAATGTCATGTCTTTAATTCAATTTTCAGCGGCATGATTGTATGACTCACTAAATTTATGCTTCATTTCTTTAATCTACATCTCTAAAACCTATTTATGATCATTTTCTTTGATTATGATGCTTTGCTCTTTCAGTGGCAGGTATTTGTGATATGATCTCGGTTAAGATAATATTCTCATTACAATAAGGCAGAGCTTTAAAGTATTGGCAATCCATCGAATTGCTAATCTAACAAACCATATTGCCATGACATGGAGGATTTGTAAGTAACTTTTCTTTCTTCAGTCAAATCCGTACGCATTTCTCCTAAAATGTAAATATTCGCATATCTCACATGTGGTACATGGTTTCAATTCGAGTTCATTTAATGACATTAGGGATTTAATCAGTACTGAGTTCCTATGTAGGTACCTAATACACTTGTTCTATTGATTTAGAATATATGGCAGGTCACGCACAAATAACATCGCGCTAGTTTATATAGCTTATATTGCAGTGACTGAATTCAAATGAATTGAAAGTTATTCAATGCTGTACCGCAATACATTCTCAAGATTGTAAGTACATAATTTGAATAATTTGAAATGAACCGTTTGACCTAATTCCCGATAAAATGGACATCACCTCCTTCAGTTATCAATGAATTTAAATCCAATACTTAAGTTGTCAGACATCGTTCTGTCGCTTTTAATTAGTCTTTTACAGGATGATAGTTCAAAGCTCTGGCGGTTACATCAGTGAGTCCTCCGGCAGATTTCTGTCTGTCCAAAACTCGATAACTATTGACAAGATTGTTTATGTTAACACTGAAGCTGCCGCAGTTCATCATGACCTGACCCTTAAAAGGTCACCGAAGCACCAATATATTCTCACATGTGTATGTTGATTGATCAACAGGAAATTATATAAACAGACAGAGTTCAAGGAATTCCATAAGTATTTTATTCTATTTCCAGACATCGTCACATCCAGACCCACAGCTTCGGCAATATGTGATATTACATCCATCGAAATGGTTATGATATAACATATTCCACAAGTCTATGAACGAAATTCAGTCAATTAGAAAGTCATTGAATAATTGTTGGGTGGTCGAAGGTAAATTTCTAGAAAATACCTCATCAATATTCGTCTTCTCCGTCTGCGACAGATTGCGCACCAACATGAGACTTGTCTCCATACATGTACTTCTCAGCTTTTCACAGTGGCATTGAGCATCTGTTCTTCCAGACAGCTCATAAATTGTCGCGCAATTTTTTCGGTTGACGACGGTCCTTACTTCTCTTCATTTTCCATTGATTTAGTAGCGCAGTTGCTGGATTCATGGAATCTCTCTCAATCAAGTTTGCAAGACTGGCATGCTTGGATTCAATGGAGGCATTTGATAAAAATAAAAAAGAAAAGTAAACAATGACTCACAATCTGCCAGTTAGATCGTCTTCAGCGTAGTTCAATTAATAGCATTTACGGCTGCCTTCTTCATGCAAAATCTGACGTACTCCGAGGGTCTGCTATGGGCATTGATGTAGAAAGGGGAAGATAACGCAGTCTCGCGAGAAAGTGAAGCCAGCGGTTGACACTGGCGATCGTGTAATAGTGGCAGAAAGTGAACGGGCGTTAGCTTCCCTAAATCAGACAGTCTCAAATGCGCATCTAAGCATTGTCTATATGTATTTCTGTACTTATCATTGAAGTACATAAGAAAATTCCTTTCACTTCGCTATCTTATATAGACCCATAGCAAATGTTATCTGAAACATACACTCGTACATACAGCGGATAGGCTGAAATATTGTTAAAACATCACAAAAAATTTGTTCACAAAAAATGAGTGATCGGTGTGTTGCCATGTTGGCGCCAAGACATTGTCCAGCTTTGAAATTGGCAGCAAGACCATCAGATACCACAGCTTTGACATGAATACCAAATTCGTAAGCTCTGTGGATTGTATCGCGTATAACGGATGCAAGCATTTCACTTTTGACATGATCAGTGAAAAAATATGCCACTGGGATTTTCCATCTCCCACGGAGACCAACAAGTTGCAAAACCAGTGCACTAGTCGCAGTAGTTTCGGGAATCGGCCCACCACCATAATCCTCGCCGCCAATAAACATCCCTCTGTAATGAGGAATTACTATAATTAATGCATAATATCTAGTTTAATCATTATGTCCTTGAATAGAGGTATTAATAGCATTTACTTTTTATATGCCTATATTATGAAATTGATTGACACGATCAATAAGAGTACGGATAGTGCGTATACATGATCAATAATTTAATAAAAAATGCTTATGTAGAATAAAATCTTATTCTAATGTATATTTAATCTATTTAATCTAATTCATATATGCTGCGATGCACTCGATAGATACAATACTTATTTTCGATTATAGATTTACAAAAGTTTCATATGCTACTTACCGTGAAGAATCCCACTCACAATTTCCGTATGCTCATTTCATCCGCTATGAGAGAACATTCCCGCATTCTTGGGTCACGTTCGATAGCTTTCGACAAATAGTGAAAAACATTTTCCAGTATCCCAGGGCTACAGTCAACATTTGAAGCCCATGCTGGAATTGTTGATGGGTGTGATAAGTGAAGAACGGATCTGACCAGTTTGTATGCTTTGGGACTGTACTAATGTAAGGTATTAACAAATTTGGCTACGTCATTACAGTAACGATAACCACAGGGATGTCTTTGGGAATTTTTGAATTCATCCTCAAACAATTTGAGGCTTAATCCACTAAATGATTCTTGTTGACGAGAGTCAATCAGGTCTTTTTTCTTCAATTCAGCTATGAGGCTTTTAAAAGATGTTATACTTTTCTTTTGACGTCGAATTCTTTGGTCTTTTGTTTTTATCTTGCGTCTCAATTCGGGACATGAACAGCTAAAACATAAAATATTTTGTTAAGTATTGAGTTGTTGATTATACGCGTCACTGCGAGATATTTTGTGTTGTAAACTATTTATCAAAGTTCGCATAACTGTGTCAACATCCCCGATTATTATCATAATTACTATTCATGTAACAAATTTCGAAGGGTCTCATGTAATTAATAATAATATGTACAATTCTTGTCCTACAAACTCTAATAATTTATGAAGGCAAGAAAATACCCTACTATTCAACAATTTATGAAGATACGTAAAGGACATGTAAATTCATAACGTGTACTATTCAACATAATTTATAAGGACGTCTATATTTCACTATTCTGATGAATTGAGTAAATAATTGAACACTTACATGTTGACTTGGAGTGATTGATCTTTTGATGTGGATGTGAAGCTTTCGTCGAAAGAAAGTGGGGTCACAATTTCACAGATGTCCCGTTTCATGGGCGATTTGCGTCGATTAGGGTGAGAGGAACCATCCATATAAACGGGATAACCGGGAAACAAAGAGGGAACAGCATCCTTTCTAAGCACTCGATGGTTCGAAGGTTCGACGACATCTTTCCCATCTCTTCTGTAGATCGTATCACCAGTTTTATAATCCGAGTCTGAGAAATGGACGGAGCAAACGAAACTCAAACCTTTCTTAGGTTGAAAATGTTTTCGTCGGATCGTGATAGTCCATTGCAGTGTTCTCTCTGGATTTGACAGAGGGAAAGCATGGAAGAATAGATGAGTTCCATTTGTTGCTCTATTCGAGCACAAAGGTACGCAACAACTCTTTACCATAATCAAAATCGACTGAGAGGCAAGAATGCACTTTGCCTTTATATAAGGATAACACGTGTGATGTGCTATCAGTTCTATCTTTCTGCCACTACAACACATGCCGTTCGTGAGTCACCTGGCTTCATTTCAGATACACGTGGAGATAGCAGACCGCGCAATCTTCCTCTTTCTATATCAATGGCTATGGGTCACTATACCTTCACCATCGAGTAGGTATATTAGGTAGAGTGGTAACTCCGCATTTACTAAATCCCCAATGTGTATACACTTTCGAATTTATTGAATGAACTCGAGGGGGATATAGTTGGTAATTGTTACCAAATGTGAGATATGCAAATTTTTGCAGTTTTACAGAAATTACAACGGAATTGAGTGATCATGATAGTGATGCAGAAGGAATGATGGTATTTCACAGATTCTCATGACAGCCTTGGAGATATAGTTTGTTGAATGAGAAATTCGATGGATTCCTATTACTTTCATGCTGAACCTCAAGGGTATTTTCTTGAGCGTGATCATATCAAAGGCAACCTGCCACTGGCACATCAAAATCACATAATCAAAGACAATGACTTCATTTAACTTTGAAAGATGTAAATGGCTCCACATCACTATTCAGATTCAAGATATGAAGCATGAATTTAGTGAATCATAAAATCATGCCGGTGAAAATTGAATTAAAAACTTGAAATTTCAGACAAGAAAGCATGAATAATATCGCGACTTTTTCATGAAGACTTCCATTATAATACGGTTGATGAACTTCCCTTGATGATCAGTTTAATTTCCGCTTATTTAGGATACTTATATATTATACTTATACTTATATATATTACTTATATAGGGGCGTCATCTCGGTAGTATATAAATTGGCAAAATTTTGACTTTTTTAAAACTGCTCAAATAATTTTTTGAACCACGGGAACGTAATCTCCGCAAAAAACTGAATCTTTTCATACAAAAATTTTCACTGTATACAGATACCATTTTGAGTCGACACTGTACCTATATATCCCTACTCTATGACCTTCACAACATTGATTCTGACTGTGCTGCTTTATTTGCAGTTCCTAACGACATATCTTATAGGAAGCTTTACGAGCAACGCAAATCCACGCTATCAACAATTCATTCAAGATTGATTTTAATAAAAAAGTATATCCGCAAGAGGTGGATCATTTGCTGGCCCTCTGCTTCTCTTTGATAGAACTGTGAACTGGTTGAATCTCCTCTGGTTCTTGGTGTCACTTGCATAAGTAGACTAAGTTGGAGTGAGCATCAGTCGATATTCAATATTCAATACTCTTCGAACTCCAAATCGGCGTCTGTTTGCTATTCGGTCTAGTCAGTCGCTTCAAAACATCTATTTAACACTTTGTGCTCGGGTTATTTTGAGCTTTGAAAACTCGAGAAGCTACCCTCTGGACCCTTCTGATTTTGATGTTCCTATTGCTCAATAGGCCAAAAATGCACTCCTCAGCACAATTGACGCATGGTAGTTCCAATGGTGGCATTAGTTTTTATTAACTCGGTCATTTTGTCTTATCAAACAGCAGCTTAAATTACGATTCCACTTTCTCTCAAAAATCCGATGTTTTTAGTATCTTTTGCAAATTGATGGTTTTGGTAAGCAATATGTTTTGATCAGTTATCACATTGAAGCGAATAAACTCAATGTTTGGAGAACATTTGATTGCATTGAGAAGCTGTGTAGAATGCAGCTCAAATAGAGATTTTCAAAAAATATATGGAAACTATTGGAATTTTCTGATGATGTTTCAGTTATATTGAGAAAAAGTAAAGCGACTCTGCATCTATACTAACAAATGCATCACAAATATTGTGAGACATGCTAATCAGTCAATTTTGTGACTCGGGATTCACCATTTGTAGCATAATACTGATATTGGTACTTATAAACTTTTTGGGAGTCGTGTTTAAAAAGTCTTTACATCATTTATACGACAACCCACACGTGCATTTCTGAATGAAAGAATGTGCTAATCACACCTATTATCATCACACACAATTCATCAGCATTAAGATTTGGAAAATTATTTAGTCAAAAGAATCAAAATATTTAATTCAAAACCTCGGAATATTTAAAAAAAAATTGTCAAAAATATCTAACATGTTTGGAAGTCAAATTATAGTGAATCATAGCAACCATTCCGCAGGGTTCAGGAAAACCTAAGTTCATCCCATCAACATATTTAGACACTCACTTATTGCAAAAATTCTGAGCAATGGAACTATTTAAGATATGAGTTTATATATTTATTTCCATTTAGTGGTGAGAATGAAAACAATTGCAGGCTAAAATCTCTTTGTATGGCGAAGGCGTGCGCTCGACGTCGACGCTCGTGATCGGCGCAAAATTAAAGATGGCAGCCTGCTGAGGAGAAATGTCGTCCGGGAGTCGAGTTCTCGCCACCCGACAATACTAATTCAGCAGAGCACAGGATTTAGATATCGCTGACGTCAGTCAGATACAATTACATGGCCTTTTCTTTTTCCTTCTACCAACTTACGTGCTTCTTAAAATCTGATATGATATGGTCTAAGACAGTGTAAGGTGTTCATAGTCTTTGAACATGATGGCTGCCGCATGCATCCCAATTTTCAATATTTTGCTTTTAACATGATAAAACTAAAGGGCCTTTATCAAAGTGCAAAGTATTTGAGTAAGTCTAAATGTATTTGAGTCCATAAACTTTAGAAATTTTGAAATGTTTGAAAAATCAAATCGGTTAAAATATCCCAAAAATTCAAAAATGTTTAAATAATATTTTAATTTTTTTATTTTAACAGTGTTTCTGTGCGGTCGCCCCAGGGCTCGAATTGGTGGTAACCGTGCAATTACAATTCCGCTTCACGTCAGTGTTTTGTTCGGATTTGAATGTTTCTGAAAATGTTGACAATTAGATCTGCATTTTGAAATTTTGGGGTAACTCCTCTCTCAAGTAATGCTTGACATTCTGCTCCTGAGATGTTTCTGCACTATGTTAGCCTGTCCGGATTCCCAGGACAATAGAAGTTATGAAAATAAACCAAATTTGTAAATGAGACAATCGCATTACGAGATAATCTGGCACAGTTGAAGTATATACAAATCAATCAAGCATCTTCAGTCATGAGGAGTGGAAAAACAATCCCTGATCTATAAATGTACAAGTTGTAATGTGACATAAATTCGGATCAAGGATCATGAAGCAGAAACCTTGATATCTTATAGACAAAATGACTTACGCAAATTACCGAGATCAGGAATCAGAAGCTTCGCATTAAAAATTGAAGGAAACATACTATATATAGTACTCACAATCATGCCAACTGGAATCATACTTTGCGTTACCTGTATAGATCCAAACATTTGTGATGATTTATGTGACAAAACTTTGACCTTATATCAAGTCGAAAGGACGTTCATCTATTTGTTTTTCGGGATGGATAAATAACATTATTTGTGATATTGTCATTAGTAGCAGAATTGACATATTGTGGCAATTTTTCCCTCGGTGACTTTTCCTAACTTAATTCTGAGCTGGTCCGGACGTAATTGTTACGATGACATCAGTATTACCATCACCGAGGCACTAAGAATGAATGAATGCATTGACCAAAATTTTCCAATGTTGATTTTTAAGTATTTGTGACTTTCGCTTTATCAATTGACATTTTATGACGCAATTATGATATAGGATGCAGACCAGTCATACAGGCACGTCTGGTATGTTTGTATAATGTGCTTATGCTACTCATAAAGGTCATTAGTAGTAGTGATACGACTGCCTTCACAAATCACGTATAAAATACAGCTTTACACGCATCTATAACTGAAGAATACCCTTCCTTTCTTTTCCATAGATGTCTTGTGAATTTTAGTTTTAATATTGCAGAGAAAAATGGATGGAATTTACTTCTCTATAAAATAACGCATTTCAACCTCAAAGCAGCGATCTGCAGCGGCAGAATTTTGTCAACACCACACTACTTTGCGTGTTATGTGCGGCATCGTTCACCAACTCCGTTCCACTCCTATTTCAGCAAGTTGTGCATTCAATCTCCCAACATGAACATACATTGCCTACAAACGCACATGCATAGTTGAAATTAACTATCAAACTGAACTGACGTCATCTTTGATCATCACTGCATTTTTATCCATGACTTAGATAATGTAGTCATAAATTGAATTCTAAAGAGAATCCTTGCCACTTGAGATGATTAAAACGAGGTCTTTCATGCTTTTATCAAATGTCATTCTTCATGCATGTGTTTGCATTCATTTGTTATCATGACTTAATGAAATATTCTTCTGTACATTTGCAGATGCATACATGGATTTTTGCCGCAATAGCAATAATTTGACAAGTATCATTCATTCTTTTAGACTCTTCCCTTTTTCTTGTGTGAGCCATGTGTGAGCACACGTGCAGCACGCTTCAGACCACTCTGGCATTGAAACACGAACTGGACATTTCTCTCGTGTAGTTGACAGAGACACGAAGAGATTCAAGAGAAGATGAGAAGTTAAATATGTAGTCAGAATTTCACTGAGTTGTCTCTTAGTGCCTTGCTTTTATTTTAGATGATCTCCATATGAGGTCAAACATAAAACGTCATTGATTGTTCGTTTGAATCACTTCGATTTTATTGCAATTTCATTGAGAACTGAGAACTTTTTCATCTGAGAACTTTCTTTAAAGACCCAGTCCGCCCAATTTTTCATATTACCCTGTTTAGATAGCTCATGCTGTTTAAGGAACTGTGTGCATATTCATTCGTTCGCATCGAGATGCATTAACACACACGGAGCCGATGAAAGTATTCTCGTGACGTCATTCGGGGAAGTCAAAGGAGCAGACAACAGTACAGCCTATTGATATCAGCCGCGGACTCGCCCCTTGCTGACGCTGAAACAGCAAGCGGAATCGACAAGCAATCGATCATGGCAGCTTCTAAAGAAAGTAAGTGATCCTGTTTCATTTTGGTGCGGTAGATCTATAATACAGAGTCAGGACAATGCCCAAATTTTCATATTTTACATTAGTACAGCATCATTTACGAATTTGTCAGAACTACGAATTAGCGATGAACTGAATGTGTAAGGCGCAACGAACTAATGAACGCGATGAAGATGATAAATGTCTATCGCATTTTTTTGATACCAGATGATATAGTTTAACGATATTTCACTTGAGTATTTCACATATTAGATTTCTGATGCAGTATTATGATAACGCCCATAGTTTCATATTTTACATTAATACAGCATCATTTACGATTTTGTCAGAATTACGAATTAGCGATGAACTGAATGAATTAGGCGCAATGAACTAATGAACGAGATGAAGATGATAAATGTTTGTCGCATTTTTTTGATACCGGATAGCATTAATTTGATACCAGATATAAGTCCAGTGCACTCTGGACTCAAAAATAGACTTTTGCTGTTACCTGGTTTTATTAATATTTCACATTCAAATTGAGGTTTTCGTTAGAGCGTCCAAAAAGATTTTTAGAGTAGCCTAATCACAAAATCATGTAAATACCTGTAAATTTTAAGTTTACATTATTACTCGCATCTCACGAATAACATCGTGGCACATTTTTTTGTATCAGTCTCAGCTCACATTATATTGTAGCCTTTATTATATCGTCCGTCGCTTCAAGATCAGTGATTCTAATTCCAAGATAATTTCAAAAATGAAAATTAATGTCGAATTACGCAAAAACATGAATATGAATAACACTTCTACAAAATAAGGACATAAATAAATGAAAATGAAAAAAATACTCACTTGAAAGCCTGATTTCATTCTCATTAATAAATCTATGAATAATTGTTGTCATTTTATTACAGGTAAAGAAATAACTGGGTATGCGTTAGAGCCCAGTAAAGTGTCAAGGAAAACAAAAGGCGAATATTCTGAAGCAGGTGTCGCTCATCCAACTGAAGAGACTGAAGAGGACATGCATCCTCAAGTGATTTGTCCAGACGAACGGCGGTTATTGACATCATCGTCATGGTGTTTATGTACGAACTGTGAAGTTATGCCTTCATCAAGATAGTGTGTTTGCTGCCTTGAACAAAATAGTGTTGATGAAAAACGCTATAATGGATGTAGGCTATCACTTATAACCCTGATTTTCAAGCTACTTGCTTGAATCAGGGAGTGCTAGACATGTCCATCGCTATTCGCGCTTCTTTTTTGGCAAAAGCACCCGGTGCAGATCAGCGAACACCAGAGCTTTACCGACTATAGCCTACTGTAATTTTGTGCATTGGATATACAACAGGAGTTTGGGCATTCATAATCGTCTAGTCATTCCATCATGTGTGGTAGCTATCGGAAAGGCATATCCTGACCCAGAAATGAAATACAAAGGGGTTTCTTTTCATGATTCTGACACTGCGATGTAAATATCATATTTACGTCCTTTGTACAATCATTAAATAAATTTATAACACTACCCAAAAAATCGATTTAAAGTTTTAAAAAATATGTGGGAAAAGGATATTTTGAGGTGCTGAGTACGAATATGATCGTGAAAACTGTTCATAAAAAACTGTTTTCAACGTGATGATAAGCCTGTCCTTCCTTGTCTTCTGGCCATATTTTATAATACATGGATTTGTAGTACATATGTTAGATTATTATCTTGAATTATTTAAATTCTAATGCATATTACCTTTTGTCACGGTTATCTGTTGATTTATTCGTGAATTTTTCGCAATTTTTTTGTGTTCGAGTTTATTGTAAAATTTTCTCTAGAGATCACTCAGATCCACTGTCTTCGGATGTCAGAGTATTTTTCGGGTATTGAAAAGAAACTCAGATCTGGGTGAATTTTCTTATTTGTGTTGCACCCAAAAACTGCACAGGACTGAGGCATGTTTCACACTTAGGATGATGACCAAGCAGCTTTGCTAAAAAACGAGAAGAGACATTTCACTTTGATGCAGAGCGAGTTTACTCCATGCAGCGTTGCCGCTGCTGTAGAGACTGTCACGGCAGCCGGCGGGTGATTCCACTAGTGACGTCATCACTCGAGAAAGAAACAGCGATTGCAAGCTGATCCACGGTACAATCGTTTGTCAGAGCGTGTAGACAGATTCACCACAAAGGGAAATAACATGATTGCGTGAAAAAAACGTTTGGTAAATTTGGGCGGACTGGGTCTTTAAAATTCTCCCGCACGAATTAAGAATCTTGAAATCTCTTGAAATCTTCACATCTTCTTGTGCTGAATACCATTGAAACATCTGAAACAACTTTATCCCGACTATAGAGAGCAAACTAAAAGAAATCACATTAATTACCACAAAATCTTAAGCGCCCGATCCATGTTTTGTTTACTGTGTTTATGTGACATGACCAAGACTTGACTTCATACATTTGTATTCTCACCCGCAAACAGACTTCACTTTCAACTTGTGTTGATGATGTAAACACAGCGATTCATTCCATTCCTACACAATGGCATTCACACATTGCATACAGCCATGATTTGGAGGAGTGCAATAAGCAACCAAAAAAAGCTCGCCGTGCGATAACCAATCCACTAGTTGGTTGTCGCGCGGGAGCTCTTGTTATCGTTCGCTGTGCGATAAGTTGTTGTTTCTGTATCCCCACAAGTGACTGCTTCCAAATCAATTATTTGAATTGAGCTGCTTGGAGCCAAAATTCCACACTTTGGAGAGCGGTGTTTGATGTGTCACATTTGGAGCTACGTCCATGAGTAGCCCATTTTTGGGGACATATTTAAAGTGGCTAATTGGTGGCGCCTGTGCATCCCTTGATTGCCACACACTGTGGTGGCCACTGTCAGACTGCTTGGTCCAAAAGCGGGTCATTTCAGATGACTTTTCCGACAACTTGAGTTAGCAATTGATCAATTGATGATTTCGCAAACTGCGCAGTGCGCCTCATTTTTGAAGGATTTTAGTTAATAAGTAAGTAAGTAAGTAATGCGTTTATTGTAAGAGAATGATAATTATGATAATTATAATCATTTATACAAAGGTAAGTAAGAAGAATTCGTTTCATTACACAGAAATTACAGAACAATACAAAAGAAACACTAATTAGAAACTTGATTCACCGTTCGCCAGCATGCATGACCACAGAAAAAAGAGTTTTGGCGACTCGATGTCAAATACAGATTCAGACGAAATTTGTCAGAACGAGTCATTCTCAAAGGCACAAAAGCATGAAGTGGTTGAGCAGGGCAGTGACACTTAAATAAAAATTTATAAATCAAATCTTTGAGCTTTTACATTCTTCATCACAGACGATGCGATGCGCTCTCCTTCGAAATATAGTGATCTCATTATTTATCTCTGATGACAATTAACAAAAAAACGGAGTGGTGTACATAGGTAAAGAGACAACACAGCCATAAAAAGCGTCAAGCAACTTTGCTTTAGAGACAAATGGCTTCAATGTTCGTATCACATGTAGAGGACGATTGACTGACAATAAGATGTTTTCAAAATGAACGTTCCATGTCAAATTGTCTGTCAAAGTGACACCAAGAATATTGATTTTACGTGTCGATTCTATGCCACCATATGACAACACAGTGATATTCTTTTTGCAACGAATTAACATTTGCCTGCATTTGTTGGAATTTAGCTTTAACTTGTTAGCAGAAGACCAATCTTGTATTACTGATAAATGCGATGGATTTGGCTCAGCATTTGTGCAAGACTCAACAAGAGTGAAATCATCGGCATACTTTATAAGTTGACCGTTATTTAAGCATGCAGACAAGGTAAATGCATACATAGCAAATAAATAAGCCCAAGTACAAACCTCAGAGGCACCCCAGACGTGACATATATTACGGGCCCAATAGTGTCATTAACACATTCACGTTGCAGATACATAAGACATAGCCACAAAATAAATCCTCCGCTTTAACTCTGCCCAAGGAGGGCATTTTCATGGAGGAAAATGAGAAGGAACAGACATTTATTTCCACACTCATCCAGACCAGACACCCACGTGAATCTTGAAATGCCACCGATTTTGAATGTGTTTAGTCATGTACATGTATGTCTGTGAAATGAACCGGAAATCTTTCAAAGTTTTGCTGATGACTTGGCCGAAACAGACGAGCTATAGGAGTCGTTTCCTCCTATAGATAGCATCCATTTCTTCATCGAATAATAATCTAATTTTGGATGCACTAGACAACATGGTGCAATGTTCTACATGATATTTTACCTGAAATTTCTCATGATATTTCAGTTCTTTCAATGGTGTTGTTCTCAGCAGCGACCACTGATAAGTGCATGACTCTGCATGTTGCTTCGCACGTTCATAGTTTAGTTATTCTGTGCAATAGGTACAATGCGATAGGCGGGTCCTTCAAGTCATCATAGCAAAACCCACCAACAAACCTGCAGCAAAATTTCGGCTCTCTCTCTCTCTCTCTCCTTTGCAAATTACTTTTTTTATTCTCAGACGAAACTTCCAAAAGATGCAAGCAAGTCTTATACATCAGCGCATATGATGAAATTACAGGTACCTTGGAGAAAGTTACTGATGAGGATAATGACACAAAAGTGAGCTCTCTCTCTCTTCAGTCTCCCTCACCCTCTCTTCTCCATCCCTCTCTCTCTCTTTCTCTTCTCTCTAACACTCACACACACTCTCTCTCTCTCGTCCAGTACTGATCCTCAATCTCAGTTTCACAAACTCTCGAACTCTCTCCTCTCATGAGAATCTGCCAATTCGTCAGGATTCTCGTGATCGGTGAGAATGTTGACCCGAAGGGAAAACTCCGCTCAGGAAATGATTGAAAAAGTCTGGCTTGAAATTGTCTACTGAGTTGGGTCGCGAGGGCCCAATCACGTCCGCAGGATATGACTTGGGCGGAATGTCTATCGGGGCGAGTTGTGGGTCAGATGGAAGGAAGCACTGAATGTGTTGATGTTTTGTTGCTATGTCAATCAATTTCCCTAAGTCCGAACTGAAATTAATTTTAACTACTTAGATGCACTTCCTGCTGATCTCAGTTTCACTTCCAACAAGTTTCGGATCGCAATTTCAGCATATAATTCATTTCGGAATAGAACGATTGATTTTCTTTTATTATTCATCAGTTTGATTCATTGTTAATCTTTTAATTTTGATCAAAATTACATCAACCCAGCCTACAAATGTTTCTAGGGGGCCTACAGTTCTATCTTCAATGCCGTTCAGTTAGCAGTCAAATTTTAAATCGATAGTTACATCGCCGATTCTTCAGGAATACATCATTCGCATCAGAAATGGCAGATACCACTCGTAAAATTCAGATCTAATCCCATCCTCTCCTTCAAAATTCAAATTGAAGCTCAAAATATTGAGAAATAGTCGACTGCTAACTTCACTGCTAAGACCAGAGGCACACAGAATAATCCAAATCCGCAAAAAGAGTTCCAACACTTAAGCTTTTATGAGAGCTGACACCATAAACTCTGACAGAATACAGAATAAGACATAAGTCGCTTATGATTATGGAGGCACACAGCATGAACCACTATGGTCCATTCACACGGTCGCGGCACTGCGCGGTCCCGCGCGTCTCTGTGTGAACATCCCATATATCTATTAAGGTAGTGAACGAAAATTGTGACGCGCGAGGACTCGCCGCGCCGCAACCGGTATGATGTATTTCGTATTGTGATATAGCAGATAATTCTTTATGTTTATACTCTCTTACAAAAATTAGGAAACATCATCACTTTCTTCTTTTTCTGCTTGCCTGTGTTATTTATTAAAAGTCAAAATGACTTATGGCTTATGGAGGATCGTGAAGCGACTTGCGAACGATGGTTTGTGGCTTATTCTGTGTGCCTCCGGTCTTTCTGGACGGCGTTCTATGTATCTTCTGCATGCGAAAGAAAACAGTTGAGACTCAATAGAATCCGAATTTTGAAGACGAATAATAAGCGTCAAACGCTGAAAACATGTCGCCTGTCTAGCCGCTTGGATAGAGCACTTGTTTAGCCTTCTAGCGAACTTGTGTTCGCATCCTGGTCAGGGAAGATACGGTCAGGAAGATCGGGTGTCGGCGTCCAACCCACCAACAAAGCTCTAGCAGACGTCCGATTCTTGCTGTACCTGAGGAAGGGGGAATCACCTGAAAGCTCGCAGGAAGAATTTTCTTTCGGAATGAATTCATCGTACTTACTTGTACCGGAAATGCATATCTACATGCGTATATATTGTAAACATTAAATTAAGGGGGTTGAGGGGACCCAAACCCGGATATCACCGAAGTTCTGTGTGTGTGTGTGTGTGTGACATTTCCCTTGGGATTATCTTATCGGCAAGGCTTATTGTCACAAGCAATGCATGAGCTTCGAATAAGAATCAAGATCAAATTGAACACTTGTCAACAAGGCTTGAAAATATATAATCATTCATACGTCGGCGATGTGATGCTCAATGGATGGCAGTTACACAGACAAAAATGTGGGAAGCTGTGTGTCACCTACTAAATTATGCTATACAGGTGCAACTTTACAAATGCTTGTGTAGATTACAATATAACAATGTTCTTGATAAGACTGAATGTCTGAATGCTCTCCATAATTTGGTGTAATAATCTCCATAATACTCTCCATAACATGTGCTGTCAGATATAATGTCTATAAAGTGCAGAATTTGCAAGTTTGCAGATGAAGCAGTCTCTCAGATCCTCAAAATTATCACAATGAACAATGAAATATGCACAATGAAGTGGCAAGAATCATTCACACAGACATCAGCATGTGCTACGACATTAACGCACCGCGTGAACCATGGCAGCATATGCCCTCACTATAATGATTGAAAATAACTGGATGAAGATCTTGTGGGACTTTGAAATCCGAACGGACAGGAAAATCACAGCAAGAAGACCTGACATCGTGATAGTGGATAAGGAGATAAAGAGGAGCGGATACATAATTGATATCTCAGTATCAGAGGACAGAAATATAACTAACAAAGAAAGAGAGAAGATCACAAAGTACCAAGACGATGGAAATGAGAAAATGAGAAAAGAGAGGAGAAGATGGAAATGCAAAAATTGTGGAAGATCAATGTGAAAGTTATTCCTGCAGTCATTGGGGCGCTGGGTGTCCGCACCCAGAATGTCGCAAGACACTTAAGAGATGTACCCGCACGTCATCATAAACTTCAATTTCAGAAGGCTGCTCTGTTGGGCAGTGTCTATGTCCACAGACGCACTCTCGATCTCCCTGAATCCTGGCAAGATTCCGAGATCCTGAGTTATGGACCGACCGATGTTAGGGTCATGCACCAAAACAATTTGAAAAGAATTGTATGTCTAATTTGTTGAATTTGAAAATAGCCGATGCTATAGATAAGCATGTATTCCCAAATTTTCGTCTGCATACAGACCGTGTCAAGGGAAGGTTGTAAAAGGATATAGTATAACCTGCGAATATAAAATGATATTAGATCTTCATCTCTAGTTCATGACCAGCATGAAAAGCAAGTCAATCTCGATGTGGCCGGTATTATGAAATGCACTTTCCTTAGGTATTAGTTTGCGCTCGGAAAAGAAGCAAGAGTTTTTCTTCAAGAAATTAAAACCAGATTTTAGTTTCTTTCTAGGACTTATGATTAAACATTTCGCCAGTTTTGATCACAGGGCATCATTTTTTAGTAATATGGATGTTTTGTCAATCCTCAGCTCAACGCATAAAGAAATTTTGATTACGATTCCAACATTTCTTGTATTCTTCCACTTATTTTTCTTATCCATTGTCAGAATGAAATATCTCCGCACTTCAATTTTCTATTCGTCTCCTCTAACCTCACCATATTTTTTAAATTGTGTTCAAATTCTCGCTGACGATCTCCTCACGGGTCTTGTCTTTCACAGTCCGACGTTGGCCGTAGTGCTCTTCGTCTCACAATGCCCAGTTTCCCGACCTCTCATCGTCGCTACAATGCCAGCTCGAGTATTGTTCACATGGCACGCGCCCTGATGCGAGAGAAAAAGGTAGATGGGATAAAGTGAGCGCGAAGAAGCGGCCTTTGGCATGAATTTCTCATGAACAATGTCGAGTTTGTGGGAATGCGGCCCAGCAGGATACTGAAGGTTGTTATCAATCGTGTCGAGGAGAAGGAACTCTAGTTTAGTATCGCTGCGCTGGGCGGTGAGTGGGACAAGTTCAAAGACTCGCAGCCGGGAGTCGTAAACTCCGGGGTGAGCACGGCTCATTGCGATAAACGACAGCGAGGTCGCGCAGATCGACCGGGTCATCAGACAGCAAGATCGAAAGTATTTATAGACGTCTAGATGTCATAAAATAATGACTTCTGAAATAATGTCATTTTTTGTAAATGGCGCAGTTATTTTTATTGAAATCCTTCTTTTATCTTTTTCTCATTTTACCTTTGAATAATGAGAAGACGAATTGTTTTTCATCACCTTCCGAAAATTAATCCTATTTTCAAAGTTTCCTCATCACAGATCGAAACAGATGATAGGGAAGCGAGCTGACGAACGAACAGTCGAACACCGTTTTCCAAGTAAATCCAGTATCAGGCATAGACCAATTTGGTTTGATTGGCGTAGAGTAGCTGCTCTTAAAGTAGTTCCATATAGTAGCCAATGGCAATGATTTTTCTCTCATGTTCTCTCGGTGCGTAGGACATGTGGGGCATTTTATTATCACAAAAACAAAAGGCATCTCAGCTCGACATTTTCAATTCCTCTAACCCACCCTCCTCTGTAGACAAACTCGTTTGAATAAGGTGAAATTTAGTAAGATAAATAATTGCCAACGCAACGTTGGCATAATTGATTCACACTGAACGATTAAGATAGCGATAAAGTCGTTATGACACGTACATGTACGAGTATTTCATTTGCTCAGCTAAGCAACTTATCGATGAGCTCTGATGTTCGCATTGAAGCTATTTATCGTGACGATTTTATTGTTTTAGTTACATGATTTTATACATGTTAAAGGCATGTCAGACATTTTCATGTAGATTTCAACTGCACCACCATTTCGGCATGAAATTTCAAGACAATGGTACGATTTTGATCACCGGTTCACGCCATGTGTGATTCTGACGTCAAAAATGATACCGTTTCGCTCAGAAGAAAATCCCTCAGTTAGCGACATCGGCGATGCGATTTTATCGCTGAACGATTTATCATTGAGAAAGTCGGGGTAATGTGAACAGCATCTATATCATACACTTGCTTCACTGCTTATTACAACGAATGAAATATATACAAAATTTGGTGAGGCAGAGGTCGAAGATCATTGACATTTTTCCTTATTGAGCTCCTTAACCGACCGATGGTTAATAAATCTAATAAATTTGTATTTATTACGTTTTCAGATTTGTTTTATATAGCCGTGTATGTACACATGCAATTTCCTATATTTTAACAGGTTTATTTTTTTCGTTTATTATGCCAATTTTCTATCCTTGATTTATCAGCATTCATCATTTATATATAGCAGGTTAGATGATGTATATAATATATAATTGGTGTGTCGTATTTGTTGGCTGAAGCTTTTTAGTGCTTGATATTTATCACCCGCAATCAGGGGGTTTCTCACGCACACCGGCAATTCAACGACCTTCACCCGCATCAATATGTGATGCTGTCGAAGTATCGAGATTAATATATTGATTGTCTCTATGCGTGAAAATGACACTTATTCACCATGCATTTCCGATGACTACAGTGTACATATAAGATCATTTGGAAAGCGAAGCTTTACTTTTCTTTTCGTGGTCATGACACGACGGCTTTTTTAAATTAGATGTTTTCGATGACGCGGTCATCAGCGCTGCGTCGGCAAGTAATGAAATTGTACTGTATAATTATATTCAAAGATATAAAGATTAGAAACTACAAATAATATGTGCAGAAAGCTACAAGTTGGTTGAAGAAGAAGGAGAACCAAGCATCAGAGTAAAGTCAACTGAAATAATGAATTTACTCGAAATTTATTCGTTTAATATATAACTAAGCATGACTAGGCATGTGTAATATATAACCAACAGTTTATTTTGCACGACATTGCCTTCTATATGATCGACGTGCGAAGTCCTTCGTACTGCATATTTGCGAACGGTTCAATTTTATTCATTCAGGTTAAATTTACAAACCTTCCATATTTTTTATGTCATTTTTCCTTCTATTTCAATTTTCATAATGATGCATTTTGGCTAATATTTCTATACGGTAATGACGATTTTCATTCAAGTATGAATAAGCACGCATAAGTGTATATAAAGGAAACGACGCGAAAAATTATTGCTTTATCAATCCGAGCGGCACCTCTCATTTACTACAGAGCAACAGAAATGATTCCACTATTCAGAGCAAATCAAAAATGACTCACGGTCCTTCTAGTGTTAACAAGTCATATAAAATTGCAACATCTAGAGAGCTAGACATCTAAAGACAACTAATGAGCTAAATTATCAAACCAGTCTTCAGTTTCAACAATTGACACTTCATAGATGAAAGCAACCTGCACATGTACATTAAAATTACTCTCGTAGTTTGTCGCTCATTTAAATATTGACAATACACGACGCGCGGTTGTCTTATTTTACGCAAATTGCACGACATTATAGCTGAAGTTGACAGTATGCGAATGCATTTGTTTTCCACACTGTGCGAGACATTTGAGTTGAGTTCCTAAATGATTGGTTTTGCATGATGAGCACAATACCAAGAGTGAGTATCTCATCATCCTGCATACACTAATGCTTATTACTTCTTTCATGAATGACTACCGAGGATCAGTCGCTAGTCTGCAAAAATTTCTTGAATTTTTTTCCTTGAAAACCCTTGTATACACAATTCATCAAACAAATAGCCTTCATATCTTGTACGTTGTCATTTCTGTTACAAAGACATTACCATCTGTTTTTCATTTCTTCTTTGTATCTCATGTGAATGTCAATCAGTGCATTCACTTGATACTCATCGTGTCAATTTTACGCAATTCATCTGGATTGAAGCTTCAAAGAAGTCGAACAGTTCCCTCTTCATCTACCCGAACTACAAACAACAATACATATCTGTCTACTGATATGCTTCATTGCAAGTAATGTAGCATATTATTAAACCTAGATTCCTGATCTACTAAAATTCTCTATTAGTCTTTATCCTTCACTTACTGATGATCAATTGTGTACCAACTTGAATCAAAGTATGCACTCTACCTTTTCATAATGTGGAAGCATTACACTGCTTAAGACTAGACTATAATAGGAAAATTGAAGTTAAAGAGAAAAATAATCATTTGCAAGAAGGTATGGAATTCTTGTGATGAAATTAAGCACTACACAGCGAGCGATGGAAAGAGCCTTGCTGAAACTTTCAAGAAGAGACAAGAAGAGGAACACACCTGGATAATAGAAATAACTGGAGTCGAAGATGTGTTAAAAGAGGCAGCAGAACAAAAGTGGAGATGCGAGGGGGGGCCATGTTGCACGGCAGAAGGATGGACGTTGAACAAAGGATGTGACGGAGTGGTACCTCAGAGACGGAAAGAGACGGAGAGGAAGACAGAAGACTCGTTGCGTGGATAATATCAAGACGGTAGGAGAAACCGACTGGATTCGAACATCACAGAACAGGACAACTTGGACAACTCAGATGGAGGACTTCATCCAACAGTGGATTGACAATGGCTGAGGAAGAAGAAGAAGATAGAATTCTAGGCCAATGTTTCGTCACGAATGAGAAATCGCCGAAAAACGAGGGCCTAGTTTAGCACAAGATAAAGTTTTAAGAGCTTTCATAAAAGTAAGTATTGTGATTTGGAAAATAGAGATACGCAAGAAAGTTTAGTTTATGCACCAAATAGTCGTGCTCTTGAATCCTAAAATCTATCAGTGTGTAAACAAGATACGTATGTTTAGTTCACTCTCAAACATTCACTCAAGATGAGATGTTCCTCCTGTAATGTTGGGTGATGACGGCATTACAAGTCAAGCAGTCATTATCAATTAAATACTTTCCCCACTATACAAGTCAATCAGTTGATCAATATATTCAATTATTGCCTAGTGGTAATCAAGTAAATGCAGTTTTGCGATCGCATCAATCAATTCCATGGCATTAGTTAATTAATTAATTGAAATTTTTTTGAAGGCAGCAATCAGTCAGATGCAACAAATCAATTACAATACAACTAATTTTTGACAACCCCTGCGTCTTATGGTGCCGACAAAGGTGGTGACAACGAGCAAGGGTGCTGTGAAATGATTATTCTGAAAACGTTGAAAAGCATTGAACTATGCAGGGTAGTGTTCTACGCAATAAACAGTTTTGACTTTGACTTTTGTAGGCTACTTGAATTTTCCTTAGTTTCCAAGTAGGACAGACACAAACTAGCGATTCATGACGACGCCACTTCCAAATACGTCAATTATTGTGGCCTATATTCTATATTGCAACTCATGTACACTTATTTAACAAGTCATATAAAACTGCAACATCTAGTACGACAATTAATGAGCTAAATTATCAAACCCGTCTTCTGCTTCAACAATTGAGACTTCATAGATGCAAGCTACATGTATATTAAAAATATTGCTATAGTTTCGGTTGCTCATTCGAATATTGACAATGCAGAAGTCCCTGTCATTAACGACCCTGCTGTTAACGGCTTCCTGTCGATTACGACCAAAAATTTTGGCACCGCTTTCAAAATTACTATGTTTGCTCAACCTGTCCATAACGACTACTGTCTAACTCGACTTTCGACCTCAGTAATTTGTGAAATTGTTCGCTGATCCCTGCTTATTACGACCACAGATTACGGGGGAACGATAAATGCGTGTACACTGTAGATGTTTCGCTAACCTTATGTTTTAATAACAGACAAACATCAATGGTCTTATTACGCAACAGCTGTCAGCTATACATCTTAATCCTTCACTTTTACCTCTGACAGATATATGAGTCTCAACACTCTCATCTAACTGGCTTCACACAATCGAGTGTACATACTCGTACATGTACAATTGTACATACTGTAATAGGGCTACATCTGAATATATTCTACATAATTTTACCGGTGATTGTAATCTAATAGTTTTACATGATGTCTACACACAATGCCTAATACAATGTGTCATCAAATTTTCTCATTTATTACCGGCAATGTGTGCTTTATACCTATGTTTGTGCATCACATTATTGCTATATTTCTATACAGTTTTCTAAATTTTCAATAAATCTTGCGTAATAGGCCCTTTGAATGAACACTTTTGCAACCTCTGAAACTATAGAAGCCAGTGTCATTCGTGCAATCATGCTGTGTTGGACTTGCAAGTACGCGTTGGTTTGCGATTGGATATTACAATAGCGTCATATATCCTATAAAAAAAGGTAGCCTGCAAATAAAGAGCACCTGTCTATAACGACTTTATTTGCTTGGCAGAGAGGTGGTCGGTATAGAGAGGGACTACTGTATACGACGCGCGGTTGTCTTATTTTCCGCACAATGCACGACATAATAGCTGAAGTTGACAATATGCGCATGCATTTGTTTTCCACACTGTGCGAGACATTTGAGTTGAGTTCGTAACTGATTGGTTTTGAATGATGAGCACAATACCAAGAGAGCATCTCATCATCTTGTATTTACTAAAATGCTTATTACTTCTTTCATGAACGACTACCGAGGATCAGTCACTAGTCTGCAAAAACTCCTGGAATTTTTATCCTGGAAAAATCCTGGAATACACCCCTCATCAAACAAATAGCCTTCATATCTTGTACGTTGTCATTTCTGTTACAAAGACATTACCATCTGTTTTTCATTTCTTCTTTGTGCTCACGTGAATGTCAATCAGTGCATTCACTTGATACTCATCGTGTCAATTTTACGCAGTTCATCTGGATTGAAGCTTCAAAGGAGTCGAACAGTTCCCTCTTGATCTACCCGAACTACAAACAACAATACATATCTGTCTACTGATATGCTTCATTGCAAGTAATGCAGCATATTATTAAACCTAGATTCCTGATCTATTAAAATTCTCTATTAGTCTTAATCCTTCACTTACTGATGATCAATTGTGTGCCAACTTGAATCAAAGTATGCACTCTACCTTTTCATAATGTGGAAGCATTACACTGCTTAAGACTAGACTATAATAGGAAAATTGAAGTTAAAGAGAAAAATAATCATTTGCAAGAAGGTATGGAATTCTTGTGATGAAATTAAGCACTACACAGCGAGCGATGGAAAGAGCCTTGCTGAAACTTTCAAGAAGAGACAAGAAGAGGAACACACCTGGATAATAGAAAGAACTGGAGTCGAAGATGTGTTAAAAGAGGCAGCAGAACAAAAGTGGAGATGCGAGGGGGGCCATGTTGCACGGCAGAAGGATGGACGTTGGACAAAGGATGTGACGGAGTGGTACCCCAGAGACGGAAAGAGACGGAGAGGAAGAAAGAAGACTCGTTGCGTGGATAATATCAAGACGGTAGGAGAAACCAACTGGATTCGAGCAGCACAGAACAGGACAACTTGCACAACTTGGACAACTCAGATGGAGGACTTCATCCAACAGATGGATTGACAATGGCTGAGGAAGAAGAAGAAGATAGAATTCTAGGCCAATGTTTCGTCACGAATGAGAAATCGCCGAAAAACGAGGGCCTAGTTGAGCACAAGATAAAGTTTTAAGAGCTTTCATAAAAGTAAGTATTGTGATTTGGAAAATAGAGATACGCAAGAAAGTTTAGTTTATGCACCAAATAGTCGTGCTCTTGAATCCTAAAATCTATCAGTGTGTAAACAAGATACGTATGTTTAGTTCACTCTCAAGCATTCACTCAAGATGAGATGTTCCTCCTGTAATGTTGAGTGATGACGGCATTACAAGTCAAGCAGTCATTATCAATTAAATACTTTCCCCACTATACAAGTCAATCAGTTGATCAATATATTCAATTATTGCCTAGTGGTAATCAAGTAAATGCAGTTTTCCGATCGCATCAATCAATTCCATGGCATTAGTTAATTAATTAATTGAAATTTTTTTGAAGGCAGCAATCAGTCAGATGCAACAAATCAATTACAATACAACTAATTTTTGACAACCCCTGCGTCTTATGGTGCCGACAAAGGTGGTGACAACGAGCAAGGGTGCTGTGAAATGATTATTCTGAAAATGTTGAGAAACATTGAACTATGCAGGGTAGTGTTCTACGCAATAAACAGTTTTGACTTTGACTTTTGTAGGCTACTTGAATTTTCCTTAGTTTCCAAGTAGGACAGACACAAACTAGCGATTCATGACGACGCCACTTCCAAATACGTCAATTATTGTGGCCTATATTCTATATTGCAACTCATGTACACTTATTTAACAAGTCATATAAAACTGCAACATCTAGTGCGACAATTAATGAGCTAAATTATCAAACCCGTCTTCTGCTTCAACAATTGAGACTTCATAGATGCAAGCTACATGTACATTAAAAATATTGCTATAGTTTCTGTTGCTCATTCGAATATTGACAATGCAGTAGTCCCTGTCATTGACGACCCTGCTGTTAACGGCTTCCTGTCGATTACGACCAAAAATTTTGGCACCGCTTTCAAAATTACTATGTTTGCTCAACCTGTCCATAACGACTACTGTCTAACTCGACTTTCGACCTCAGTAATTTGTGAAATCGTTCGCTGATCCCTGCTTATTACGACCACAGATTACGGGGGAACGATAAATGCGTGTACACTGTAGATGTTTCGCTAGCCTTATGTTTTAATAACAGACAAACATCAATGGTCTTATTACGCAGCAGCTGTCAGCTATACATCTTAATCCTTCACTTTTACCTCTGACACATACATGAGTCTCAACACTCTCATCTAACTGGCTTCACACAATCGAGTGTACATACTCGTACATGTACAATTGTACATACTGTAATAGGGCTACATCTGAATATATTCTACATAATTTTACCGGTGATTGCAATCTAATAGTTTTACATGTTGTCTACACACAATGCCTAATACGATGTATCATCACATTTTCTCATTTATTACCGGTAATGTGTGCTTCATACCTATGTTTGTGCATCACATTATTGCTATATTTCTATACAGTTTTCTAAATTTTCAATAAATCTTGCGTAATAGGCCCTTTGAATGAACACTTTTGCAACCTCTGAAACTATAGTAGCTAGTGTCATTCGTGCAATCATGCTGTGTTGGACTTGCAAGTACGCGTTGGCTTGCGATTGGATATTACTATAACATCATATATCCTATAAAAAAAGGTAGCCAAAACTTTACCTGCAAATAAAGAGCACCTGTCTACAACGACTTTATTTGCTTGGCAGAGAGGTGGTCGGTATAGAGAGGGACTACTGTATACGACGCGCGGTTGTCTTATTTTCCGCACAATGCACGACATAATAGCTGAAGTTGAGAATATGCGCATGCATTTGTTTTCCACACTGTGCGAGACATTTGAGTTGAGTTCGTAACTGATTGGTTTTGAATGATGAGCACAATACCAAGAGTGAGCATCTCATCATCCTGTATTTACTAAAATGCTTATTACTTCTTTCATGAACGACTACCGAGGATCAGTCGCTAGTCTGCAAAAACTCCTGGAATTTTTATCCTGGAAAAATCCTGGAATACACCCCTCATCAAACAAATAGCCTTCATATCTTGTACGTTGTCATTTCTGTTACAAAGACATTACCATCTGTTTTTCATTTCTTCTTTGTGCTCACGTGAATGTCAATCAGTGCATTCACTTGATACTCATCGTGTCAATTTTACGCAGTTCATCTGGATTGAAGCTTCAAAGGAGTCGAACAGTTCCCTCTTGATCTACCCGAACTACAAACAACAATACATATCTGTCTACTGATATGCTTCATTGCAAGTAATGCAGCATATTATTAAACCTAGATTCCTGATCTATTAAAATTCTCTATTAGTCTTAATCCTTCACTTACTGATGATCAATTGTGTGCCAACTTGAATCAAAGTATGCACTCTACCTTTTCATAATGTGGAAGCATTACACTGCTTAAGACTAGACTATAATAGGAAAATTGAAGTTAAAGAGAAAAATAATCATTTGCAAGAAGGTATGGAATTCTTGTGATGAAATTAAGCACTACACAGCGAGCGATGGAAAGAGCCTTGCTGAAACTTTCAAGAAGAGACAAGAAGAGGAACACACCTGGATAATAGAAAGAACTGGAGTCGAAGATGTGTTAAAAGAGGCAGCAGAACAAAAGTGGAGATGCGAGGGGGCCATGTTGCACGGCAGAAGGATGGACGTTGAACAAAGGATGTGACGGAGTGGTACCCCAGAGACGGAAAGAGACGGAGAGGAAGAAAGAAGACTCGTTGCGTGGATAATATCAAGACGGTAGGAGAAACCAACTGGATTCGAGCAGCACAGAACAGGACAACTTGCACAACTTGGACAACTCAGATGGAGGACTTCATCCAACAGATGGATTGACAATGGCTGAGGAAGAAGAAGAAGATAGAATTCTAGGCCAATGTTTCGTCACGAATGAGAAATCGCCGAAAAACGAGGGCCTAGTTGAGCACAAGATAAAGTTTTAAGAGCTTTCATAAAAGTAAGTATTGTGATTTGGAAAATAGAGATACGCAAGAAAGTTTAGTTTATGCACCAAATAGTCGTGCTCTTGAATCCTAAAATCTATCAGTGTGTAAACAAGATATGTTTAGTTCACTCTCAAGCATTCACTCAAGATGAGATGTTCCTCCTGTAATGTTGAGTGATGACGGCATTACAAGTCAAGCAGTCATTATCAATTAAATACTTTCCCCACTATACAAGTCAATCAGTTGATCAATATATTCAATTATTGCCTAGTGGTAATCAAGTAAATGCAGTTTTGCGATCACATCAATCAATTCCATGGCATTAGTTAATTAATTAATTGAAATTTTTTTGAAGGCAGCAATCAGTCAGATGCAACAAATCAATTACAATACAACTAATTTTTGACAACCCCTGCGTCTTATGGTGCCGACAAAGGTGGTGACAGCGAGCAAGGGTGCTGTGAAATGATTATTCTGAAAATGTTGAGAAACATTGAACTATGCAGGGTAGTGTTCTACGCAATAAACAGTTTTGACTTTGACTTTTGTAGGCTACTTGAATTTTCCTTAGTTTCCAAGTAGGACAGACACAAACTAGCGATTCATGACGACGCCACTTCCAAATACGTCAATTATTGTGGCCTATATTCTATATTGCAACTCATGTACACTTATTTAACAAGTCATATAAAACTGCAACATCTAGTGCGACAATTAATGAGCTAAATTATCAAACTGCTTCAATCTGTCAATTCTGCTTCAACAATTGAGACTTCATAGATGCAAGCTACATGTACATTAAAAATATTGCTATAGTTTCTGTTGCTCATTCGAATATTGACAATGCAGTAGTCCCTGTCATTGACGACCCTGCTGTTAACGGCTTCCTGTCGATTACGACCAAAAATTTTGGCACCGCTTTCAAAATTACTGTGTTTGCTCAACCTGTCCATAACGATTACTGTCTAACTCGACTTTCGACCTCAGTAATTTGTGAAATCGTTCGCTGATCCCTGCTTATTACGACCACAGATTACGGGGGAACGATAAATGCGTGTACACTGTAGATGTTTCGCTAGCCTTATGTTTTAATAACAGACAAACATCAATGGTCTTATTACGCAGCAGCTGTCAGCTATACATCTTAATCCTTCACTTTTACCTCTGACACATACATGAGTCTCAACACTCTCATCTAACTGGCTTCACACAATCGAGTGTACATACTCGTACATGTACAATTGTACATACTGTAATAGGGCTACATCTGAATATATTCTACATAATTTTACCGGTGATTGCAATCTAATAGTTTTACATGTTGTCTACACACAATGCCTAATACAATGTATCATCACATTTTCTCATTTATTACCGGTAATGTGTGCTTTATACCTATGTTTGTGCATCACATTATTGCTATATTTCTATACAGTTTTCTAAATTTTCAATAAATCTTGCGTAATAGGCCCTTTGAATGAACACTTTTGCAACCTCTGAAACTATAGTAGCTAGTGTCATTCGTGCAATCATGCTGTGTTGGACTTGCAAGTACGCGTTGGCTTGCGATTGGATATTACTATAACATCATATATCCTATAAAAAAAGGTAGCCAAAACTTTACCTGCAAATAAAGAGCACCTGTCTACAACGACTTTATTTGCTTGGCAGAGAGGTGGTCGGTATAGAGAGGGACTACTGTATACGACGCGCGGTTGTCTTATTTTCCGCACAATGCACGACATAATAGCTGAAGTTGAGAATATGCGCATGCATTTGTTTTCCACACTGTGCGAGACATTTGAGTTGAGTTCGTAACTGATTGGTTTTGAATGATGAGCACAATACCAAGAGAGCATCTCATCATCTTGTATTTACTACAATGCTTATTATTTCTTTCATGAACGACTACCGAGGATCAGTCGCTAGTCTGCAAAAACTCCTGGAATTTTTATCCTGGAAAAGTCCTGGAATACACCCCTCATCAAACAAATAGCCTTCATATCTTGTACGTTGTCATTTCTGTTACAAAGACATTACCATCTGTTTTTCATTTCTTCTTTGTGCTCACGTGAATGTCAATCAGTGCATTCACTTGATACTCATCGTGTCAATTTTACGCAGTTCATCTGGATTGAAGCTTCAAAGGAGTCGAACAGTTCCCTCTTGATCTACCCGAACTACAAACAACAATACATATCTGTCTACTGATATGCTTCATTGCAAGTAATGCAGCATATTATTAAACCTAGATTCCTGATCTATTAAAATTCTCTATTAGTCTTAATCCTTCACTTACTGATGATCAATTGTGTGCCAACTTGAATCAAAGTATGCACTCTACCTTTTCATAATGTGGAAGCATTACACTGCTTAAGACTAGACTATAATAGGAAAATTGAAGTTAAAGAGAAAAATAATCATTTGCAAGAAGGTATGGAATTCTTGTGATGAAATTAAGCACTACACAGCGAGCGATGGAAAGAGCCTTGCTGAAACTTTCAAGAAGAGACAAGAAGAGGAACACACCTGGATAATAGAAAGAACTGGAGTCGAAGATGTGTTAAAAGAGGCAGCAGAACAAAAGTGGAGATGCGAGGGGGGCCATGTTGCACGGCAGAAGGATGGACGTTGAACAAAGGATGTGACGGAGTGGTACCCCAGAGACGGAAAGAGACGGAGAGAAAGGAAGAAGACTCGTTGCGTGGATAATATCAAGACGGTAGGAGAAACCAACTGGATTCGAGCAGCACAGAACAGGACAACTTGCACAACTTGGACAACTCAGATGGAGGACTTCATCCAACAGATGGATTGACAATGGCTGAGGAAGAAGAAGAAGATAGAATTCTAGGCCAATGTTTCGTCACGAATGAGAAATCGCCGAAAAACGAGGGCCTAGTTGAGCACAAGATAAAGTTTTAAGAGCTTTCATAAAAGTAAGTATTGTGATTTGGAAAATAGAGATACGCAAGAAAGTTTAGTTTATGCACCAAATAGTCGTGCTCTTGAATCCTAAAATCTATCAGTGTGTAAACAAGATATGTTTAGTTCACTCTCAAGCATTCACTCAAGATGAGATGTTCCTCCTGTAATGTTGAGTGATGACGGCATTACAAGTCAAGCAGTCATTATCAATTAAATACTTTCCCCACTATACAAGTCAATCAGTTGATCAATATATTCAATTATTGCCTAGTGGTAATCAAGTAAATGCAGTTTTGCGATCGCATCAATCAATTCCATGGCATTAGTTAATTAATTAATTGAAATTTTTTTGAAGGCAGCAATCAGTCAGATGCAACAAATCAATTACAATACAACTAATTTTTGACAACCCCTGCGTCTTATGGTGCCGACAAAGGTGGTGACAGCGAGCAAGGGTGCTGTGAAATGATTATTCTGAAAATGTTGAGAAACATTGAACTATGCAGGGTAGTGTTCTACGCAATAAACAGTTTTGACTTTGACTTTTGTAGGCTACTTGAATTTTCCTTAGTTTCCAAGTAGGACAGACACAAACTAGCGATTCATGACGACGCCACTTCCAAATACGTCAATTATTGTGGCCTATATTCTATATTGCAACTCATGTACACTTATTTAACAAGTCATATAAAACTGCAACATCTAGTGCGACAATTAATGAGCTAAATTATCAAACTGCTTCAATCTGCTTCAATTCTGCTTCAACAATTGAGACTTCATAGATGCAAGCTACATGTACATTAAAAATATTGCTATAGTTTCTGTTGCTCATTCGAATATTGACAATGCAGTAGTCCCTGTCATTGACGACCCTGCTGTTAACGGCTTCCTGTCGATTACGACCAAAAATTTTGGCACCGCTTTCAAAATTACTGTGTTTGCTCAACCTGTCCATAACGATTACTGTCTAACTCGACATTCGACCTCAGTAATTTGTGAAATCGTTCGCTGATCCCTGCTTATTACGACCACAGATTACGGGGGAACGATAAATGCGTGTACACTGTAGATGTTTCGCTAGCCTTATGTTTTAATAACAGACAAACATCAATGGTCTTATTACGCAGCAGCTGTCAGCTATACATCTTAATCCTTCACTTTTACCTCTGACACATACATGAGTCTCAACACTCTCATCTAACTGGCTTCACACAATCGAGTGTACATACTCGTACATGTACAATTGTACATACTGTAATAGGGCTACATCTGAATATATTCTACATAATTTTACCGGTGATTGCAATCTAATAGTTTTACATGTTGTCTACACACAATGCCTAATACAATGTATCATCACATTTTCTCATTTATTACCGGTAATGTGTGCTTTATACCTATGTTTGTGCATCACATTATTGCTATATTTCTATACAGTTTTCTAAATTTTCAATAAATCTTGCGTAATAGGCCCTTTGAATGAACACTTTTGCAACCTCTGAAACTATAGTAGCTAGTGTCATTCGTGCAATCATGCTGTGTTGGACTTGCAAGTACGCGTTGGCTTGCGATTGGATATTACTATAACATCATATATCCTATAAAAAAAGGTAGCCAAAACTTTACCTGCAAATAAAGAGCACCTGTCTACAACGACTTTATTTGCTTGGCAGAGAGGTGGTCGGTATAGAGAGGGACTACTGTATACGACGCGCGGTTGTCTTATTTTCCGCACAATGCACGACATAATAGCTGAAGTTGAGAATATGCGCATGCATTTGTTTTCCACACTGTGCGAGACATTTGAGTTGAGTTCGTAACTGATTGGTTTTGAATGATGAGCACAATACCAAGAGAGCATCTCATCATCTTGTATTTACTACAATGCTTATTATTTCTTTCATGAACGACTACCGAGGATCAGTCGCTAGTCTGCAAAAACTCCTGGAATTTTTATCCTGGAAAAGTCCTGGAATACACCCCTCATCAAACAAATAGCCTTCATATCTTGTACGTTGTCATTTCTGTTACAAAGACATTACCATCTGTTTTTCATTTCTTCTTTGTGCTCACGTGAATGTCAATCAGTGCATTCACTTGATACTCATCGTGTCAATTTTACGCAGTTCATCTGGATTGAAGCTTCAAAGGAGTCGAACAGTTCCCTCTTGATCTACCCGAACTACAAACAACAATACATATCTGTCTACTGATATGCTTCATTGCAAGTAATGCAGCATATTATTAAACCTAGATTCCTGATCTATTAAAATTCTCTATTAGTCTTAATCCTTCACTTACTGATGATCAATTGTGTGCCAACTTGAATCAAAGTATGCACTCTACCTTTTCATAATGTGGAAGCATTACACTGCTTAAGACTAGACTATAATAGGAAAATTGAAGTTAAAGAGAAAAATAATCATTTGCAAGAAGGTATGGAATTCTTGTGATGAAATTAAGCACTACACAGCGAGCGATGGAAAGAGCCTTGCTGAAACTTTCAAGAAGAGACAAGAAGAGGAACACACCTGGATAATAGAAAGAACTGGAGTCGAAGATGTGTTAAAAGAGGCAGCAGAACAAAAGTGGAGATGCGAGGGGGGCCATGTTGCACGGCAGAAGGATGGACGTTGGACAAAGGATGTGACGGAGTGGTACCCCAGAGACGGAAAGAGACGGAGAGGAAGGAAGAAGACTCGTTGCGTGGATAATATCAAGACGGTAGGAGAAACCAACTGGATTCGAGCAGCACAGAACAGGACAACTTGCACAACTTGGACAACTCAGATGGAGGACTTCATCCAACAGATGGATTGACAATGGCTGAGGAAGAAGAAGAAGATAGAATTCTAGGCCAATGTTTCGTCACGAATGAGAAATCGCCGAAAAACGAGGGCCTAGTTGAGCACAAGATAAAGTTTTAAGAGCTTTCATAAAAGTAAGTATTGTGATTTGGAAAATAGAGATACGCAAGAAAGTTTAGTTTATGCACCAAATAGTCGTGCTCTTGAATCCTAAAATCTATCAGTGTAAACAAGATATGTTTAGTTCACTCTCAAACATTCACTCAAGATGAGATGTTCCTCCTGTAATGTTGAGTGATGACGGCATTACAAGTCAAGCAGTCATTATCAATTAAATACTTTCCCCACTATACAAGTCAATCAGTTGATCAATATATTCAATTATTGCCTTAGTGGTAATCAAGTAAATGCAGTTTTGCCATCACATCAATCAATTCCATGGCATTAGTTAATTAATTAATTGAAATTTTTTTTGAAGGCAGCAATCATTCAGATGCAACAAATCAATTACAATACAACTAATTTTTGACAACCCCTGCGTCTTATGGTGCCGACAAAGGTGGTGACAGCGAGCAAGGGTGCTGTGAAATGATTATTCTGAAAATGTTGAGAAACATTGAACTATGCAGGGTAGTGTTCTACGCAATAAACAGTTTTGACTTTGACTTTTGTAGGCTACTTGAATTTTCCTTAGTTTCCAAGTAGGACAGACACAAACTAGCGATTCATGACGACGCCACTTCCAAATACGTCAATTATTGTGGCCTATATTCTATATTGCAACTCATGTACACTTATTTAACAAGTCATATAAAACTGCAACATCTAGTACGACAATTAATGAGCTAAATTATCAAACCCGTCTTCTGCTTCAACAATTGAGACTTCATAGATGCAAGCTACATGTACATTAAAAATATTGCTATAGTTTCTGTTGCTCATTCGAATATTGACAATGCAGTAGTCCCTGTCATTGACGACCCTGCTGTTAACGGCTTCCTGTCGATTACGACCAAAATTTTGGCACCGCTTTCAAAATTACTGTGTTTGCTCAACCTGTCCATAACGATTACTGTCTAACTCGACTTTCGACCTCAGTAATTTGTGAAATCGTTCGCTGATCCCTGCTTATTACGACCACAGATTACGGGGGAACGATAAATGCGTGTACACTGTAGATGTTTCGCTAGCCTTATGTTTTAATAACAGACAAACATCAATGGTCTTATTACGCAGCAGCTGTCAGCTATACATCTTAATCCTTCACTTTTACCTCTGACACATACATGAGTCTCAACACTCTCATCTAACTGGCTTCACACAATCGAGTGTACATACTCGTACATGTACAATTGTACATACTGTAATAGGGCTACATCTGAATATATTCTACATAATTTTACCGGTGATTGCAATCTAATAGTTTTACATGTTGTCTACACACAATGCCTAATACAATGTATCATCACATTTTCTCATTTATTACCGGTAATGTGTGCTTTATACCTATGTTTGTGCATCACATTATTGCTATATTTCTATACAGTTTTCTAAATTTTCAATAAATCTTGCGTAATAGGCCCTTTGAATGAACACTTTTGCAACCTCTGAAACTATAGTAGCTAGTGTCATTCGTGCAATCATGCTGTGTTGGACTTGCAAGTACGCGTTGGCTTGCGATTGGATATTACTATAACATCATATATCCTATAAAAAAAGGTAGCCAAAACTTTACCTGCAAATAAAGAGCACCTGTCTACAACGACTTTATTTGCTTGGCAGAGAGGTGGTCGGTATAGAGAGGGACTACTGTATACGACGCGCGGTTGTCTTATTTTCCGCACAATGCACGACATAATAGCTGAAGTTGAGAATATGCGCATGCATTTGTTTTCCACACTGTGCGAGACATTTGAGTTGAGTTCGTAACTGATTGGTTTTGAATGATGAGCACAATACCAAGAGAGCATCTCATCATCTTGTATTTACTAAAATGCTTATTACTTCTTTCATGAACGACTACCGAGGATCAGTCGCTAGTCTGCAAAAACTCCTGGAATTTTTTATCCTGGAAAAGTCCTGGAATACACCCCTCATCAAACAAATAGCCTTCATATCTTGTACGTTGTCATTTCTGTTACAAAGACATTACCATCTGTTTTTCATTTCTTCTTTGTGCTCACGTGAATGTCAATCAGTGCATTCACTTGATACTCATCGTGTCAATTTTACGAAGTTCATCTGGATTGAAGCTTCAAAGGAGTCGAACAGTTCCCTCTTGATCTACCCGAACTACAAACAACAATACACATCTGTCTACTGATATGCTTCATTGCAAGTAATGCAGCATATTATTAAACCTAGATTCCTGATCTACTAAAATTCTCTATTAGTCTTAATCCTTCACTTACTGATGATCATGGGCGTCAATCCCGGGGGGGATACGGGGGATATATCCCCCCCAATAATGACAGCTTGGGGATGAGTAATGCATTTATTCCCACCCCCCCCCCCCAAAAAAAATCTCTGACATTCACAAAATGAATATTGTAAAAAGTTGCATTTGTTCCTTGGCCACATATTAAAATTTTTCATAATTTACGTCAATCTCTGAAAAGTTTCTGCTAATGTTGACTGTTGAATAAATTTCCTCTTTCATTCATCCTTCATGTGCAGACGTTGCGACAGGGGGTATATGATGCGGATGATTATGTCACTGACAGGCAAGTGAAATTAGTTAATCATCGCCAATTTCCTGCGTCGGAATTTAGTGTATCTTTGTTAATATTTCATGAAAATGAGCGATGGGTTTCGTATGCACATGTGGTTTTGCTTTTATCGTCGATGAGGAAATGTTCAGCATCTTTGTTTATGACGATAAGGAAGCGACTCAGCGAGAAATGTTGCGGACTTCATGCTGAGATAATGCATTTGGAAATTTTCGAATACAATGTCCAGCGGCTGTTTAATCCACTAGCTGAAAAATGAGGTGAGTCTGATCCGTGCGTACATGTTTATAATTACATTTCCCAGAATCCCAATCAACATGCCCAAAATCAGTTTCTTACATTTCATTTGTTCGTCGATGTATAGCCTGACTTATAAGCCATCTGCATGTAGCTAACGATTCAATTTATCACATTGACTTGTCACAGTTTGAACGACCATAGCTGTTATCAGTTATCTCTTAATTGAAGAGTAAGTATACGTATATGTATGACTTCTCAATGAAATGAAATGATGAAATCTCAATCAAGGTCGGTGATGCATGTACGGTATGGAGTAACCTCCACAGCGGCACCAGAGCCCTGTCGCTGCGTCGTTTCGGGCAGCAGATTCGACTAACTTCGACGTGACAACCCTCGGCCCCGGGAATCATTCCTGGGTGGTTGTCTTTGGTGGGAATGCGTTAGAGTAACGCTAATGAAGCAGTCGAAGGAAGAAAAACTCATGGGCTTAGATGCATCACCGATTTGGCCATTAGCAGTAGGATGACCCCTAGGTAAGTTGGCCACTTTAATAATTGAGTCTGACTTTCCCGCCCCTACCTTGATCGGATGACCTGTCTGGGGTAGTGTTGAATGCAGCGACTTCGGCAGTCAGTGAATCTAGCAGACACCCTGATCGGAATGACCACCCGAGAAGGACCGGCCTGATAGATGAGACGGAAGTTTAATGCTGCAATCAATTCGCCAGCAGCTCCGATCGTGAGATGGTGGTTCCATCTCACCTTGAGGGTAGTTAAGTTAGGAATTAAGGACCAATATATACTTGCAAAATACACATTACACTTTATATAAATTATGATCCGTTACCTCAAATGAATCGCAAATGATAAAATTACAGATTTAATAGGCCCTTGACAATCATGTATCCGAGCATTGTCGGTAATAGGCTTCAGTTGTGTGTAGACAAGGCATGGCCCTGGCCTCGCTGAGAGAATCTCATTGACGGAACTGTTGACTGCTGATTAAGTAGAGCTACTAATCACCGTTCGCAACAATCAAATTTACGCTCAAGTTTGAACACGAAATTGCTTCACTAGATTGAGCAACACATCGACATCGCTTTGTCAATTTTTAAAATTCCGATTTAGTTGAGCTGCAGCCTATACATAGTCAGATTTTTTGTCAAAATATAATTGCCTGACGTCATTAAATGACTAAGGTCATCAAAAATTCCAACCAGTAGTGACTTACTTACCTAAAGCCACAAAATGTCAAAAAATCTCTTTCAAGCGATTTCTCAAAATGCAAAATTTGAGATTTGATATTTTGACAGACCGATGTCGATATACAGTCATTTAGGTAGCCAATATGTAGGGCGCTCCCTAACTGTGCTGTAGGGCCTATAAAGCATTTGCATTGCTAGATAGATCCTTTAGCTTACATATCGATGACTATTACTTTTTAATCTCCAAAAATGCCTTATCGGATAGTAATTTACATATCACAATGCGCTTCGAATTAAAAACAGTCTGAGTGGAAATATTAATTGAGAAACACAAGCTCATTATCACATTTTGAGAGGATTCTGCTTTGTCTCATAACTGGCTTACCTGACTATTTCCGTAAACAATAATTGTTGGTATTGGTGAGCTCTGGATTTAGGCATACAAGAGCATTCGCCGGATGTAATGCTGACTCGGTAAATCAAAGAGAATGAAATCAATAATTATACACCTATTGTATAATATTTCAATGTTTATCAAATACTCCGCCTATAAAATCGACAATGGCGGAATAATTTCTGTTGTTCAAAATTTACATGAAAGTTGGTTCTAGCGAACCGCTTGATATCAGAAGCAATCGACATCTTAAACAGATTTAACACGAAAGTTACATTTTTGTATATAAGGTTATTGCTTACATGTAAAGTATCCTCCTTAATGTGCATGCAGTTACAGTGAATTAAGTAATCACATTTTCGTTTTAGAAACATGTCGCAATCGAAACGGAAATCCATAACGAAGATCACAAACTTCTTTTCAAGAGTTATGCCCCAGAAAGATACCCCACTTTTATCTGCAACTGTATCAGATGGTCCCGATTCTGTTGCTTGTCCAACCGAATTAGTTAGTCACGAGACTAAAGACAGCCAAATTATCTCCATACAGGAATCTACGAGCGATGAGAAATCAGATAATGCCATGGAATTTAGTCCTTCAACAAACGAAATATGTGAATTGGAAAAACCCTACCATCCCGTAGCTTCTGATATTCCCCCAATGATAACGAAGCGTCAAAGAATAAACTTTCAGGCCAAGTGGTTTGCGGAATTTCCTTGGCTACATTACAGACCTGACTTGGAAAAGGTCACATGCTTCACATGCGCGAAAGCCGAGTCCATGACATTGCTACATTTATCGAAGAAAAAAGAAGACGCTTTCAGTCAGACCGGATTCTCCAACTGGAAGAAAGCAAGAGACCGCTTCACTTCCCATCAGCTGTCTGATACTCACAGCTTAGCCATGTCACAGCTCAGTCAAGTTCAAAGGGCAACACCGATACAAGCACAATTGCATGATAAACTGGCAAATGATCAATTAAGAAACAGGAGATGTCTTCAAACCCTGTTTAGAAGTACTCGGTTTTTGCTTCGACAAGGGTTACCATTTCGGGGACATGAGACTAATTCGGGAAACTATTTTCAACTCTTGGCTTTTCAAGCTGAAGATGACGATGAACTTTCCTCATATCTGAAGCTAGCGACTAACTTCACCGGTCCTGTTTCACAAGAAGAAATGATTCAGTCATTTAGCCATAAAATACTCAGAGATCTGATTGCCGAGATTCAAAACAACGGTTACTTTGGAGTTATAGTTGATGGCACTCAGGATATAGCAGGACAGGAACAGGAGTCAGTATGCATACGCCATGTGGATTCTGAGTTACAAGTTCACGAGGATTTCGTTGGCCTGTATCAACTTGATGAGACTACAGGAAAGTCAATCGCTAATATGGTTCTGGATGTCTTACTAAGACTTCAACTTCCACTTGAGAATCTGAGAGCTCAAACGTATGATGGTGCATCAAACATGAGTGGTCTGCATAGATGTTGCCAGGCACTAATTAAGGAGAAGCAACCTCTCGCTATGTATGTACATTGTGGTGCTCATGTTACAAATCTGGTGATCCAGCATGCTGTACAAGATTCCACGTTAGTAAGAAATTCCATTCAGTGGGTCAACGAACTTGGAGTCCTCTTCAATCGTTCTGGAAAATGCAAGGTTAGTACCTTTGTTAAAAATTAACCGTAGATGTAGCGATAGAAGTTGTCAATTAAGTACGTAAATAGCTGAACTAAACTGTCATGTAAACAACTAGATACTTGCTTAATTTCACATGTGAAATTGTGATGGAATAGAATATCTGCTAAATCAAAACGGAATAGCTCAATAAGTGAAAATAAGCTTCAGTACTGTTGTGATGGACATTCGTATAAAAATACAGATAAATAGGGATTTTATTTATTGACCAACAGCAACAACTCTAATAATAACTCTACTAATTTATCAATAGTATTCTAAGAACATACTTATCATGAGTCCTAAAGTTTATTTCATGTGCAATATAATCATTCATATGTTTCGCACTTCTACTTTCACGAATTGTGATACTGACATGAATTAAAAATTACCGCTTCAGGCCTTATTCAAGGAAATATCTGCTGATGCCTCTCTCAGTCCAAATGTTGCAAATATCAGACCATTGTGCCCTACTCGCTGGACTTGCCGCTTTCCTGCCATTCAATCTACAATTGACTCGTACCAAGCAGTTCTTTCGTGTCTGGCTGAAATTGCGGAGTCAAGGCAGGTGGATATGTCATCGAAAGCTGATGGACTCTTGGAAAGATTTAAAAAGTCGGAAACACTGATGGGTTTGATGATTGCTGCAAGACCATTGGCTGCCATCGAACAACTGAACAAAAGCTTGCAAGCAAAATCAGCAAATATATCAGGTGAGATTGAAGCTGTAACACATGCTTCTTCATGGGGCTGGATGGTGCTGACATGGTCAGACTATTGCTACTCCCAGTAAGGAAAGGATATTATTTTTACTAACCTTCAGGATTTGTTAAGCTTTCTAGGCATCAAGAAGCCGACTAAGGAATATTTTTCACAAACACATTAAATACTATATTACTATGCTTATGCTACATAAATAAATGAATAAGTGAATGAATAACAAACCATGACCACATAAACTCGCATATGCGAGTAATTTGTGCAATCGCGCTAAATTAATATCAAGAAAAATCTTGCCTTTTATTTCAGGGATGCTTACCGCAGTAAACGTTGTCTCGGAGCAACTGCAACGATGGCGTACAGATGAAGAGTTCTCAAAAATGTACAATGAGGTATCCACAATGGCTGACGACCTTGATATCGACCCACTCTCCTTACCCCCGAAATCGAAAGATGCCGAAGAAATTTTTATGTAGCGGCAGTTCAGTGATTGGTGGTTCCTCGACCGAAGAACATTTTCGTAGAATGTATTACGAATTTATTGATCGTGTTCTACATGGACTATCGTGGCGCTTTGACATAAATAATCCTTCGACAGAATTGAAAGACTATAAAGACCTCGAGGATGTTATTGTTAATGGCAATCCGACAAATGCAATCATAGAAAAGTATAAGTTAAATAAAAGAGCAATTGAAGTACAGGTACCTATGTTTCGAATGCACACTGGTGCAGCATCCATTCATGATGCAAAGTTGGCGTACCGAAAAATGTCTATCGAAGTACGCAACCTTTTCCCGGAAGTTTTAAAACTTTTGAAAATTCTGCTTGTGTGCCCGGTAACCTCTTGTGAGTGTGAAAGGTCTTTTTCAACATTACGACGTCTCAAAACTTGGCTAAGGTCAACCATGTCGCAACACAGATTAAATCACATTGCTGTTTGCCACACTCATAAGGAACGATTGGACCAAGTTGACGTCAGAGAACTGGCAAAATGTTTTACTGAAAGAAGTGAAACAAGGCGAAATGTATTTGGTTCTTATAACTCTTAAGTTCGCTTGAATCGATTTTTCTTATGATTTTGATATTTTAGCAATGCATGAAAATGATGTGAATAAGTTGAACACTTTTTGAAAAGATTTTAGCATTCTGTTTTTCTGCATGTATTCTCATTTGCAGCTTGCTTGTAAGTGAATCATTTTTACAATTCTTTATATTAAAAATCTATACCATTTTACACGATTGCTACAAAGTATACATCCAAAATAACAATGCATTACTTGTCAAACAGGCGCATGAAGATTTTCGAAATTTAACACGAGAAGCAATTTGTGAAGAGGCTACATTTGTTGTTAGCTTAATCATTTTCTAATGTTAGATATGATTGAGAACTAAGTCAGGAAATACCAGAATTCGGATAAATTATGTATTTCTTTTATCAGACATGATCTCGAGACGACCTTGATGAAGTTTATCTTCAATCCCGCAATTTTCGTTATGCGCCGGTTTAACATGCTTCATTGTTACAATATGATAATATAAAATGATGTGTCAATTCTTTCTAACTAATGCAATTTTTGACGTTTTTTGATTGTCATTGATGTTAAGCATGATAATTTGAAAAATAAGCTCAAAAGATAAATGAATTTTTGCCTTTACAAGATTTGGATTTTTCTTTTGTTAAGAGTGTACATGGAAATATAGTGCGTATATTCTATGTATATCCTATATATATATATATATATATATATATATATATATATATATATGATATATATATATATATATATATATATATGATATATATATGATATATATATATATATATATATATATATGTTCTACGTATATCGTATATATCCTTGATGAAGGCACAGTCAGTTACAAGGAATGTGTCTAGATATTTGTCAGTTTACGAGTTTATTCTAAACTGATAAAGTTAATCAACTGATAATGAATGTCATGATGATATAACCAACCGAATGTGAAATTCATGACAATAGTCAATTAGTGTATATATATATATATATATATATATATATATATATATATATAGATAGATAGATAGATATAAATAAAGATTGATGAAAACCAGAAAAAAGCTGGTTTTCTATATATATAAATATAATAGCTTATATATATATTATAATTATATAAGCTTATTACTTGTATAAAAAATATATATATATTATTATATATATATTTATATAATTTTAGATAATAATAAATATTAATATAATAATAATAATAGTAATAAAAATACAGATATTTTTTGTATATATATATATATATAAATACGAAATGTGCTCTCCTGCCCCACCGAGAATTGTACTCTCCTGCCCCACTTGTACATGAAGGGACCAGGGCCTACAACAATCGTCGGACCAGGCATTTGGAGGTGCTCTGACTGTCATATATCTTCATTCATATCAGTACATATCACAGCACAATCATATTCCGCAAAAGCTAACTCTAAATATGAAAATTGAGGGCCTACAGCAATCGATCGTCGGACCAGGCATTTGGAGGTTCTCTGACAGCCATAGCACTTCTTTCACATCAGTACATATCACAGCACAATCATATTCCGCAAAAGCTAACTCTAAATACGAAAATTGAGGGCCTACAGCAATGGACGGACCATGCATTTGGAGGTGCTCTGACTGTCATATATCTCAGTACATATCACAGCACGATCATATTCCGCAAAAGCTAACTCTAAATACGAAAATTGAAGGGACCAGGGCCTACAGCAATAGTCGGACCAGGCATTTGGAGGCGCTGACAGCCATAGAACTTCTTTCACAACAGTACATATCAATGCACAATCATATTCCGCAAAAGCTCATACGTGGGGCAGGAGAGTCAGTGGGGCAGGAGTGCACATGGGGGCAGGAGCGTACAGTTGTGGGGCAGGGGCGTACATTTCATGTTCGTCCGTGGGGCAGGAGAGTACAAGTGGGGCAGGAGAGTACAATTCGGTGGGGCAGGAGCGCACATTTCGTATCTATATATATATATATATATATATATACATTGAACCCCACTAAATATATCAAAAAATTTGCCTCCACGTTTATCACGTCAATGATGGCTCATCCCCCCCAATCATAAATATAAATTGACGCCACTGCTGATGATCAATTGTGTGCCAACTTGAATCAAAGTATGCACTCTACCTTTTCATAATGTGGAAGCATTACACTGCTTAAGACTAGACTATAATAGGAAAATTGAAGTTAAAGAGAAAAATAATCATTTGCAAGAAGGTATGGAATTCTTGTGATGAAATTAAGCACTACACAGCGAGCGATGGAAAGAGCCTTGCTGAAGCTTTCAAGAAGAGACAAGAAGAGGAACACACCTGGATAATAGAAAGAACTGGAGTCGAAGATGTGTTAAAAGAGGCAGCAGAACAAAAGTGGAGATGCGAGGGGGCCATGTTGCACGGCAGAAGGATGGACGTTGGACAAAGGATGTGACGGAGTGGTACCCCAGAGACGGAAAGAGACGGAGAGGAAGGAAGAAGACTCGTTGCGTGGATAATATCAAGACGGTAGGAGAAACCAACTGGATTCGAGCAGCACAGAACAGGACAACTTGGACAACTTGGACAACTCAGATGGAGGACTTCATCCAACAGATGGATTGACAATGGCTGAGGAAGAAGAAGAAGATAGAATTCAGGCCAATGTTTCGTCACGAATGAGAAATCGCCGAAAAACGAGGGCCTAGTTGAGCACAAGATAAAGTTTTAAGAGCTTTCATAAAAGTAAGTATTGTGATTTGGAAAATAGAGATACGCAAGAAAGTTTAGTTTATGCACCAAATAGTCGTGCTCTTGAATCCTAAAATCTATCAGTGTGTAAACAAGATATGTTTAGTTCACTCTCAAACATTCACTCAAGATGAGATATTCCTCCTGTAATGTTGAGTGATGACGGCATTACAAGTCAAGCAGTCATTATCAATTAAATACTTTCCCCACTATACAAGTCAATCAGTTGATCAATATATTCAATTATTGCCTTAGTGGTAATCAAGTAAATGCAGTTTTGCGATCGCATCAATCAATTCCATGGCATTAGTTAATTAATTAATTGAAATTTTTTGAAGGCAGCAATCAGTCAGATGCAACAAATCAATTACAATACAACTAATTTTTGACAACCCCTGCGTCTTATGGTGCCGACAAAGGTGGTGACAACGAGCAAGGGTGCTGTGAAATGATTATTCTGAAAACGTTGAGAAACATTGAACTATACAGGGTAGTGTTCTACGCAATAAACAGTTTTGACTTTGACTTTTGTAGGCTACTTGAATTTTCCTTAGTTTCCAAGTAGGACAGACACAAACTAGCGATTCATGACGACGCCACTTCCAAATACGTCAATTATTGTGGCCTATATTCTATATTGCAACTCATGTACACTTATTTAACAAGTCATATAAAACTGCAACATCTAGTACGACAATTAATGAGCTAAATTATCAAACCCGTCTTCTGCTTCAACAATTGAGACTTCATAGATGCAAGCTACATGTACATTAAAAATATTGCTTTAGTTTCTGTTGCTCATTCGAATATTGACAATGCAGTAGTCCCTGTCATTGACGACCCTGCTGTTAACGGCTTCCTGTCGATTACGACCAAAATTTTGGCACCGCTTTCAAAATTACTGTGTTTGCTCAACCTGTCCATAACGATTGCTGTCTAACTCGACTTTCGACCTCAGTAATTTGTGAAATCGTTCGCTGATCCCTGCTTATTACGACCACAGATTACGGGGGAACGATAAATGCGTGTACACTGTAGATGTTTCGCTAACCTTATGTTTTAATAACAGACAAACATCAATGGTCTTATTACGCAGCAGCTGTCAGCTATACATCTTAATCCTTCACTTTTACCTCTGACACATATATGAGTCTCAACACTCTCATCTAACCGGCTTCACACAATCGAGTGTACATACTCGTACATGTACAATTGTAATACTGTAATAGGGCTACATCTGAATATATTCTACATAATTTTACCGGTGATTGCAATCTAATAGTTTTACATGTTGTCTACACACAATGCCTAATACAATGTATCATCAAATTTTCTCATTTATTACCGGTAATGTGTGCTTTATACCTATGTTTGTGCATCACATTATTGCTATATTTCTATACAGTTTTCTAAATTTTCAATAAATCTTGCGTAATAGGCCCTTTGAATGAACACTTTTGCAACCTCTGAAACTATAGTAGCTAGTGTCATTCGTGCAATCATGCTGTGTTGGACTTGCAAGTACGCGTTGGCTTGCGATTGGATATTACTATAACGTCATATATCCTATAAAAAAAGGTAGCCAAAACTTTACCTGCAAATAAAGAGCACCTGTCTACAACGACTTTATTTGCTTGGCAGAGAGGTGGTCGGTATAGAGAGGGACTACTGTATACGACGCGCGGTTGTCTTATTTTCCGCACAATGCACTACATAATAGCTGAAGTTGACAATATGCGCATGCATTTGTTTACCACACTGTGCGAGACATTTGAGTTGAGTTCGTAACTGATTGGTTTTGAATGATGAGCACAATACCAAGAGAGCATATCATCATCCTGTATTTACTACAATGCTTATTATTTCTTTCATGAACGACTACCGAGGATCAGTCGCTAGTCTGCAAAAACTCCTGGAATTTTTTATCCGGGAAAAGTCCTGGAATACACCCCTCATCAAACAAATAGCCTTCATATCTTGTACGTTGTCATTTCTGTTACAAAGACATTACCATCTGTTTTTCATTTCTTCTTTGTGCTCACGTGAATGTCAATCAGTGCATTCACTTGATACTCATCGTGTCAATTTTACGCAGTTCATCTGGATTGAAGCTTCAAAGGAGTCGAACAGTTCCCTCTTGATCTACCCGAACTACAAACAACAATACATATCTGTCTACTGATATGCTTCATTGCAAGTAATGCAGCATATTATTAAACCTAGATTCCTGATCTACTAAAATTCTCTATTAGTCTTAATCCTTCACTTACTGATGATCAATTGTGTGCCAACTTGAATCAAAGTATGCACTCTACCTTTTCATAGTGTGGAAGCATTACACTGCTTAAGACTAGACTATAATAGGAAAATTGAAGTTAAAGAGAAAAATAATCATTTGCAAGAAGGTATGGAATTCTTGTGATGAAATTAAGCACTACACAGCGAGCGATGGAAAGAGCCTTGCTGAAACTTTCAAGAAGAGACAAGAAGAGGAACACACCTGGATAATAGAAAGAACTGGAGTCGAAGATGTGTTAAAAGAGGCAGCAGAACAAAAGTGGAGATGCGAGGGGGCCATGTTGCACGGCAGAAGGATGGACGTTGGACAAAGGATGTGACGGAGTGGTACCCCAGAGACGGAAAGAGACGGAGAGGAAGGAAGAAGACTCGTTGCGTGGATAATATCAAGACGGTAGGAGAAACCAACTGGATTCGAGCAGCACAGAACAGGACAACTTGGACAACTTGGACAACTCAGATGGAGGACTTCATCCAACAGATGGATTGACAATGGCTGAGGAAGAAGAAGAAGATAGAATTCAGGCCAATGTTTCGTCACGAATGAGAAATCGCCGAAAAACGAGGGCCTAGTTGAGCACAAGATAAAGTTTTAAGAGCTTTCATAAAAGTAAGTATTGTGATTTGGAAAATAGAGATACGCAAGAAAGTTTAGTTTATGCAACAAATAGTCGTGCTCTTGAATCCTAAAATCTATCAGTGTAAACAAGATATGTTTAATTCACTCTCAAACATTCACTCAAGATGAGATGTTCCTCCTGTAATGTTGAGTGATGACGGCATTACAAGTCAAGCAGTCATTATCAATTAAATACTTTCCCCACTATACAAGTTAATCAGTTGATCAATATATTCAATTATTGCCTTAGTGGTAATCAAGTAAATGCAGTTTTGCGATCGCATCAAGCAATTCCATGGCATTAGTTAATTAATTAATTGAAATTTTTTTGAAGGCAGCAATCAGTCAGATGCAACAAATCAATTACAATACAACTAATTTTTGACAACCCCTGCGTCTTATGGTGCCGACAAAGGTGGTGACAACGAGCAAGGGTGCTGTGAAATGATTATTCTGAAAACGTTGAGAAACATTGAACTATACAGGGTAGTGTTCTACGCAATAAACAGTTTTGACTTTGACTTTTGTAGGCTACTTGAATTTTCCTTAGTTTCCAAGTAGGACAGACACAAACTAGCGATTCATGACGACGCCACTTCCAAATACGTCAATTATTGTGGCCTATATTCTATATTGCAACTCATGTACACTTATTTAACAAGTCATATAAAACTGCAACATCTAGTACGACAATTAATGAGCTAAATTATCAAACCCGTCTTCTGCTTCAACAATTGAGACTTCATAGATGCAAGCTACATGTACATTAAAAATATTGCTATAGTTTCTGTTGCTCATTCGAATATTGACAATGCAGTAGTCCCTGTCATTGACGACCCTGCTGTTAACGGCTTCCTGTCGATTACGACCAAAATTTTGGCACCGCTTTCAAAATTACTGTGTTTGCTCAACCTGTCCATAACGATTGCTGTCTAACTCGACTTTCGACCTCAGTAATTTGTGAAATCGTTCGCTGATCCCTGCTTATTACGACCACAGATTACGGGGGAACGATAAATGCGTGTACACTGTAGATGTTTCGCTAACCTTATGTTTTAATAACAGACAAACATCAATGGTCTTATTACGCAGCAGCTGTCAGCTATACATCTTAATCCTTCACTTTTACCTCTGACACATATATGAGTCTCAACACTCTCATCTAACCGGCTTCACACAATCGAGTGTACATACTCGTACATGTACAATTGTAATACTGTAATAGGGCTACATCTGAATATATTCTACATAATTTTACCGGTGATTGCAATCTAATAGTTTTACATGTTGTCTACACACAATGCCTAATACAATGTATCATCAAATTTTCTCATTTATTACCGGTAATGTGTGCTTTATACCTATGTTTGTGCATCACATTATTGCTATATTTCTATACAGTTTTCTAAATTTTCAATAAATCTTGCGTAATAGGCCCTTTGAATGAACACTTTTGCAACCTCTGAAACTATAGTAGCTAGTGTCATTCGTGCAATCATGCTGTGTTGGACTTGCAAGTACGCGTTGGCTTGCGATTGGATATTACTATAACGTCATATATCCTATAAAAAAAGGTAGCCAAAACTTTACCTGCAAATAAAGAGCACCTGTCTACAACGACTTTATTTGCTTGGCAGAGAGGTGGTCGGTATAGAGAGGGACTACTGTATACGACGCGCGGTTGTCTTATTTTCCGCACAATGCACGACATAATAGCTGAAGTTGACAATATGCGCATGCATTTGTTTTCCACACTGTGCGAGACGTTTGAGTTGAGTTCGTAACTGATTGGTTTTGAATGATGAGCACAATACCAAGAGTGAGCATCTCATCATCCTGTATTTACTACAATGCTTATTACTTCTTTCATGAACGACTACCGAGGATCAGTCGCTAGTCTGCAAAAATTCTTGGAAAAGTCCTGGAATACACCCCTCATCAAACAAATAGCCTTCATATCTTGTACGTTGTCATTTCTGTTACAAAAACATTATGTAGCACGTGGAGCTTAGAGATGCAATGAATAGTGGATTTTAATACAACCTGAGGGTCTACAACCCGAGCAGTTGATATTGGAACTTGCTTAGTTGTTTGATAAGTCAACGGCACGCAATGAATTTTTGACTGACGTTTTATAGGTGAAGAAACACTCCGCTCTGTCTTACATCATTCACTGAAATGAAAAATTATGACAAGTTTGAGCAAGCTCATTGTTCCAGACTCTTATGTAGGTCAGCTCGTGGTCATCAAAATTCTAATTGAATTAAAAAGATCGGAATTTAAACTGTAGTGGAGAGTTCTCAATTAACGTTGCAAATCAGTAGAATTCCCTCACAAGTGAAGAAGAAAATCTCAATTCACTGAATCACTTTAAATCAAGTTGGAACGTCGCAGATAAAACATTTCGTGATATCAGCAATCAGACAGTGATCAAATTGTTCATCTCAGAACTTTTATCGCTTGAAAAACTTTTACTGCATTGGAACTTGGAATTGCTGACCGTCTAAAGTTTTCTTGTGATGACGGGATATGAAGACACGCATATATTGTATAAATGTTATTATTTCATCAATGCCCGCTTGAGTCATTTTTTATTAACTGTTTTCAATTTGCTTGTGTTTATTGACTTTGAAAATGTAATTGACATTAATATAAATTTTAAAGAAGTCTACAACTCATTAGATCAGTAAATAAGACATCATGCGTATCACTGCCCATCGCACAAAGCATGTTATCAAAGTGCGAATAATTGAATTGCATAATGTTGTACTGTAATAGGCCAATCATACATTTCATGTATGCTATGTGGAAATTGAACAATGTGCAGTGCAAAAGTTGACCAAATTATTTCTGACGATCAAAGCCATAACCAAACGGTATTGAGACGCCAGCTACCGTCCCATTACCACACTGTAAACCGTAGACCGAGAATCATCCTACAAAATTACTGACAAAATCAACCGACGATTGTCACCTCCAATATCCTGCGATATCCGACGAATTTGTAGGTTCTCCAACGACATCGAAACAGATACTTTGTATTCAAATTGACTAAACAATAACTGTTAAGGGTCATTTTCAGATAAATGGGCCAAATCGATTTTGAAAATACGAAAAAATAAAGTATCTCAAAATTTCTCGTCCTATCAATATCTGATAAATACATGGTATGAAGGCGTCATCTGAAAAAAATTAGAACTAGGAAGTTCTTAGTTAAATTTTTACAGCATGTTGAAAATAACTAGGAAAAACATTACGTAATATTAGCAAAAACAATTGAGATTCGAATGAATAGTAATAATATTCTGATTGACGTATTAGTTTCCATCTTAATTGTCAGTAAGAGGTTACTGAATACGTCTGAAGTGGTTTGATACTCTCTAGTGGTATTGCACCCTTTTCGTTTGAAGAAATATCATATTATATTAATGATTTTGACGGCACACTTATGTGTATTATTATAATTTCTAGTTATATCTAAGGTTAATACGTCAACAAATGCATTAAAAAGCACTTTGTGCTACCATACAACGATATAACAACAAAATTTGGTTGTACAATTGGGCAATTCCCTCATAATCTAACTGAAGTCCTCGATAGGGCTTCAACTTGAACGTGACGAATGTTACACGATTTGCATACGCTTATAATATTAGCCCAAATTAGGCATATCTTTTGTCAAGAATCATTTATGGTATGTACACTACGTAAGAGTACATGTGTTTAAGTAAAACAGATTCGTATTGCAGTGAATAAAAAATTCTATTAACTCTACATGCAAACATCAAAAGTACAAAATACTTGAAGTATTCATAATCGTATTCTCTTACAAGCCAGTTATTGATCAAGCTTCAACACTGTTTTAATATTGAAGACATAGTCGCTCTTGATTACGATGCGAGTTTTGTCATTGAATGTACCATAAGCATATGAAAGCATTTTTGAAAATCTCATTGTCTTGCGATCCATATTATTGTATCGATATTTTTTCATTATTCTACCGGAAAGAATCCTACCTACACTGGATCCTTTCTTAGTACTATCCATTGAACGACTCTCTTTGATTTCAGATACTACTGACTCATTGAAAACTAAAGTTTTTATCAGATTTGGTGGCAAAGATGATGTTGATAAGCCGGCAGCTTGAAACTCATTTGTGAGTTTGGTCTTAGGTGAAGAATGTACTTGTGAGTCGAACCCACCAAAATCAGTTTCATTCATCACTTGCTTTTTTTGTGATACTTTTAATCGAGTTCTCTCAAGTTGCTTCTTTGTTCTATTATACTTCTGCTCCAATCGACCGTTTGTTCGAAGAAGTATTCTGATTTTCCTTCCAGCACGTGAATTGGCAAGTGAAATTCTCTTCCTGGTCATCTTCCTTCTATGATCCTCGACCTCCTGAAAAAATAAAAAAATCGAATTAACTCAGACAAAAATTATTAGAATATGGCATTTAAATTCTTACCTGAGCTGATTCTTCTTTACAATTTTTACTGCGATACTTTTGTACACGTAATGCAACCGTTTTTCTCCTTTGTTTGAGCTTCCGTAACCCTAGAACACGAACAGGAACGTAGTTTTTCTTTTGTCTCTCGTTTCTTTATATTTTTTTCTTTATATGCTAAATCATGTTTCTTTTTTTCTCGGTATCTTTTTGAACGTTTAGCAGGCGTCAGGGGCATCTGAAATGAGAAAAATCATTATTTATATGATACAATATAAAAACAATACAGTTAAAGAAAGATTAACTAGATTTCTCTGATTCTGTAACATTCGTCACGTGACGAATGTTACATTTTTATAGTTTGTCTAAGATTGTGAAAAAACTTAAAACATTTCAGTCCGTTCAAAAAGTGCTATTACGAGATGTCATAAAGATCAATGTTTTACGAAAATATTGATATTCTTACATAAGCTTATCTATGTCAAATCTCCGTGACGCATGTTACATTCTTAACCAATCTACCTGACTTACCCTAAAACAATAACGTTTGTCTGGTTTTTCACTTATTTCTAGTCAAAAAAGTAGATAGATTTTATTTCTACACTTGTTGGACTTCATAAAAATGCATATAGATTGTTTCTAACACGAGTTTATAAACATGTTTAATTGAATTATTGTTATGGTGACGAATGTTACACCAAAGTTGGTGACATGTACTACATGACGGATTTTTTCAATGAAAGTGGAGATCTGATATTAACTTAATCACTTAATCAATCTACGATACGTGTAAAGAACGTCTGTACATCACAGAAACTCCTTACCTCAACTGATGCTCGTAAGGTTGGCCGCGAAATTGCAAACAATAGCTGGTGACATTCACTTTTCATGCCGATTGACATCGACATTGAGCTACAGCAACCAATAAACGAACGCTATGCGAATTCTTCCCCAATGTCGGAAGTGGGTGAGGTGGTTATCTGACATTGACAGTAGAAGAAACAGAATCGATAGTTAATCTAATGAATAAAGTACTGGTGACACGATTTTCACGAATTGGCCCATTTATCTGAAAATGACCCTTAAACATTGATTGATTTTTTTCGTTTAGTGATTGCTTGACTTTTGGGCAATCTGTATTATTGTGTGGCAAAACTATGATTTATTTTGACATAATTTAATTAATTACCTAACTTTTTTTATAAAATTTAAGTTGTAATTCATTGCTATTCATTTTGTCCCTTTTTGTCAGATATTGTAGGTGTTCAGTGGTAATCATCCTACAAGAACTAACAATGACCTACAAAATAGATTTTGTAGGATAAATGCATTTGACTATGCATTTGCATAACCCTACTATGCATTTGATCATAAAAGTTTAATAAGATAGTTGTTGTGTAAAAACCCCGTCACTTATCTGTGTATCAATAATTCATCTTCCTTTTATCTACATGAAAAGTATATCTGCATCAAGCACTTCAACTTATAATCATGGCCTGATGATGCCTTATCACAATAAAGAACAGTGTTATCCAATGTCTTGTTGATGTCTTAAAAACATAGAAACGTGTGAACGCATTGATTTCAGGCACACTATCATGGTAGGAAAGTTAACATATCCGATAATACAAGTGCAGTGTTTTCTCTTGGTAATGCTTTATGTACGAGAATAAAATATTCCTATCACATTTTCCATAATTCGATTATACGTGCAACTATTAACTATTCATGTCATTAGTATTTATAGTCGATTCATTTAACTTGTTTTGCTGAGAATATATGCATGCATGAGTACATTACTAGTTCATCGTATTGCAAAGATATACAAAACATGCATATTTTTTAAGTAAATATACTAAGACGATAACTGATTATCAATTTACCAATACTTTGCATTTCATATTTTCTTGATAAGCAATGAATTGAAATAGCATCATTGCCACAGTTGCAATGAGGTCATTGCAATGTGGTCAATTGGATTATATATATATGTCCGTGTTCCCAGATTTGTGTCAACACAATACAGAGGTAGCAAATATAATGAAACATACTAAAGACATACTAAAACATGCTAAATATAAAAGAATAAATTTGGGCCTATGGCCTGATGTTATAGAAGTACAAAAGACCTTAAGCTGTATGTAGAAAACTAATGACAAACACAGACGCAAATAAAAATGGAAAACAAACTATAAAGGAAGTCCTGAGTCTTGAAGATCTTCAGCTCCAACAACTATAAACGAAGGAGCATCGCGCGGGCATTGGCCCGTTGGAGACAAAGGCCCAATCTTCCAATGATACCCTTGTCTATCCTGTCACGAAGAGAAACAGTCTGAAGGGAAAGTCTTGAGCAGATGCGACTGATGTGCCGTAGACAGAAACTGCCGACGGCTCAAGATGCCAGCCCAATTCTGCACACTTTTCAGAGTTCATTCGCCTTTTCTTTCCTCTGCCAAAACTGGCGCAGGCCGCGGTGAACCTCGCTGACAGTAAATAGTCTGCGTTTCGCGGATGGGTCTCCGTGACGTAAGCGCCGTGGTGCACAGGTGGCGGGCGATTTCTTGGAGGGGGTGAGTGGTTGTGCTTTAGAGGTTTTCATTCTGATAAGGAAGTGAAGGGGTATAGAATAAGAGGTTGGCGGGGAGGAAGTTGAGCTGCACTGCCATGAGTGTTTGAAGGAGGGAAAGAAAAAGAAGAGTGTATGAAGTCCATCTTCCCTCTTTTGAAAATAATATGTGCGACGACCCAATGTGACTCAGTAATGCTATAGGGGCGACGGAGTCCGGTGCCTACTATCAATTTGAACATCACTGGAGAGCTGGAGGACTTCGTCGTCCGAAAAGTTCGGAAGAAGTTGCCCGATTAAGTTACTTCAACATCAATCATTTCCTTGCCGGCCTCTATTCTCCTATTCTTTTTCTTTCAGAGTGTTTGCAGAAGTGAGAGTGTCGGTGTGAACGGAGAACGACCCATGGGCTCTTTTAAGGGCCAACCTTCTAATGCAGCTAAAGCGGTCCCAAGCCCGCCACATATCTTCGGATATGGAATGCAGAGGGGAAGAAAAATTATGAAGGATGAAACGGGAGGACATTCATGCGCCACACGCAACACATCACAGACTTCTCTCCTCGCTAGTGAACAAGCTCTTGTCAGTGTCGTGAGAAACTTTATCATGTTGTACAAAAGTTAATACTGCAACACAGGTTGATGTATAGTTAGAAAAGTTTGATCATGACGTTTTATGAAACACACATGTCATGAAATGCAAGTGTTAGTGTAGTCAAATAATTTTACTACGGCACACGTTTGTGAAAATAATGTTTGATCATTGACGTTGTATGACTGACCGAACTCATCACAGCACTAGAAAGTTTTAGAAGGTTTTACTGCACAGTGTAGATTGTCTTGTAACTTACTTTCACACAGTGTTAGAAAGTTTTTATTGGAGACAGTTGCCAACTGTTTCCCTATTAGAAAATTCAAACTTCATGACTGTTAGATTTCGCTTCATCAGGTTTACTAAAAGCAGTTTTCTACTGCAATGAGAGTTTAGAATGTTATATGAAAACAGTGTTCGCCACAGCACTAGAAAGTTTTTATCCTTAGTTGAGATCCGGACTGCAGTGTGTAAACTTTTTTATGTGACAGTCTTTTAACAAACGGTGAAGTGTAAATTCAGAGTGAATACTTCTGTTAGGTAGTCATTAACTTTGGATGTGAAGAAAAGCGAATCTGTGTACAGAATGAATTGGATATTAGACAACGCATGCAAGTTTTTGACGACTTGAGTGATTGAAATCAAGTCTAAGTTTAACATGTTGGATATAAAAGTGAGATGGATTAGGAAATAAGTGTTGAATGTTTTATAAAACCAGATGTTGTCACACACGTTGAGTGTGATTCCATGACATTGAATCGCCTGGGTTGTAAAGTCCATCATCCAAGGCTAGGCTCCTCTATGGTTGGATTTAGGGTTTTATATCACATGTGTTAACCGTTCGTGTAGAATACGTGAAGCACATGTTCGCTTAAATGCAAATGTTGAAATAAGTTTGTAAGAAGTCTTTGACAGGTTGTTGTGAAACTTAGCGAACGATGAAAAAGGTTTTATGAAATGTTTCTTCACTCACAGTCGTTAGCGTACCAGCTTTACTAAATGTTTTTTTTTGCCTTTATCAAATTGAATGTGTGTGTTTTGTAAATAAAGACAGCGTGTTTGCACTCTGCATCGACAGCATACAAGTATAGACATAACAACTTGTTGTTAGTCGAATGCATATGAGATAGGAAACATTATGTGTGAGATATAAATCAACCTGCTAGATGAAGTGAAACACAAAAGTGTCACAACTAGTTTACGGGAAATAAAGGAGAACTGTGACAACGTTTACACTCATCATAGACAGATGAACATACAAATCTGACATTCAAATGAAAGTCGTAAACGTGAATGCGGTGTAAGAAACTTTATGTCAACAACTTTATGTTGGTAAAACTTTCATAGATTGCAGGCGTGTTGAAAGCTGATATAAAGACTTGTAGAAACGCATAAGTCTTAGTTCAATGACTCGACCCTTGAACTAACACAATGAATACGTCTGTGTAGAAAACTCATTTGTAGGAAACAGCATTTTCTGTGTGAATGCAGACGATGTAAACATGACATTTAACATGGCTTGCAATAGTCAACATGCTGCCATTCAAAATATTTATCATGAAACCTATCAGTGAAGAAACCGCTCCTGTGCCCACAAAGAATCATAAGTGCTCTCTGACGCCTGTTTGTCTCGCTAGCCCCTCAGCAGATAGAGTAGAACACAAAGATGAATGACAGCGCAGCAGGTGGGCAATCGTCTGTCGCGCTAGCCCCTCAGCAGATAGAGTAGAACACAAAGATGTACGCGCTCTCTCTCTGGCGCCCGTCTGTCACATGAAACAGAGAGCTATCGCATCTGTCCCACGAGCAAGGATGCAGGAACGTATCGTAGCACCTAGCTGATTCCCACACAGCTCATTGCTATCGCACCGGAAGGGAGATTCACGCGATAAATGCATCTAAGTTTGTTGAGTGGTTGAGGATGGCAGTCAATGAAAATATGGCTTCCCTTTTCGTCCACCAACCATAAGCTTAGAGCGATTTGATTGTGCGAACCAGACATTTGAAAGGCTGTATCATTCTCATATAAAGCAGAGTCTCGTGCATTTTACTATCATAATCATGTCCGAGAAGCCAACTGCTCAAGTTACCCCATATAGGATTACTTATATGGGTGAAACGTTTCTCTCCGATGAGAGTGAGGATATAGTATTTCATTTTATGAAACACTATTCCTTGTTCGATGAATCGAACGTCATACCTCACCGAAGCCCCGATGATGGATCTGCAGGAATCTCCGAGTGAGAGCGAGACGGTGGGGAGCGAGGCCGAGATGGCAACCAGCGAGAGCGAGACGGTCGAAAGTGATAACATGGAAAGAGAGGAGATGATGTGGAGTGAGGACTCGGAAAGTGATAACATAGAAAGTGAGGAAGTGGAAGCGAGTGAAGATGTCATTGTGATATCGGATGATGAAGTAAGAGTTTTACACATGCATACGAATGACTATCATCTCAACTCATTCATGTTTTCTTTCAGTGATGGAGTGAGTGATGGGCCTTCTTTAGTTCATAAAATCATCATGCACAGATACAGCACACTGTTTCACCACATTTCCTCGTGAATGCATCATGAGTTCTTATAAGAACTTCCTTCTAATGCAGCTAAAGCGGTCCCAAGCCCGCCACATATCTTCGGATATGGAATGCAGAGGGGAAGGATATATGATGAATGGAATGAAATGGGAGGACACTCTTGCACCACATGCAGCCACAAACACATTTCTATCTTCATTAGGATGACATTCAGTCACTTGAATTCTAATGTGACCATCACATCCTTAGACCTCAGTACAGTCAACTCTCTAACGTACTTATTAAACCTATTATCTCTAACTTTACAAACACTGAAAGGATTCCAACATGATTTCAAACTTTACAAACATCAACTTTATTTCTAACGTTGCAAACAGTGAAATGCTTGTGACGCTATTTTATACTTTACCTAACTTACAAACACTGAAATGCTTGTCACATTATTTATACTTGACCTATAAATTGCTAAAGTCCATCATCTAAGGGGTAGGGTTACCTACCGTTGGGTTTAGGGACTTAGGGCTTTGGATAACACAAATAAACGATCTCTTTTAGTGTAGAATAAGTGATGCATATGTTCGCTTTATAAAATGACCTTGAAGGCAAGACTTAATTTCAGGTTGAAAAGACAGATTTCATATCGTTGATGAGAGATAGTTACATGCCCATTATGTTATACACTTTACATTTGATGTGGTGAGCTGAAAGGTGATTGATACATGTTCAATAGAAGAGTTGTATGTATCTTAGTGATTGGAATAATAAGTGTGTAAAGAGTTAAAATATATAATAGTCAACGCAGGAAAGTTTCTTGTTATCCAAGCTAGGAATATATGAGCATCATTCAACAGTCAGTGTTGTATTTTAAAAGTCGTATGCTGACAGAGACATAAGTTTACTAAATTATACAGCAAAACTCCTAAATCACTAAAACCATAGGATAGGTATCCCTGTGTTAAGATTTAGGGATTTAGAGTTTTAGAAGTACAAGTTACTCTCTCTCTCTCTATGTCTGCATGTGTGTATTTTCTTCTTTGTATCTGGTTGGGTGAGTGTTGTGACTTTTTAAGTTGGTTTCCTTTAGAGTATAGAATATTCATTTCGTATAGAATATTATAATAGGAATATATTAAGGGTAGTATCTTTGTATATTGCAAGAGGTATACATCATGGTTAGCAGGGTAGCAGCTCTATGTGTGTGAATTCCATGCATTTTTGTGTGAGCGTGTTTGTGTGCGTATGAGTGCGTGATAATAAAGCGATGACTTGTAACCATTCATCAAACTAATGAACATTATACAAAAAAAGAAGAAGCAAATGGCATCATTTGGCTGCTACCCTGCTAACCATGATGCTATACCTCTTGCAGTATACAAAGATACTACCCTTAATATATTTCTATTATCATATTCTATACGAAATGAATATTCTATACTCTAAAGGAAACCAACTTAAAAAGTCACAACACTCACCCAACCAGATACAAAGAAGAAAATACACACAGGCAGACATAGAGAGAGAGAATATAAAGAAACAATTAAAGGGAGAACTACCCAACTGACCAGATTTATTCTAATACAACCATGAAACGTTATTGAGACATCTACACAGAGACCTAATACTATTTCTCGGATAGGATGTATACGTTAACATACTTTCACATACTCATCGACTCTGTCACTCTATAAATTACTTGCTTTTACCTCTATGACATACAACCAATACTTTGTGCCTCCTATATTCTCAACCTGTGAATGAAACATTTATTCTATTATACTTCATACCCATACTTATGACTTGATACAGTGTTCAATACGAAATATCATCACAAGACATGCTGCATAACAGTACTTGAGTTCAATCATTCCTGAAAGATAATGCACGCTAGCTAAATACTTTTATTCTGCACTTATGAAGACAGTCATTTCTCAACTTATGAAAGTCAGCCTTACATAGACCCTCATAAGAAAGGCTTAGAAACACTTTATCACTACATCATACTTCCATTTATGAATATCAATTCATTTTACATAACAACCCATGTGAAATCTATCAAAGCTATCTTTCATCTACTGTGACCCTTTAACTTTATTTACATAGTGTAACTGTTTCATGTGTTCTATCCTATACACTCAAAACCTGTAAAGACCTTTATTCTCTTCCGCTTTTCATCTATAAACATGATGTGATACTTTGCATTCAATCTTGACAAATATCATCATAAAAACTTTCACAGTACTTGACTTTCAACATAGGCTGAATTCCCCATTTACGACAACAGTCATTTCTTCCAGTCAACCTCATCAACATGAAAGACTTGTAGCACCTTAATACGTTCGTGTTACTCATTTGCTGTTGGAAATAACTTTTCATATACAGTTGGCATACAATCATTTCAACGCATACTCCATTGCATGCTATTCCTACGTTCACACTCATAGTATCTTGTCTTCATCAAGTATACAAACTACTTCAGTTCAACTTTACGTGAATTACTTTCATAAATTAACAGTCCTAATGCAATATGATACTATCACGATATGTTACTGCGGTTTCCTCTAACTATGTCTAACCAGTTTGCTACACTACCTATTCATTAAACTTTGCAATCTCAATCTTTGCTGTCGTTGAATATGAACCTCCAGTTTACATGCAACAACTATGATATGCGTTCTATCTCATACACGCAACAAGTAGAAACATTCATTCTGTTACATCCATGAACATGACGAGATAAAATTCACATCATCTCAAAACCTTTTAACAGCGCTTGTCTTCAAACATATGCTGAATCTCACATAGCCTGTTTGTTACACTACCAATTCATTTCAATGCGAGCTAATCTTGCATCACTGATTTCATGCGACATAACTTTTCACTTAACTTATTCCTACAATGCTACTACTATGTGTTCTAAACTTTATGAGATCGCTTTCACTTCTATCTCACACTTTCTCCATCATATAACTAAGTGAATAAAGTTGATGATACATTATCTGACTAAACTTTTTGAGTCAAATCCAACACGAGCAGATATTGCTAACATGGATCATATAAGACGCTAAGTCTTGTCATAGGGTTGACTATACAATGGACTTAGTTACCCTTAATATATATATTCCTATTATCATATTCTATACGAAATGAATATTCTATACTCTAAAGGAAACCAACTTAAAAAGTCACAACACTCACCCAACCAGATACAAAGAAGAAAATACACACATGCAGACATAGAGAGAGAGAGAGTAACTTGTACTTCTAAAACTCTAAATCCCTAAATCTTAACACAGGGATACCTATCCTATGGTTTTAGTGATTTAGGAGTTTTGCTGTATAATTTAGTAAACTTATGTCTCTGTCAGCATACGACTTTTAAAATACAACACTGACTGTTGAATGATGCTCATATATTCCTAGCTTGGATAACAAGAAACTTTCCTGCGTTGACTATTATATATTTTGACTCTTTACACACTTATTATTCCAATCACTAAGATACATACAACTCTTCTATTGAACATGTATCAATCACCTTTCAGCTCACCACATCAAATGTAAAGTGTATAACATAATGAGCATGTAACTATCTCTCATCAACGATATGAAATCTGTCTTTTCAACCTGAAATTAAGTCTTGCCTTCAAAGTCATTTTATAAAGCGAACATATGCATCACGTATTCTACACGAAAAGAGATCGTTCATTTCTGTTATCCAAAGCCCTAAGTCCCTAAACCTAACGGTAGGTAACCCTACCCCTTAGATGATGGACTTTAGCAATTTATAGGTCAAGTATAAATAATGTGACAAGCATTTCAGTGTTTGTAAGTTAGGTAAAGTATAAAATAGTGTCACAAGCATTTCACTGTTTGCAGCGTTAGAAATAAAGTTGATGTTTGTAAAGTTTGAAATCATGTTGGAATCCTTTCAGTGTTTGTAAAGTTAGAGATAATAGGTTTAATAAGTACGTTAGAGAGTTGACTGTACTGAGGTCTAAGGATGTGATGGTCACATTAGAATTCAAGTGACTGAATGTCATCCTAATGAAGATAGAAATGTGTTTGTGGCTGCATGTGGTGCAAGAGTGTCCTCCCATTTCATTCCATTCATCATATATCCTTCCCCTCTGCATTCCATATCCGAAGATATGTGGCGGGCTTGGGACCGCTTTAGCTGCATTAGAAGGAAGTTCTTATAAGAACTCATGATGCATTCACGAGGAAATGTGGTGAAACAGTGTGCTGTATCTGTGCATGATGATTTTATGAACTAAAGAAGGCCCATCACTCACTCCATCACTGAAAGAAAACATGAATGAGTTGAGATGATAGTCATTCGTATGCATGCGTAAAACTCTTACTTCATCATCCGATATCACAATGACATCTTCACTCGCTTCCACTTCCTCACTTTCTATGTTATCACTTTCCGAGTCCTCACTCCACATCATCTCCTCTCTTTCCATGTTATCACTTTCGACCGTCTCGCTCTCGCTGGTTGCCATCTCGGCCTCGCTCCCCACCGGCTCGCGCTCCTGCGGAGAGTCCTGCAGATCCATCATCGGGGATTCGGGTGGAGGTATGACGTTCGATTCATCGAACAAGGAATAGTGTTTCATAAAATGAAATACTATATCCTCACTCTCATCGGAGAGAAACGTTTCACCCATATAAGTAATCCTATATGGGGTAACGTGAGCAGTTGGCTTCTCGGACATGATTATGATAGTAAAATGCACGAGACTCTGCTTTATATGAGAATGATACAGCCTTTCAAATGTCTGGTTCGCGCAATCAAATCGCTCTAAGCTCATGGTTGGTGGACGAAAAGGGAAGCCATATTTTCATTGACTGCCATCCTCAACCACTCAACAAACTTAGATGCATTTATCGCGTGAATCTCCCTTCCGGTGCGATAGCAATGAGCTGTGTGGGAATCAGCTAGGTGCTACGATACGTTCCTGCATCCTTGCTCGTGGGACAGATGCGATAGCTCTCTGTTTCATGTGACAGACGGGCGCCAGAGAGAGAGCGCGTACATCTTTGTGTTCTACTCTATCTGCTGAGGGGCTAGCGCGACAGACGATTGCCCACCTGCTGCGCTGTCATTCATCTTTGTGTTCTACTCTATCTGCTGAGGGGCCAGCGAGACAAACAGGCGTAAGAGAGCACTTATGATTCTTTGTGGGCACAGGAGGGGTTTTTCACTGATAGGTTTCATGATAAACATTTTGAATGGCAGCATGTTGACTATTGCAAGCCATGTTAAATGTCATGTTTACATCGTCTGCATTCACACAGAAAATGCTGTTTCCTACAAATGAGTTTTCTACACAGACGTATTCATTGTGTTAGTTCAAGGGTCGAGTCATTGAACTAAGACTTATGCGTTTCTACAAGTCTTTATATCAGCTTTCAACCACGCCTGCAATCTATGAAAGTTTTACCAACATAAAGTTGTTGACATAAAGTTTCTTACACCGCAGTTCACGTTTACGACTTTCATTTGAATGTCAGATTTGTATGTTCATCTGTCTATGATGAGTGTAAACGTTGTCACAGTTCTCCTTTATTTCCCGTAAACTAGTTGTGACACTTTTGTGTTTCACTTCATCTAGCAGGTTGATTTTTATCTCACACATAATGTTTCCTATCTCATATGCATTCGACTAACAACAAGTTGTTATGTCTATACTTGTATGCTGTCGATGCAGAGTGCAAACACGCTGTCTTTATTTACAAAACACACACATTCAATTTGATAAAGGCAAACAACACATTTAGTAAAGCTGGTACGCTAACGAGTGTGAGTGAAGAAACATTTCATAAAACTTTTTTCAACGTTCGCTAAGTTTCACAACAACCTGTCAAAGACTTCTTACAAACTTATTTCAACATTTGCATTTAAGCGAACATGTGCTTCACGTATTCTACACGAACGGTTAACACATGTGATATAAAACCCTAAATCCAACCATAGAGGAGCCTAGCCTTGGATGATGGACTTTACAACCCAGGCGATTCAATGTCATGGAATCACACTCAACGTGTGTGACAACATCTGGTTTTATAAAACATTCAACACTTATTCCTATCCATCTCACTTTTATATCCAACATGTTAAACTTAGACTTGATTTCAATCACTCAAGTCGTCAAAAACTTGCATGCGTTGTCTAATATCCAATTCATTCTGTACACTGATTCGCTTTTCTTCACATCCAAAGTTAATGGCTACCTAACAGATGTATTCACTCTGAATTTACACTTCACCGTTTGTGAAAAGACTGTCACATAAAAAAGTTTACACACTGCAGTCCGGATCTCAACTAAGGATAAAAACTTTCTAGTGCTGTGGCGAACACTGTTTTCATATAACATTCTAAACTCTCATTGCAGTAGAAAACTGCTTTTAGTAAACCTGATGAAGCGAAATCTAACAGTCATGAAGTTTGAATTTTCTAATAGGGAAACAGTTGGCAACTGTCTTCAATAAAACTTTCTAACACTGTGAAAGTAAGTTACAAGACAATCTACACTGTGCAGTAAAACCTTCTAAAACTTTCTAGTGCTGTGATGAGTTCGGTCAGTCATACAACGTCAATGATCAAACATTATTTTCACAAACGTATGTCGTAGTAAAATTATTTGACTACACTAACACTTGCATTTCATGACATGTGTGTTTCATAAAACATCATGATCAAACTTTTCTAACTATACATCAACCTGTGTTGAAGTATAAACTTTTGTACAACATGATACACTTTCTGACGACACTGACAAGAGCTTGTTCACTAGCGCTGAGAAAAGTCTGTCATGTGTTGCGTGTGGCGCATGAATGTCCTCCCGTTTCATCCCTTCATAATTTTTCTTCCCCTCTGCATTCCATATCCGAAGATATGTGGCGGGCTTGGGACCGCTTTAGCTGCATTAGAAGGTTGGCCCTTAAAAGAGCCTATGGGTCGTTCTCCATCCACCGACACTCTCACTTCTGCAAACACTCTGAAAGAAAAAGAATAGGAGATTAGAGGCGGCAAGGAAATGATGATGTTGAAGTAACTTACTGGGCAACTTCTTCCGAACTTTTCGGACGACGAAGTCCTCCAGCACTCCAGTGATGTTCAAATTGATATGTAGGCACCGGATTCCGTCGCCCTCATAGCATTACTGAGTCACATTAGGGTCGTCGCACATATTATTTTCAAAGAGGGGAAGATGGACTTCATACACTCTTCTTTTTCTACTCTTCAAACACTCATGCAGTCGCTCAACTTCACCCGCCAACCTCTTATTTATACCCTTCACTTCCTCCGTCTCCTTCACCACGCTTCGCATCCGCTATATCTCTTCATCCTTCCTCGACAAACTCGCCTGCAAACTCTCCACCAAACCTGCCTTCCTCATCAACTCGCTCCTTTCCGCCATCCATTCCTTCTCCTTCTTTCTCATACTCTCCAACTCTTCCCTCGTTGCCCTATACCCCTCAACCTTCGCCACCAGCTCTTCATTCTCCTTCAAAACTTTTCTATTTACACTTTCCAAACCCATCACACGATCCTTCAACCTAACAAATGCCTCCGTATCACACCCCTCTTCCCGCCGTGGCGATGACGCTGCCATCGGCTTACCCACTTCCTCACCCTCCCCCTCCAGATCACCGATATCCCCAAACAAATCCTTAATCACCTTATCCAAATCAACATCATCCTTCTTCTTCATTTCCGCTCTCAACTCAACTTCCTCACTCGAACTCTCATCACTCGCCTTCGTCACCACTTTCTCCCCAACCACGCCCTCAATCGTTGCCACCGCCTTCTTCACCTCTTCCCTTTCCAACAACTCTCCCTCAAACCACTCCTTGAACCCTGCCATAGCTATATTACCACTTGGACACTCGTTGTGATCCTTAATAAATGCCACCTCATTCCCTTCCCCACATACCACCCGATGATGGACGCACACTCTCAACAACACCTCTCTCATATGCACGCCCACCGTCCCCTCTTTAATATGCTTCCTCAGCTCACTACCTCTGGCAATCTTGCCGCAACTGCATTTGCCAACCAACATTTTTGCATTGCTTGATTTCGTCATTATGATTCTGTAAAGATAGAGTAAAATTTGATGGCAAGTGTTTATAGGATACTACTTGCTGATATGCATTGAAAGACTAAGTCATCAAACATTTGATAGCAAACGTTGGAAGAAATTGTCAACCAAAGTTAAAGAGTATGATTCCTAGCTTTATCCTAAATCCCAAAATTTGATAGCAAACCTTGTCAGAGCACTCACCGTTCGTCTTGCAACTTGAAACAGGAGTGAAGACTAGAGAAAAGGCGCGGTTTATATACCCAGCGAGCACAAAGCTATGATTCAGACCTTCCTTATTTGGTCATGCTTTTAACGTGACAACAGCAGTTTTACCATGTATGGGCATCGGCAGTCACCGTGCTTTCTGTTACCAACTCCCAACACAAAGACGGATTCCCCTATGACGCGAAAAGGTTTGACGTCAATGCTTGCAGTAGCCATCCCATTTTTACCAAGTTACGATGACAAACGATAGACGTTGCCAAGCCTGAGTTACTGAAGCTAGACGAAGAAGGCCTGATAGCAAGCCAGCAACCGTTTGGGTGTTAAGCTCTTGAATCCGTTACAGGCATTACTCAGAGGGGATCTTATCCCAGCTCCAAGGCCTCGACCCACAAATCCAACCTCGGGCGGACAGAGCGTCCGTCATGTCACTGTGTTGGTATCCGGGCCCCAGTTTTGACATGAAAACCGGTGGAGTTATTTACAAGAGGAAACGACCCAATTCACAGAGACTCATAAACGACTTCTTTTTATTCAAAAACTTTAATTATTATCATTAAATATGAATTTAAATTTTTCAGCATTTTAGTACTACTCATAAAACGTTTATAAGTAGTCTGTCACCTACAGCACACCAAGAGCTGTCGAATGTTTTTTGAATCAAGTCTAAAGGACTTGTAGAAGCAAAGTTATAGCCGTTTGAAGATTTCGGCTACTATCATCAAATGGTCAGTCATGCTATACTGACTAACCTATAAGTCTGACACCTTAGCTGATATCAGCAATGGAAAGTCAGAAGTCCGATATCGGAACTCAAGAGAAACGACTTACCTGTAGTCAGTTTCTCAACTTAGTGAAATTCCTCTCCCGATCCCATTCTTATATACCCTGTGAATATGCAATCGATAAGAGGGGGGGTGGGGGTCAAAACATCATTTGTCTCAAATTTGACGCTGATTCCAAATCTGGTCTCTGTTTGCCCGTCCGACTCTTGCTTTACCCGCTAGAGCGATTTTCATAAACATTCTAACTCTGTCGTTTTTCGCCAATCTCCCAAAATCTTAAATGACGCCTCACATCTAAACGAAGGCAGATACGAACAAGCCATGTTTTCCACTGAATTTGTCTCACTCTTACCTTTCAAACGAGCTATTGCACGACTTTCTACCATCTCTACAACCAAAGTTGGAAGTGTGACAGGAGAGGGTGGGGGTGAGGGTGGGGGTCAGAACTTTTTCTCTCCGATTGAGTTGGGAAGATGTTCCTATAACCCAAAATTGGCCAAAAAGTCCGAATTTGCACTCCATTATCCCATCCGAGCACTCCTTCAGGACGAAAAACGACTTTTCTCATCCCAAAACCTACAAAACCTGACTTTTTCCAACTCTGACAGTTTCTTGCCATTTTCCTCCCTAAACCCAAGAAAATGAGTCCAAACTGAGCTTTCCACTGCCTTTTTCTCATTCTCAGCTTTCAAATGAGCTATGGCACGACTTTCTACCATCTCTACAACCAAAGTTGGAAGTGTGACAGGAGAGGGTGAGGGTGAGGGTGGGGGTGGGGGTCAGAACTTTTTCTCTCCGATTGAGTTGGGAAGATGTTCTTATACCAAAAATTGGCCAAAACGTCCGAATTTGCATTCCATTTTCCTGTCCAAGTACTCCTTCATGACCAAAAACGACTTTTCTCATCCCAAAACCACAAAAACCTGACTTTTTCAAACTTTGACAGTTTCCTGCCATTTTCCTCCCTAAACCTAAGAAAATGAGTCCAAACTGAGCTTTCCACTGCCTTTTTCTCATTCTCAGCTTTCAAACGAGCTATTGCACGACTTTGTACCATCTCTACAACCAAAGTTGGAAGTGTGACAGGAGGGGGTGGGGGTGTGGGGGGAACAGTTTTCTCCTCACGGACCCATTCCTCCCAACACATCCTTGACGAACTCCCTCACCTTCCTTCCAGAGGGTGGGGGTGGGATTGGGGGCTGAGTCAGTACTTCACATTTTGGGCTTGCGCCTGCAATGGGGTTACTACTATTGAGACTTTTTTAATTTAGCCCAAGAATGCAGTCTCGGTTTCATATCCGCCATTTTCAATTTTCGTCATTTTCTTGAAAAGGGCTAATTGCATGATTTTTAAACCACGATTTTCGAAATTTTCATACCAAAATACATCAGAAGGTGTCGTGAAATATAATGGGAAATTTTCAAAATGAAACCGCCCCTCCTGGCACACCGTGGTGTTTAATATGCAACAAGTAGACAAAAGGCACCGGAACACTGTAGCGGGGGTAATTGACAGCAATTTCAAATTTGCTACAAACTATTTAACTGTATTTTCTGTGTGAATTTAAATGTCGAATTTCGAACACCAATGTATAGAATAGGTATCTAGCAGAAATACTGGTTAAATTTTAAATACCCTATGCAAGCATGTGTACATGCAAATGAAGAATACTTTTGCATGCCATGAATATGATTAATAAGCGTCTAAATATGAAACTATTGTTACACCTTACATATTATTATCAATGAACTCTTTGTTTTTTACAGCTTGCGAGTTCTGGATAATTGTATAGTAATCTTTCCCAATGTAAATCAGTATTTACTTGCATCTTATTGATACTGCTAATCATTTGTAGCAGATTTGATACAATGCCCGATAGTAGTCTCTGTAAAAGAAGCAAATCAAAGAGTATAGTACTTCGAGGAAAACATAAGTAGCCGCAGCTGAGGAAAATGTCTTCATGATTAAAGGCAACACCTGACTCAAGTAGCATTAGACAAAATCTTTACAAGTCTAAGTGCGACATTCCTGTTCAGTCAAAGCAATTTCCAGTGTCATTTACAGTGCAAATCATTTCTCTGTGGTGTAGACCTAAGTCTTTGTTTTGAAAAGTCGCATTAGGATGCGAAAGTCTAGAGTGGATGAGGTGGCGCAATTGATTTTTGAACCACAGACTGACTCTGAAATTTCTGACATGAGTGATACATCTGATTTTGAAGAAGGTGAATCGACTAATACCGCACCAACTGTCTACATTGGAAACCTCGAGTGGCTCTATTGATGATGAAATTGACATGACTGAACAGCGACAGGAAAACAAAACTGCCAATCATGTTTTTAAGTGAAGAAAAATCGTTCCTCCAAGTGTAGATATGGTCGTATCTGACAGTCTCTCATCTCCGTCTGAACATGATCTAACTTCTCTTGAAATCTTCAAATTGTTTGACGAGATGTTGACATTAGTGACTGGTGAAACAAAGGGATAGAGAATAGAGATACCAGGAAGGTTGCTTGGTGTTCTTCCTCGGTAGATGGAGCAATGCATTGGAGGAATTCGTCAGTATAGCTCCATAGAATTCATAAATGGGTCTTTTGAAACCTTGTACGGTAAATCTGGATTTATCTGCGATTTCTTTCTCGACTCCGGAAAAGCAGTGCAGGAGCGCAGCGAATAATTGGAATGCCGCGAACACAACTCTTCGCCTTTTTTCCAACCTTAAGAAGAATCGTGGCCATCGATTACTTTTTTGACAATTGCCCTTGCACTTTGAGCCGTTTGCTGCAACTTCAAAGTAAAGGAGTTCTATGTACAGCAAAAATTCAATCATTCATGTAGGCCCACACTATTATCAGCTGCTGATCCAAAAGCTCGTGGTAGAGGTGGCTTAGATTTTAGAACCGACAACAATTCTGATATTTTTGTCTTTAAATGGACAGATAACAAATGAGTTGTTCTCTTATCATCTTACGCTGGAGAATTTTGTTCGAATTCTGTTGAAAGATGGAATGGCGAAGAAATATGTTGAATAAATAATTCTGCTCATCATAAAGCTAATAAGATAGAAATCATGCGGTAACAATAAGAATTGCAAATAATTGGATTCCCAGATAACATTTCTGTTTGGCATAGGTATAAAAGCAAAACAGCAATTAGCTTTATCTTTATAAGACAACATGAACTACATGTATGTGAAAGTTATAAATATATCATTGTAGGCCTAGCATCGTCTATGAGAGAAAATGCCTACATATGGGAAATATTGGAGTTCTAGTCTATGTAACACATCAAGACGATCTTTTGCATTCAGGTGACAGATAGAAAGCAAGTGTGATGTTTGTTTACAATGAGAGAAACTATGCACAGCAACATCAATAGGAAGCTCAAAGATATGAAGCAATTGTACCTCCATTTTAGGTCTATTTATCAGGCCTAGTAGGACTATTCATCAGTTTAACTATAAAGATAACTGGTAATTAGCGTTGATGTTGCATTTTCACATTTGTCATATGTTAAAGAACTATGGTTTGTACTGAGGAGCTCTTTAAATATTGTGTAATCGGCGAATCGGCATTTAGTAGCCCTTACCGGGCAATGTAGCAAATTTGCTACAAACTCAGAAATGCAGGTTAAAGTCAAAATCTAAACGTCATATCGTGATGTCTAGAAATCTAACACACTGATAAAAGAAGAAAACAATTTTTTACTTGGTGTTTCAAAATGCACCCGGTGGAGGGTTCATTCACTCTTTCGCTAATGATCGTTTTCCATTGTTAGTCCTCGATAACGCTCTGTCGTAATCTCATAAGCTATCGCTACAGAAAACTTGGTGATTTTTTGCTTTCGCTTTAAATCTTTCATAATGGGTATGAGAAATTGAAAGATGGTAAACCATTAATTAGTTCGATGGAACCACGCAATAACTGATAAAGAAATCACCAAGACTATAAACATATCAAACGACAGACTCTACTACGATCTATTTTCCATTTTTGATTGAAATTTCGAATCACATCAGCTGCTCAGGTAAGGAATTCAAGATTTGGTATTTCGGCTTGCTGTCTGTAATAACCACAGAATTAGATTGTTTAATCGTATCGCTTTGCTAGAAATGCAAAATGATTCAAACAGATGGCACATGCAGGAACTTAATAAGTGGGCAAAAAGAAATTTTTAATACCTTGCAGACATAGAAAAAATAGTCGTGCGTCGCTTGCGGATTGCTCTGAATTCCTTCAAAATGCTCCGATCGCCACGACTCCAGATTCGAAGAATTCAGATCATTGCGCAGAAGTTTTCTCGATAATGTTGAGACCTCCGATCATTTTAAAAAAAGAAAGCAGGCGCATGAAAAAATGCTCACAAACGTCTCTGTAGAACTTGGCATCGTCTGTGTCTCTTGGCTGTGTGATCCGGTTGATAACAGTCACTGAAACTTTGCACAATTTGGCGTGTTTAATGTTGGACTGGCTGCTTATTGTTCGATTGCTATGGTATTTAGTCAGATGTTCCAATGCTTCCCTTCTAGTCAAGAAGAAGAAGCGACGACCTGTCTAATTCTGTGTTAATAACAGATTCAAAGTGAAAGTGCTTCCACTATGAATAATGTGTTTTCATGTATCATGCCATTTTTCTATCTTTACAGATGTCTCCTTCTAATGACTTATTCGTTAGAATAATGTTAGACATTATTAATTTATTAAATACAGATTGTTTCATAAAAAATGGATCACTGTTAAACATCGCCTTAACTTCAACTTTGTCTAACTCCGCCAAACTTGAACGAATTTCTCTGAAATTCGGAAGATATGGCAGTTGTGCTTACTAATATCATCGTTGGAAATTTCAAGCATGAATATTGAGTTGTTTTCCTGTTATAGATAAAAAAGTAGTAGATAATTTGATCTTCATTTAGCAATGTTACACATAATCATACCTCACTCTTATAAAATTACATTTGTTTCCTTTGTTATGTAATATGTTGTTCTACAAGCCAAAAGCTATCAAGCAAAACAAAAATAAAGAAAATCGGTCAATCAGAGCCAGTATAGCACCATTATTCATCAACCATAATGTAACTGCTACATGTGATTAACTGGACTTCATGTTCCATAGCTTCCTGACTTCGTTGCGGTGGTGTTGGCAGCACTCCTGATTGCTTTCAGCTAGAAATCTATCTCTTACCGGTTGAAAACAATACAAAGCACAAATGAACAATAACGAAATCGCATTCACAAAAGGCAAAGTGTCAGCCTTGCTAGAACTAGGCTTTTCTTTGCGAGCTACAAGCAAGCGACTAAATGTCCCTTACACAAATGTGCATCGATGGCATAATGATGATTTTCGACTCCGTCGTAAAGAGGGAGGGCTCTGGCCGTCCACGCAAAACATCCAAACGTAGAGACCGCCTAATTTTGAGATTTGTTAAAGTTGATCCAAGTCTCTCGTTAACTGAGATGGCTGCACTAGACTCGTCTATTTCTAAGTCCACTATTCGTAGAAGACTTATTGAGTCGAATTTCAAGATTTGTAAGAGGCCCTCTCAGATCGAATTATCAAATCAGCGTCTCAAATTATCAAAAAGACGTCTCAGATGAGCAATGAGTCATTGTCATTGGCGAAATCAATGGGATCGGGTTGTCTGGTCTGATGAGGCATCAGTCCGTCTAAAGGATAGTGATGGTCGATTGAGATTATGGATGAAATCTGATCAGGAAATTCCGAGACATTTACATCGTCCCCGGGTACAAAGTGGTGCGACTCTACTGATTTGGGCTGGCATTTGGACCAATGGCCGCTCTGAACTTCACACACAGCAAGGAACCATGAATTCTGAACGCTATGTGAATGTTTTACGAATGAACATTGGCCAAATGACAGATCAACTTGGTGATCCATCGACTTGGTTATTTATGGATGATAATGCTACGTGTCACAGGAGTAGTAGAGTCAACTTATGCAAGTCTCAATTAGGGCTTAGCAAATTATCTTGGCCAGCTCGTTCTCCTGATCTGAATCCCACAGAAAATGTATGGAGTATTCTAAAACGTAACGTTCGTCGTTCACTGCTACCTACAGATGGCGTATCACAACTTACGTCACTGTTAAAAAGAGAGTGGAGAAAGTTAGATCAGTCAAAAATCAGCAATATCATCGAATCAATGCCTAGAAAAATTGGTAATGTCATTGACAATAAGGGTAGGTCCACAAAATATTAGCTTCTTAAGAACCGTTACTGTATCATAGCTTATCAGATTATATAAGGACATTTAAATATATTAGGGACATGAAATAACATGAAAAATGCTTTCTGTATCATACTTATGTTTTATTTAATCAAATTTTAGGATGATCTACTTTTTATGAAACGGACTGTAATTATTAGAATAATGTTAGAATAAATAAAAGACAATGTTATGACAGATTCCAGGTGTTATCTTTCGAATGGTGATATGCATTTTGCATTATGTGGTTTTTGTATCAAAAATTCTCATCAAGACTTCATCATATACTTCATGGGCCTATACTATATATGCATATTACATGTGCAATTATACATGTACTCATCATGGGAGATACGATGAATGTACTGTATATGTTAACAATTGAAGGTTGCACCACGAGTGTCCGATCGAGGGCGAAGCCCGAGATCGCGACAAGAGTGTTGCAACCGAATTGTTACCACTCTGGTGGGTTAGAAAGTGTAGTGACAAGTGATTTATCGCAATACTTCTACATTTCTTTCTATGTGTCAGTCAGGCCTTAACCTAGTGAAAATCGGTTCGAATTCTGTAACAATTAAATTAAATTTTCCTAATAAATTAATAACACACAGAAATAGTAGAGGCCTATATAATAGAATTCTCTACTTGTACTGGTAAATGCTAATTACACTACCCGTTATAAAGTGTTTGCGCGACTTGTAATAACTCGTGGTGTTTTCCTATACTAAATTAAGAATATTTGGTCATTAATCAAATTCCGCAGCATAATTAAAGTCATCGATTTCGGGTTGTGTGTGAAAATGTTCAATGCATTTCTTTGGAGGAGGTGATTCCAGGTAAGTACTCAGCAATTTCTCTTGATCATGGCCTTTTCGTTTGTATGCTCGGACAGCACTACTTCTGTGACCTGTTCTTGACATTATTAATTGTTCATCTACATTTTGTCGGAACAACCTTGTCGCACAGGTTACTTTTCCTGAATGGCCTGTTATGTTGGCATGGATTCCGGCAATGGAGGCTGCAGTTGGAAGCAATTTTCTGATGCTGATTCTGATGCCAACTGGTGTCATAGCGAAATGAGGAGAAGCGCTGACAATGTTCTTTAGAGGACGCCTGTAGAATGCACCAGTGGAGAACCCTAGTCGACGTAGGGCAGAGACATATGTATTGAGAATTTTGTATATTAAGCGCGGGTTATCTGTAGTATCGTACTGACGAATCAGTTTGTTACTGATCTTCCGGTCCTGTATCTCTCCGCGGTAGACTTTGTTATTTCGACCACTGAATTCTACAAACTTTCCGTCGGAGTCCTCTCCGAACGATAGTTGCTCCAGTTGCATTTGTCGGTGTTCATCGGCAGCCCTAAGACCGAAGGCTTTTGAATTGTAAAAGTACACTGCGCGAAGTAGACCATATGAATCCGTCAGCGAAAAAGCATTCTTTTCCCAGATTGTCAGTTCATTGATCGACACTGGATCTGCCCTTCTTTGAGAAGCTCCAACACCCCGTCAGGTCAGATGTCGCATTCGTCCGTCAAGATTGTCAACAAACGACTTGAACTCGGGATCTTCCATGTCCAGGATATTGCGTCCATGGCTCTCGTTCTTGATGAATCTTGCCAAACCGCAAACAATGTTATAGATCGTGTTGGCTGGATATTCAGATGCATTTTGCCGCCTAATTTCGAAGATAAAATGCTTTAGAGTACGTGACAACTTATTTGACGAAGCAGTGGGTAGTTCATCAAGCAGTGGAACAGTTTGATCAGTTTCAGAGTTCCTCCATGTAGCCCAATCAGTATACAGTCGCATGCACCAAGTACTGTTGCGTTCTGTGTTCTTAGACTTGGCATTCTTCACCACATCTTCTATTTGCTGACTTGATACTATTGAAAATCTAGACGCCTCCATAGTTCGTAGTACCTCAGATAAGGTGTGACATGGATATCCAGGACTTATATTGCAGATAGTGAGTTGAATTTGCTGGACATTCATCTAATCAGAACAACTGATTAGAACGACTGCAGTGATCTGATTGAATATCACTTTCATTGATTTGCATCTAGCGTCAAACAAGACAAAGAATTGATTCGTAACTGTTGTTGCAAGTGAAATGCAGCCACTACATGTCCCATACAGAGAGCTGTATGCGATTTATCGCTTCATGTCAATGCAAGTGAAATTCCATTCTGTAGCTGCATATGCAACGTCAGAGTGTGACAATCATGAATTACACACGCATAAATGTTTTGTAAATATGATGCAAAAGCATTATATCAATAATAATTAATACTACTCTAAATCAAAACCATCAATTGTTTAAAAAGTACTTTAAAAAATGACCTGTAAAGCTGACCTTGCAGTAGGGCGATTTTGCCCAATTTTTTGCTGAAACTTCAACATACACACAAACTAAAAGTCACAAAAACTTTAGCTTCTATCTGACCAAGTTTAGGAGATATGAAAAGAAGTTGACATGGGGAGTGCCCCCCCCCCGGTCGATAGTGATGCAAATGTAAAATTTTCCAATTTTTTCAAAATTTTCAGGAAAATTTTCGATTGGAAAATTTTGAAATTTATTTTTTGGCGATTGTCGTTTTTAAGAAAACGAATGTAATATTCAAAGACCGAAAACTTCTCTATCATCCCTGTATGTCAACTTCTGTAACCAACTGCACCTTTTCCATGTCTATTTCAGATCTTTCCAAATGAATTTCAGACATTAGATAGATTTCAGATTTCTCTAGCTGAATTTCAGATATCTGTCAGAAGCTCAACTTTGAAAAGATCTTAAATTCAACTGGAGATTCATGTGGATCATATCTGAAATTCATTTGGGCAGATATGAAATCGAATTGAAACTATCTGAACCATCTGAACTAGAAATGGAAAATGTGTATCCTCAACGAAGATGTCGGGCCATAGGCCAGAAGTTAGAGGCTATCATAGATATTCTTTTACTCATCACAGATATCTTTGGTGACCAAATATCTAACGAGTTCACAGTCTTTATGTCCTCCAAAATGGTCGCTCATGAATGCTGCGTGGACTGTGTGCTTATACTTCACTTGTTCATCGAAACACATAAAGAATTTCTTTCACTGATGAACGCTGCATAATAAAGCTTAACTTTCAAGCTAATAAGCAAACTCCAAAATGAAGTACATTATTTTTGCTCCAGATCTTTCACATTGCACGAAATTATACCCATATTGTAAAGCAAGATTCACGTTATCCCAAACGGTGTCTGTGCGATAATTAAAAATGCTAACAAAACGGCACAAGCCATTGGTGGCAAAGGAATGTTCAAAAATCCGCGGACGGAACTCGCATTGCTACGATCGCTTTCATCGAAATAATGATGAAATTAAGAGTTTTAGACCCAGTTTATTGGTACGTAGCTGCCTCAGCAGTGGAAGCGCTCAAATAATGAGGTCTATCAAAAAAATCAAAACTTTCAACATTTTCCATAATTTTTCATAATTTTCCAATATTTTCCAAAATTTTCCAATTTTTTCCATAATTTCCCACGGAAAATTTTCATCACTAGGTCCTGATAGGTTTAAGGCGCATGAAGCGGTGCCGCCGGATTTCGATGATGATGATGATGTCTGCTAAAAGTTTTCTGGATGAAGAAACTCCTTTTATAGCAACAAGGCAAATAGCATGCAGAAAAATTGCTTTAGTGCTCAGCTCCATGAGATTCACGCATTTGTATCATCATAAAATCTAACAAAGATGAATACCTTTTATGGGAACAATGTGTACTCGAAATGAACGTAATTTATCATTATTTTTCATTAACGATGGAGTATAAGCGTAAATTATTAGTAAATTTAGCATAAGCAAATTATTCCCTGCGTTCTCATAGAATTTGAAGTGACAGCTTCGAAGATCTTCAGCGGTCCTGCAATGCTTTTCCGAACGAATAATTCTGATGCATTTTTTCGGAGAAGTATTGCAGGACCCCTGACGATTTGCAAAGCTATCTCTTCCACTTCCATGAAATGAAAATAGTGAAAGATCAGCTTCTTGCGCTTAAAGGGGGTGAATATGGACGCTAGCGAATCTTCCAATAGATACTGCTTTCCCTAGGTATGTTACATAAATTGATGAGCGCTGTTGAACCTCATGAAGCACCTCTTAGCCCTTTCATGCATACATATTGATATTCACTTATTTTCTAAGACTTTTATGCTGCCCCTACTAATTCGGACATGCTGAACTCAGTTTTTGATGTTAAAATTGCAATTTTTTTTCCTAATTACATAGATATACGATGTAGCCATTTGGCTACATTATGAGTTTGACCACCTCATACAGATAGGCCTGCTGTTCAGATAAGCGTTGATTAGCACTGCACATTGCCCGTATTCACCAAAGCTTATTAATCCTTTAAAAGAGGTTTGGTTAAATTTAAAGGGAATGTGAAGATTAATTAATTAAGTAAATTGATGAATTAATTTGTAATAAAAGACGTAAAGTCCATCGCAACAGAGATTTTATTGAATGTGAAAATCATAAAAGCAATTGTTCTTGTTGTTCAAACACAGAAATGAGTGGCACTTTACACATTTCCATCTGGAAAATCCAGAAGAGCACAGTTTGCAGCGTTGCTTCTTGTCACCACCATGGATTGGAAAATGACATACGCCGTCCTCGCGAACGCTGTTTGAGGGCATCATAGATCGTAGAGTTCGTCTATTCTTGCTTTTCTCACCAGACAATCTCCGTTTCTTTGCATCTGAAGTGACAATTTGGCTATGTCCTGCTTGGATAGCGCATTGGCGATATCAAGGAAAATTCTTTTTGAGACAATGAACACGTCAAATTTCCATGTCTCTGTAAATAATGTCTCTTGTACAATGTCCACGAATTCGATGCAGACAATGATATCAAATAGAAGATGATACGCATGTACCACTTGTTTGAACGTCGATCTATTCGATATAAGGCGAGATTCATATCCATCTTGTCGACTCCGCCCATAAAACGATTATACTCTTGTACAATCTGTGGAACCGGAAGTTCGATGGTCTTCTTTTCTTTTCTTGAATATCGCTTCACTGTTAGTTCCCATCGTTCTTTCCGAAGCGTACTTCGGCACCAAAGTGACTGCTGCGTTGTTCAACCAGCGAACTACAATGACGCCTGAATTCATATCAACTTTATGATCTGTCGCTCGCGTCCCTCAATTCCAGCTCCTTTTGTGATTTCAGTTCACACGTTTTCAAACAATTGCGTCTGATCGTACAGCAACAGTCAATAGGAAGTGGAATAGACAACCAATTGGAGCGACGTATAGAAATTGTCAAAGTATATCTTATGAAGCCTTGATTCGTCAGAGTGCTGCAGAGTCGTATCACGATGTTTCCTGGAATAGATGAAGAAATCGTGAATCATGCCATTTGCTCCGCATCGAGCATAAACTTTGAACCCCCACTTTACCGGTTTTAGGGAGAGATATTGTTTTATCGAACTTCTTCCTTTGAACGGAATCATAGATTCGTCAATTGACTGGTGGACTTCTGCCTCGACTTTCTCTGCAACGGTGGAGTACAGCGTCATACAGAGGTCGAACTTTAAACATTGGATCATATTGATCATGACCTTTGGGTTTCATCTCCTCATTATCAGTCAGATGCAAGAATTGCTTAATCAATGCAAAGCGATTGACAGACATAATGCTGCTGATAACCGACCAGTTATAATTAGTTGACCAGTACATTCTGAAGTCACTTGCATCCATAACAGTACTGTCCGAGCAGAATGGCAAAGAATTGCCTCATTTCATACGGTTTAATGTCAGATGAGTATCCTTTCATTTGTTCTGCATATCTATTTGATTCAAAAGATATTTTTGCCATCAAATCATCAGAGACATATTCATTGAAATACTGTATAGGTGTCATTTCTGATTCAGGAGGGTCCGAAAAGGAATCATTATCGATACACGTTCTTCTCGAAGGCAAAGTACTTTTTCTCCATCTGTACACTTCAGTATCGGTAAATGATTCATCAAACGAAACAGAAGTATAATCTTCATCCAACAATTCATCACACACTGACGTTGAAGTTCATTGCATCTCACATAAATCATTAGTATCATCATATATTTCAATGTCTTCGAGATCAGAAGCGTTTCCATCAGGAATAATTGCCACTTCAGAATACAATAAACCAATCGCTTTTTCTTTTGCCCTTCGTGCAGGCCTTGTTTGCATCTAAAAGAAAAAGGATACCTGTAATTCTTTAGTCAATGATAAAAGAGTGTTCACAATATGTTCACAAAATAGGTGTCCAAGTTCATGGTGTAGCCAATTGGCAAACAAAAAATAAACGGATATATCATTTGATCTGTGTTCAAATTATTGAATTTTATCATATCAGCATGTTAATTCAATTATAAAAATTCAAAATAAGATGTCTTTTTATAATGCTATTCGAATTTCAAAGAGAAATCAAGCCAATAGCAGAGTTACCTCAATCGATGAAGATGCCATGAATTCAGATGGTTATTCCAGCTGACTGATTTTAAAAATGACATATTTTAAAGGCATTTAAACAAAAACGAAACTCAATTTATCTGAAAATTGTTTTTTAATAGTGATGTCCTCTGAATAATGAAGTAAATATGAGTTAAAGATAGTGTGCCAATTGGCTACATTATGCATGAAAGGGTTAGAGATCGTACTGAATCCATATGGACAGCAGAAGGGGAGGGTTTGGTGCTTTGTTGTACAGTCCACTGTCTGTCCATGTGGAGAGGGGGACGGCAATTTGAACGAGTCCACATGGACACTTAGAGGGAAAATGTCAAAATTATTGCTATTCATATGTACTATGCACCATCAATCCACTTTTTATCATTTTGCAATGATGAATTTAAATCTTGATCAATGTCGGGTTTTATGTTTTTCCTGAAAAATTATATAATATGCAACTACAGTAAATGATGGCCAAAAGTATTGTCTACGAGAAGAAGGAAGTAGCCTAATCCATAAACAACAATTGAGCTGTGTGATTAAAGGTACTGCAACTATAACCATATCATACCTGTAGAATCCAGGATAGTGACAAACTAGGAACCATACATTCTGGATTAGTTGACTTTTGATAATTACCTCCTAAGGAATCATTATTCAATAAACTTTCAAGTACCTTTCAGATGAATGACCTACTTATTGATTAATTAAGTCGCCTTATTCTTAGGCCTTATAGTTGTAATGCGGTCCATTAAAAAAAATTATGCGTTTATTTTCCCCAATCTATGTCAAAAAGACTGTAAAGTAACAGAAAACTCAATAAAATGTCAGTAATTTTTTTTCAGAATGAAAAATCATTTTTGCAACTTTCTTGTCAGAGTCAGAACATATACTTTTATTGGGAATAAAAGTTACAAATTCGGAGTTGTGATGTAGTCCCTCTATACAACGGTATTTGATTTGGTCTTTACGCCATGTTTGCACGATGACGACTATTATGTTATCTAGTCGACTGTCTATTATTAGATTTGTTGATTCAAGGACATTCAGGTTGGTTTTCTTTCAAAATGCTGAAAGATATTCGACAGATCACATGACATCGAATATCCTCTACATAGATCTTCAAAATGGAATATAGGGATAAAATTCATACATCACTTCATATCCCTACTTAGATTAATGGACAAAATTCATAAGATACTTCTTGTAAAATAGGCCTACTTTTTGTTGTGTCCTGTGCACTGGCCTTAGAAGATACATGTACTTATCTCATGGGATTAGCAACCGACCAATATCTATGAAAAGAGATCGAAGGACAGCAATTGCAATCCGGATTATTGAATAATCACGAAGAATATAATTCAGACCGTAAATGCAGATCAGTAGAGTTGAATATCGGTGAGTTGAATATAGCATTGAATATCAGTAATTGTCCACTGCACACCGGGGTTGGGGCAGGGGGTTGTGATGCGTTGTCCATCAATTGTCCATCCAGAGGGTTAGGGGCATGAAAAATCCCATTTCTTGTCCACGTGGATTATAGACGATTCCTTAATATATTTTTATTTGGAATTAATAATTCTGGCTAGATGCTCTGCATTTTTTGCGCCAAGTTATTTGGATTTCTCTTGAATGGGTGAAGCATTACACCAGTATATTTGGATTTTATTTTTATTTGCAGGATTCGATGCCACGATTCATTTTCTTCATAGTACTTGCTGCTATTGCAGTTGTTAGTGGAAGCTCGAAATCGGCGTCCACCAGACATAAAAGATCTATAATAGTAAGTGGCCCAAAACAATACAAATTTTCAACTGAACATTTTTCAAAATTCTAAGCCATCAAATGGAAGTGGTGAAGGGGCAGAACTTTCCATGAAATTGCAAGCTGAATTCGAAGAGCTCAGGAGCACTACTCAAGCGCAAATCAAAGAGTATGAAATCTTTCATCAATGAATGTATTTCTGGTATCACTGATGCAGTGTTGAAAGAAATATCAGGTTAGTTTGACTGAGTTCTGCAATTTTCAGCTTCACATTTTTAATTGATGCTTCTAGTGTAAAAATGTTTTCAATTTACTATCTACCCCTTAATCCTCGCCATCACCTTTATAACCTTTTACCTCAGCTAATACAAGGAATGAGATATCTCAGCGATTAATAATCATCATTTTTATCAACCACCGTGACCGGTTCTTTCGATTCAGTGTATGCAGGGGCGTAGCGTCCATTTTAGATAAATTCCGCAACATATTTTAATCAAGTACTATACGGGCCTACACGTCAGTGGACCAAGCGCTACTTCTTATTAAGTCTTTACTTCATGTTTCCATTATGCCGTCTTTGTATACATAATAAATTGTCGTGGTTTTATCTGTCTTCCTCTCTCAGGGGCAGTCGCTGGTGAGTGTCGCCGAGATAGCACCGATTGGCCAAAATCTAACACGAGTCACACATGATTAACAATGGCTCGATGATGTCATCGACAACTCAGCCAATCTATCAATGTGACGTTCGCAAGCGGCAGAACAGCTCGGCGACACCGTACAGCTCGTCGCGGCCACTGTATGCAACCCACACGGAGAAGCAATCCATCTCTGTGATTCAACCCGGGCGAAGGCAAGGAATTCTTTACGAATTCTTCACTACACACACTGACCGGCTGATCACGGCGAGTCTGACAAACGCATAGCTAACTGTTTACTCATACATGCCTTCACTTCTTCATTCTTTCATGATTATTTGAAAACTTCAAAGTGACTTCTAGAACTAGAACCGGGTACTTTACATACGAGGCTTGGCCAAAAAGAAACGAGACTGACTTTTTGAATTCAATACGCTCATAATACCACTTATCGGAAACCAATTTTCGGACCTATTTGATATTCTAACAATGTTTAACAATACTGTCAACTAAGTGAAATGACAACAAAGACTTTACAAGGATGGAATGACCATAGAAATTGATTGATGTCATGTGTTAACTTTGTCGTCTCGTGAGTTCTTATCATTTGCAACAGTGATTTGCTTTTCCAGGACTTCGTGACACTTTGAATGTTCAACTGATCAGAATGACTCAAGAACAACGCACTAACATAAAATTCTTGACAAAGCTGGGTAAAAGCGCGACGGAAACGTTGTCTTTGCTGCAGCAAGCCTACGGAGAAGAGTGCATGTCTCGCGCACGAGTGTTTGAGTGGCACAAACGCTTTCGTGAGGGGCGTGAAAAAGTGGACAGACGATCCGAAATCAGGGCGACCATATCAGCCACAACTGACAGAAACATCGAATTAGTGAACCAACTCGTACGACAAGACCGCAGATTGACCCATTCAGAATGATGGCTGAAGAACTAGAGAGGTCCCAAGAATCAGTTCGAACAATCCTGGTTGGGAGGAGAATTTGGAAATGAGAAGAGAATCTGCGCAAGAATGGTACCGAAACTTGCTTTCTGAAGAACAGAAATCACGTCGCATTCAAGTTTGTGAAGAAATTCTGCAACAACTCGAAGTGAATCCAGATTTTTTGTCCCACGTCATCACGGGCGGACGAGTCTTGGAAACAATAATTTTTTTTCAATACGACCCGGAGACAAAACGCCAGATCGCCAGTGGAAGTCGCCATCGTCACCAAGACAAGGAAAGCACGAATGAGCAAAATCCAGGTCAAGGTAATGTTGATTGTGTTCTTCGACTGCAAAGGGTTAGTTGCACTACGAGTTCGTACCCTGAAGGACAGACTGTAAACCAGAGGAATTTGTACAAAGCAGTTTTTGGTTCGATCTCATGGAGAAGGTCAGCGAAAGAGAAGAAATCTCTGGGAAAACACTGCAATGGCTCCTTGCACATGACAATGCTCCAGCCCATTCAGCCCTCTCCATCCGCCAATTCTTGACATCAAGACACGTCGTGACCACTTTGGACCAATCCCCCCTTAACTCTCCAGACTTAGCACCTTGCGACTTTCTTTTTGTTCCCGAATTAAAAAGCGTCTTGAAGGTAACCGTTTCGAAGACATCGACGACATTAAAGGACGAGACGACGTCCCTCCTTAAGAACATCAAAGAAGAAGAGCTTCTCAACATGCTTCCAGTGCATGGAACAACAAGAATGCAGAAGTGTATTGATCAACAGGGGGACTTATTTCGAGGGAATTCACCGTTGATTTCTGTTATTTTGATTCTAAATAAATGTTCTGGAAATAAAGTCTCGTTTCTTTTTGCCAAGCCTCGTATATGCTGTGCATGCTACATAGGTATGCTATAGGTATGCCTATCAAGGTAGCCCCGGAGAACGCCATTTTGAAGCACGCCACGCCACACTGAGTGTATGTCTATTAGTTTTTAATAACTAATGAGCTTTAAATCATGTATAATAGTGCAGTTTTCTTGAAATCCCCTTTCAATGCCCTTTGGATTGATGTGTGTGTTGACAAAGTTGGTGTAATATATGTAGTTTTAGGAGATTAGCTGATTGGGGGAAGCCGGAATCTGCCCCTCTAGTGGTTGCGTCGTTCAAAAAAATGCCGCATTGGGGGTAAGAGTTACTTCCAGTTAATTGAATAGCGAAAATACCGAAAAGACTACTATATTTATACATTATACGAATGCTATTTCACTTCCTTGTTACAGTCGGGTAAGCATTTGCTTACACATTCAGCAATAAGACGATTTTTTAAAATCATCGCTGCCGGATCAATAAACATCATGGATTTTTATACTTGAAAAAGCTGACCGAGTGTCCTACATGTACAATCACATTCATAGAAATATTCCGATATCTCTCAGTGAAGTATATTTATCAGTATTTTTTTTATAGCAATTGATTTTGTCGTTATAGACGTCCACATATTCCTACACAATGTTGCTTTTGCTGCATTGTCACTGGCAGTCAGTTTAATCAAAATAATCAGAGGCGTCGAAATTCTTGGTGCTAAGAAATGATGCCGGCATCTTTTTTCATTTTACGAGGCGATTTTCAATCTGCTTCGCCGATCATTTTCAACCTCAATCATTGATGGTTGTGAGGTCAATTTGGTCTAATCTTAAATGAGTGAATGCAGCTTTTTTATTATTTAAGTCTGTATGTAGATTTCTGATATTCATGTCACCGATCTGACCTTTTTCATCGGCTATCAGTCCAAATGATTAATCAAGACCTCGATAGCAAATCGTAGAAAAAGATCAAGGACTGACACACACAGCAGGGGCAATTTTTTTAATTCTAAAGCACAAGTTGCAAAAAATTCTTTGCTTCTACTAAAAGCGTCAGTAGCATGGAAGTAATACATCTTAAAATGCAACAGAAAGGATTGTTTTTTATAGCAGACAATTCTCATCTCTCAATCATTCACTCCACAAAATCAAAGTTCACTCAATGAACCGCATATGTCCACATTCATTTATATACAATATTGCCTCGAGAAAGGGTGTGGAGAGCGGAACGTCTGGTAGAAACTTTTGTGCTTTTTTTCACCTGATTTAAGATACGGTCTTTCCGCCCAACTAGTGGAAAGACCATACAGCTGTCGCAATATGCGTGATTCTTCCCGTTAGTTGTGTTCAGCTTCCTTGTACACCATGGCCTATTAAAAACACGCTGGTGTAGAAAGTCTCCATCCTGATAATTTAAGTAGTAAACACTAAAATCTTTAATAAATTCCGAGTAAGCTATGAGTAAATGTTTACCAAGCGAAAGAGTCCTGGTAGATAAATTCTGATTTCTTGATTCAGTTGTGGTTGAACTTAAATTAGTGGCTTAAAGACCAACCGCAGTCCTAAAGTGAAGATTTCGCAAGTCGTAGATGTAGTTTGTAGGTTCTTCATTTCATCATGAAGTTGTCCATAAAATTCGTTATGGATTTGCTGTACAGTTAATTTAATGATATGTGAAACACAAATTTCAACTCCATTTCATTTCAATAATTCTTCGTCAATCAAGACGAAAATACAGTTTCATTCATTCATGATGCATAACAATTAGTGATAAAAGATTGCTTTTAAAAGGACATCATCAAAGTTAAAGCTTCGACTAAAAAAACAACAAATGACTTTGATTGTAAATTTAATTGTAAAATACAATCTTGTAATAGAAATCACAGTCACGTCCTTGAGCCCACAATATTCCAATCATAGCCGAATTTATAGCATTAAAAACAATGATCTACAGCAGCCCGAGCTTTGAACCATGATCTTGAAAAACTACCATGATACTATTGGTGAATGAGTCTAGGATTCATCACACAGAATCGAAAAATTTCTGCTACATACATAATATATTTTGTTTCATAGCACGCAACAACAACAACGATTTTGTCCCACAGGAGCAAAAGAAATAATATTGCCCGCACATTTTCAATATCATCATATTACCTCACAGATTGGAGATAATCCGTTCTACATTTACTTAGAAATGATACGCCAATCACCAAAACGCCTAAAGCTTATTACATATCTAATACCACTGATTTCAATTTAGTTCCAATAGAATATCCTATCAAAAACCATGTATTCACTTTTCCTCATCTTTTCTGATATCATATTATTCCGAAAATGAACTTATGTTAATTTCCTCACTATCCTGCTGCGACACTATAGACACATAAACATCATGTATTTCATTTTATTCCCCAAGGATATTCAAGATAAATAATAATCCCCAAAATTTTATCAAACAACATCCAAACTCAGTCACAGCAATAGATACAACATCCTTTAGTTTACTTGACGCTTCTCAATCACTGACTAATCACAGTATTTTATCTTTCATAATTCTCCTTGTCAATACAGTCATTGTATCACGGAACGGACAGATTCGAGAATAACTTGTTAAATCAAGATTCGCTGAAAATTCCGGAATTCGGTTCATCCAAACTTTAAAAGGACAAATTTCAAAGAAACCTCATGTATTACGTCTTCGAATCATCAAAATATATTATTTATCTAAGCGAACTTATATAAATTGACTCAAAGTTTTTTTTCTTCAACTAATTTATTTAAATTGAATAATAACATAAAGAATGCCATCGTTTAAACACACTCAAAAAATATATAAAAAAGTCCACAATAAAGTCAAAAATGCAGAAAAAAGTTTCTCTTGCTCCTTACCACCATGCAGGGACCCTGATGTGTTGTTGCGGTTCCTCGCCTTGAACGTTTTCCCCTAGCACATCTCCAGGCCTCACTAAAGCAAGCTGACCGCTGTTTCTTAGAATGCACTTCATCGGCATAGCTTGCTTTTCAAAGAATAATGTCTATTCTTTGATCGCCTTCCTCACTCGCCCCACATCCACCAAATATGACTCAAAAGTCGCGACACAGCCGCGAGAACTAATTGACATGCACTAGAGTTACGCATTGGACTGAGTCCTAGCCCAGTCATGCAGTGTTTTACAATGTTTTCTAAGTTAAATGCATCATTTTGTACCTCTATCGTGTATTGCAACGAACAAAAACATCCGTTCGAAATTATATTTTCATCTATTTTCTAGATTTTTATCATATTGATGTCTTCCATAAAGCAACTCTTCTTGAAACAGCTTAAACCGGAACCGAATACATATAGTCGTGAAGTAATTATACATGTAGTCGTACTACCGACTTTTTCTTCCTAAATCACGCACAGCTGCGGTATTTTCAATGCAAACTGTCATCACACACTTAAAACGACAAATTCTTAAATATACTTTCAGGCATCTGCAAGTCAACGCTTTCAAGCATCCAAAATTCCATGTTTTCATCCGCCGTTTCATAAATAGTTAAAATTACTAAAACACAACATTTTATTTAAACATTAATTTTAACTATATAAGATTGTCACGATGATGATATTTAATATTTGTCTTTTTATCCATAAGGCCGAGTCCGTAAAAACTAGCGTTCCTTATACCAAATTCGTCTGCACTAACTCTAGCATTCGATGCATTAACATCGCCATCCAATTTCTGATCATCTGGACACCTGAGCCATCCTGCCTCACTAAAGTCATCCGATTCAAATCAGTGCCAACAAATTCGTCGACGAACCGCCGTGTCAAATAACCCGACATGCACATTGATTCATCAGGAACTTGGCCGCCGCCAGGCAAAATCCGTATTCCTGCCTGTCTTATACAAGGGTTGCCCCACTTCAATGGAGTCATGCATCCAGGAAATCCAATCAATAAGGATCACTATACAAAGGCTAAAATAAACATTCTTCAAGCACTCAACAGCTCGTTTCGGAGTCATGTTGTCCTCATAACATTAGTAACTGCAACTATCAAAACAAATAGCCCCCAGATACAATTCCTGCAAACGCCTTGACCCCCGATGTAGAATAAACCGATCAGAAGTCTGCCCAGACCTCCTATCCAAAGAGGTAGACGCCATCTTGGAAGTTTAAATCGACAGCTCCTGATCCACAAACACACTGACCACGATAACCCATTCAACGTTTCATTACTACCCGTAGCTCACTGCTGGTTCCCACAATTCACCTCAGTCTCTATACAAGATAGCTCACTCCGACGCTTCTCAAACATTGTCCGGGAAAATTTTGAACCTGCTAACAGCTCTGTTTAAGATCTAGGGATCACTCAACCACACTGGATTACGATGTTGACTTGAAATCCAACCGGGTCGCCAAAGCCTTCATCACGCTCGACAGCCGCAACGCAACCAAAAAGTAATAATACTATGTCCTTTAAATTTTCGACACAGTGCAACTCCCCACTTCATCAAACCTCAGCTTACTCCTTGATAGCCTTATCTGTACCGTTCAGTACATACCGCTGTTACTAGAGACTAAACAAATAAATAATAACTTACGTCCTTCCTATACAGCATTGTTCTCGTCTGTCTAAACAACAATCTATTGTTCAATATTGTCAATTTCAATATATCATGACCATCGGAAGTCAAGTGATAAATAACTTTTGGAAAACATCCGATGATTTTCTTGCTATTATTTCTTAACAATTTCCGGTAATAAATATTTCAAATTCATTCTCAAGCTCGTCAAAATTTAGCGCAATTAATAGGTATATAGAGTGAAGTCTTTGCATATTTGAATCTAGATCAGATTCACTTTATCGCATCTGATTCTTATTCTTTACAATAGTAACTGCTCTGAGTACAGCAAATAAGGCTGAAATTCTGCTTTCCTATTAATCCCAATGATTTAAGTCAATCTTATTCTCACCTTCTCTTGCTCGTAGATAGAATATATAAATATAAATTTACTCATTGACAAAAATTTTGAAACATGACTTCTTTAACTTCTTGCTGTTTTTACTCATATATACATTACAATGATACCTTATAATTTATCACAATCTCCACCAAGTCGCTACAAGAAGAAACATCGCATGACAATTCAACTTTAAACGCATGTCCCCCCGAGCTCCATACATTCAGTATCCGAATGGCATATTCACAAAGTTTCAAATAAGATTTTCAAGTGAAGCCACTCTCTTCATCTTGCAGAGAAATCTTCAGACACTGTAAAGTAATAGCGCTCTCACTCGCCACCCAAGCGCGTCTCAAATTGGTCAATGGTACAACATGACGTGGAAGTCCATCAAGTACTGTTTCATTCTCCCTAACAGTCAAGAAGCCAGACATGTCGGCGTTTCGCTGAAAACAATCCTCCACCCGGACCACTAGGCAACAACTAAGCACAATTATTCGATACCGCTCTCCAGTCAACGCCTTTATGTACTCATCGTTCGTTCCGCCATGCCAAATGCCACCCCACAACAAACACGTCCACCACCAATCTGTCCGTGTTCTTTAATACAGCATGGGGCAAACGTTCAACAAGACGATGCACTCTACACACAGTCACTGAATCCAGAGGAATCTCGATTCATCGTCCACAAGACCTTTCTCCACGATATCATCCATGAAGATCATCACACCACAACTCCGTTCTTCGCGGCTCAAAACTCAATAATTAAGACAGCGTCGTCAGCATCAATCCAGCTCTCGCTTCTTCTAAGCCGGCACCTACAGCTATATTTGAGCACTCTCCATTACCTACGTTGAATCTGACACAAATCTAGTCCTCGTGCAGCTAAAACCTAGACGTGCGTCTTCCGTCCTCAACTTTCTTTGGTCGACCAGATCCCTTCTTCGTTTAAAATCTTCTGCTTTCCATCGCACAACCACCTCCTAACACGACTCTCGATATTTTTGCACTCTTCGGCAACACTCGCACAACTTCTACCACAACGAATCATTCCAATAGCCATTCCTCTGAAAACTGAGCCTCTTTAAGTAACAAAACGATTCATCACTGTATTAAAGTTAAAAGCATTTGACATTTTACGATATAATAATTGGAAAGTGAACACCATAATCTTTCTCCATTCTCTAATGTGTGAATGGTAATACATAAAACGAATAGTCATCATACCCGAAAAAAAATGAAACAAACTTCAATTCAAGCCAATATAGTTTTGTTTCATTATTAGTCAATGATAATATAATATAATAATATAAAATGCAAATACTAAATTTATATATAAAAATAGAATACCACTATTTTCAGATAATTAATGTCCCATCGATTTCTGCCAATATGTTGGCTTTCAGCAAACTGAGACAAATACGTAATGTAATATACAACAAAGACGTAAAAATCAAACATCATTTATATGCTTAACAAATAGCTCTCCGTTCGAAATCCTACCACGAGCGTAAAAGCGTAAAAAGCCGCAGAAATCCATCCACATAGCAATGTTTTCTCCACATTGAATACAGCATAATTTGATAATTTATGCTGTCAATGACATAATACATTACTCACGTGAGCACCCGATTCCCATGTATATTGCGCAGCCAACGCAATCGAACTTTATGAAGTTAAAGAGAGACAGGTAAATTTCTATTCACTTAAAAAAAAGATTTCATCGTAAAATAGGAAACTTAATGTCTACCCAATGAGTTTATCCAACATGACACGCTTCTCATTACAACTTGATGACCGTAATTAACCTGCCTATTTTTGGATAAATGGTTAACAAGATTTGGGTTTCGTAATACACGATTTCAATTAGAAAGAACTCAGCAAATAATATGGAAAGTTGTTGGATAACTCCCCAGATACATTCGATTGTTCTTTTACGTGAGAATGAAGGAAGCGGATTTTCATTTATCTACTTTATAATTGTAAATGATTCTATTAACAATACTTATGCATTCCAGCAGTCCTTGAAAAGCGAACAACGAAATCGATCGCAACATATTAAACCAGTTTTGAGGTACCCTTCTATTTTTACTTTCATTATAATAATAATATAATATATATATATATATAATTATATATATACTATAATATAATATAAGAATATATATAATTTGTGATGTATATTAATAAACGTATGAACATGCACTTCCATACATTTCAGCTTCTATCTTTCTTTACTTTAATTTGATTGATATACAATATAAGGTTATCCGAGTTGTTCAACAATTCAATATGAAATCCTTCGCTGTATCTGCTATAAACCATAAACTCTGATTCCGAAGGATTTTTTCGCAGAAAAAAGATTTTGGAATTATTCGATCACAATGTACAAGCCACCTCCATACCGTAATTCACACGTAAACACCGAATATCATACCCCTAACACCTGGCTATCTACATTGCTGCAACATCTTTCGCTTCCTGTTATATAGACTTTCCGTCTCATGTGTCTCATTATCAATTGATAGACCCAATTTCATCACAGAAGACAGAAAATGCGTGAGCTGCATCCTTTTTCAAGCAAACCACAATAGTAGACGACGCGTATTCTGTATACCTCGCCCCGTATCTCAGAAACATTCCCCATTTTTGGCACATCAGATCAAGTAATTTCTACTCTTATGCACTCGCATATGTACGCGCATAGAAGAATAAATCGACCACGATAGATATTTGATCCGATATTACCGATATTCACCTAGTGATATATATAGAGTATATATACATAAATAAACATACTTTTGTTCCTATATCAATTTTCCGTTCAAATGTAATTGAAGGAAAGTTTGCACTCACTTGTAACAACATGGATATCAACCAAAAAGTCTGTAATACGCTTATAATAAAGATTGAAATTATTCAAATAAGTATTTCATGACGTACCAATTTTCGTACCGAATAATTACCAAATAACACAATCTTCATTTTATAGTGGGCTTCCAAGCTCTCTATTACACCGCCAATTACCTAAACTAAAATCACTTAAGATTGAATCAAATCGGGGAATGCGAGCATTTTTGCACAATGTTTCCTTTGAACCTATAAACTTTGAAGAATTTGCTTCCGCCAATAAGTATTCCAAGGAATGAAATGGACCATTTATGCATGAAGATAAAGGTCAGCCACAAGTCACTGACAAAGTCACGACAACAGGAAGTACGTTCGAAGACAAGCAATGGTGTGATCTCAAACACGCTTCCGACTCCAAAGTGTATCCCACATATAACTATTAAAGAATCAAATGCTGATTTAAGTCAAACGCTTGCTTCAGATATCATTGTATATCATACCTTCTGACTAAATCGTCCTGATTTTATGCTTAATTTTCAACTTAATAATCAATAAAACACTTTTGAAATTCCAAAGCAATTCAATTTCATTCTCACCAATTGACTAAATTGATCACTAATGGTAGGCAAATCGGAAATCTAATGGTGATTTCAGCATAAAAAGCCATAATTGGAATCCACAATATCACATAAAATGTATTTGCTCGTTAATACATCTATCTATACAAAAGAAATAGCCCTTCTCGCTCCTTTGAATGCTAGCGACTACCGTACGCTATTTCCATTTTCCTTAAACCGGAATTAATAAACAACTATATTTAAAGTGTATCATTCTTACATTTTGAAAAATTACAAAATTGAGAAACTCTAATTATCTGATTCACATAGCAACAGTTGAAATTTTGATGTCCTTGTGTTCTCCGTCTTTAACTATAAAATAGTCTCTTAGACATCACAAAATCAATCGCATTCACGTCTTCTGTATACTCTTTACTTAAAAATTCTCCTGTTTAATTTACAAAGAAATTGTTACTCACAACAGCACTCATCTTAGGAAGACATAAAAAGTGCTCAATAACAACCGTTCATCAAGATCACCTTGCATTTAATTTTTCACACTACCTTTTTCCAATCTAGGATTGCTTAAGATGAAAGAGTCCAATTTTCATAATTTTAATGCATTATCAGCATCGTCAAATGCAGAGAATACATTATTTTGGTCATCTAGGTCGCCATTCCAATGATGTTGATCATCAACATCTTCTAAAACCCGAACCCGGCAATGAATTTTAAAAATTAAATTTCCGAAATTTTAACCAGGCGGTGGTTTCTCCATATTCGTTCATAAAAAGTTTTTTAGTCACAGTATCATTAAGAAATAGTTTTGCTACGAAATTGCATAGACACATACATACAGTCATTATCCTTAATCCACTCTCATTTCAGTACACATCAAATACCATCGGACGAGTTCAATATAATATAAAATAAGCAATGCATGCTCATAAGCCTTTCTACTTATTCCGCGATCAACCTAAATAAAACTTAAATTAAAGTATAACGCGACACTCCTTACACGTCTATCCTTCGCAAAAACAAACAACACTCGCTCCACTAATATTCGTCATAGTGGAATAGATGAAGATTAGAAAACAAAATGGCATTCGAGTCAATATCCCTATCCAATCTATGACCATGGTTTTCTGCTAGTCTCTGCGAGCAGAGTAATACAAGTTGTAGCGACAATTTCTTCTCGTCATCGCCACGCAAAACAATAATTGTTTTAGAATTTTTCAAATCTTAGATCTTCATCAATAGCGAACATACCTCTAATAATATACGATTTTTATTCAAGATAGTAGCAAAACACTGACTAGAGAAGACAACGATACCGCAGTTGCGCAACTTCGTGACTTAGATCATAATCCTACAAAAAATTAAGTCATATCTGATATAGGTACATGATAAGCGATAATTTATATCTAGCCCGACGAGAAGTACATATCTAATAACCAATGAGAGTCAGTAACAATGACAAGGCATACGCAATAGCAGATGAGGCGAAACACTCGCGCAAATACATAGAGATAGCCAAAGATGCGCGACCTAACGAAGAGGCGCGACAAAACTCAACATAACTCAGTCGCTGCGGCATCGTACTCTTCTGTAGTCTCGAAGTGTTTTAAGAGATACTAATAACTAAGTCAATCACGGATAAGGATCCGGAGAACGAATGGTCCTCTCTCGAAAAAGTCACCCAAGTACTTATACCGATACTTAAAGTGATCTCCTTATAACATTTCTCATTAAGCGCAATCTTAGCTGTAACCTATATGTCAAGTGAAAAGGATCGAGATGAGGACTCAGAAATTACATGGTGTTATCCCTGGTTAAGTCGTTACGTTATAAGGACAACGGTTACTCAGTTACGAACAATGTCGAGCTTGAATACGTAATCACGCTAAATTGTTGAGTAAAAGAGGGGCGCTGAATGTGGGACTTTAGAAGTAAGAGACTATGTGAATGCTTCTTATGTAACACGAAAAGACGGAATAATCAAATTACCATTAAAAAACTCAAAATTACCTTAGCAAGTATTTTTCAGGTATAAACAGTAGTTGCCGCCTAACACCAACGACTTTTGAAGTAGAACATGTACAACTAATTAAAATCTTTATGAACAAGTATTACATTATATATACATTGAATTCATCAAGTTATACCAACGATAATTATACATAATAAATTTTTACCTATTCATCAGATTACAAAGATCATCATTTTTTGATTTTCTTTCACAACACCTAACAATTGCAACATTTATTTTCGCAACGATTTTATTCAATTTACATGGACCCGTTTGGAAAACAACGACCTTGAAGCTCACCTGAATGTACACGTCTTCGTCAACCTCATAGAAACGAATAATTTCAGAGAAAATTCGTCGTATAATTTGACAATGAAAAAATGCTTGTCAAAGAAAAAAAATACTTAATCATAAATGTAACACACTAATAGAATATCCTGAACTCTATATGATTCACAGCTGTAGAGCGGCTTGCAAAGTCCCTTCTTTGTCATACATTGTACATTATTGATAAAAATGCTTTAACCCACATCTTTCAAAAATAAGCAGTGTAATGGGCTTATAGCTCTGCAGGATTTTTCTGACAAGCAGGGAATAAACAGGCAAATTGTAGTATTACGATACCAGGGGTCATTATTCACGTCCTATACTTCAAACGATAAACATCGATATACAATACATGTTTTCTCTAACTCTTTGCGTCATAATCTACGATCGGTTGGCTACTTACAAGTTTTCGTACGATCGCTATTTTATAAATTATCTAAACGTAACTCACAAGTCATCCATCTTCGTTGAAACCTTCGCACATCTGCAACATGTCAATCCCATCTTGTTTTTTTAAAATAAAAGCCATTCTTTGCTTTTCTTGCTGAAAATTTGAGTACAAGTTAACTTCGCAAGGAATAAACCATAAAGTTATATTATATTCCTATGATTCCATTTTTAAACCATAATGCAATCTCCAGTACCACATACTTTGCGTCTGATCTTCTGACAGTAGAGACCAGTAAACTCGACAACCGCAATTTTATATCATGTACACACGTACATCATGTTGAAATTCATTTTCACCTCATTCCCTACGGAAACACTGCTCCCACGACTGCCCTTCTCAAAATTCGAGCATTCCAGGAGTTGCTCAAACCTTCCAGAAAATGTTGATTCAGTTGTTGACCCTCTGCAACCTCCAAGCAAAATATTAATCATTGCACACAAGTCTCTCTTTAGCCTACAATACGTTTTTTACATCTCCTGTTGAATGAAACGGTTCCTATATTCAATCAACAAAAATAAAAATTAATTTAAAGTCCCCTAAAAAACTTCTCCTTTAAAAAACATATACGATTCTTATGTCTTTGTTCGAATCAATATGCTTTTTACATCATTTAGTTACCTTATAGCATTCGGTTGAATAAAGCTTTACACTTACCAAGAAGGTGTCAGCGATATATACAGCCCGAAGTCACTACAGACACAGAGGAATAACCATTTGCTTCCCACAGAAGCATACACGTAAGAAGCAGATCTTCATACGATTGGCTCTTATTCCTTCTTCATTTGGACCATAATGCGCAACACTTTGATATTTCCTAGCCACCCTAAATAGCTCTTCCCCCTTTTCTCTTACAATACGAGCAAACTATATAAAGACAAAAACGCACCAGCCGATAGCACGCTAATGACAGATTTGGAACAATGATTATTCTATTATTTATCTCGACGCGTCAACTGATTTTACTCTAGCACTGCTTACTTTTAATATTTATCATAGTATTTTCCTGAACTGCTTTTAAAGAACATCAGATTCGAAAAAACGAAAATCAATCTAATATTAGTGATCAATGAATCATACTGTATACAATTTTATGTTCAATGGTAATCAATTCGTTGAATCGCTTCTGCTAATTTAAAAAATATTATATATACAATCTTTGTGAGAAAGTCAGCGCCGTAACATACACGCGTTCCGAAATCATCGAACTCACACACCCACCAAAAAACTCAACTCAATTTTTGGTGCCACTTTCGGAAAATTCTCCGCTACTCAGCTGATCTCTATTCCCAGAATATAACAACATACTACAAGTTTTTTCAACAATTTTATTCATAAAACAATTCATAAAATCGTTAGTAATTCATCAATTGTTCTTATTGTACTCATGTTTACATATCACAGCGACTCAACTTACCAAAATCCACCTAAGTTGCTCCCGTCAACTTCACTGTACAATTGCTTTCATTACTGGTAATCAGCTTGAAAGGATAAGAGTGATGCAAAAGTAACCGAAAACGAATAAGTGTCTCAGATAAGTCATTTAAGTAAAACTGACTAGTGCAAGCGTCTCTGTACGTCGCAAAGAAAAAACAACAAACTCCAATATCTTCATCGTATAAAGTACAGCTATTGAAATTGGTCCGGTTTGATAATTTTATTTCGATGCCCTTCCCACTTACCTTATCCAAAAACTTGATATAATACCTAATCAAATATGTCAAGGCATCAACTGCATCATACCTGCTCTTCAATATAATCCTGCAAAGCTACTTGTAACATTACACTAGTATATACCAATGTTTTGTTATTCATTTGCAATCTAAAGTATCTATCCAACTACTTAAAAATTCCACACTAATCCTCTTTTCAGTTATCGATGCCTCATATATGTGCATCATCTCACAGTCGTAATTTTTTCAAAAACATTTATATCAAATCAAACTATTGCGAGCTTCTAATTGTTTTCCATAATTCGTGCATAACGCCTTAACATGCGTGCCTTTCCTCATAGGTAGGATCTCAATATACTCAACGTCCTTTAATGCGAATTGTTGAGTACAACGTCCTATTCATAATAGAGTTACTTCTTTACAACGTCAATCAGTTACAAACATTGCCTCAATGTCTATATCATACATGTAAATGACATCTGCGGATTTATCTTTCTACAGTTTATTGTTTACAACCATATCGCCATTAGCGAACGGATCAAAAACAAATTTGCAATATCATAATTTCTGTATTCCTTGCATTTAATGATATTTTCCGCCCTCCTCTAACGTATTTGTGTTAAGTCAACTTAGAGCTCACTATTGATATAGTAAAACGCAGACTGAGCTCTGCGTGAAGGGTATGAATAAGTTAATAGTTTTGAAGAAGAGAAATCACATTTCACTTTGCTCATCGTCATAACTTGAAGCGATTCAAACACGGATGCATCCCCTCCGCATAGAAAGAATCAGCAGTAATATATCTTGTTAACGTGCTAACCTGGGGTTGATGTCGTAACTCGCTCTTCTTCTCGACACTATTAAACACAATTCAAAGTTGCAAACCCTAAATTACAACATTTCGAACACTTCTGGTACGTCTTAATGTCCAAGTACCAAATATACTGAATGTTGCTTATGAAGACAAAATTAATTGATAATATATTAGCACATTGTTTTAACTCGTCAATTTGTTATCAAGTCTGTATGATTTATTTTTATGTTATGAAAAAATTTTCTTTCGTCAAAAGCAACCATTTTGGGGCTTCTTAGACTTCTTACAAATCGAAGAACGTTCTCGGAAAAACAAAAAGAATACTGAATAGCCCAAAAAGCCAACTAAGTAAAAAATGTACATGTACAAAGAACACTATTTTTGATGTGTAGTACTTCAAAAACTGTCGACTAGTAGTGTTACATTGCACATTACACTAGTATTACCAATTTTTGTTATTCCATTTGCATCTATAGTATTCTATCATGACTACTTAGAATGATTCAACACTAATCCCTTGTCATTTATGGCGAGGCCGCAATAATTGCATCTTCGCACTGTCTAATGCCTCACGAAAATTCCTCAGCTTTGTTGAAATTTTTCTCATATCATCTCATGAAATTGTCATGCGATTTGAACGTTTTCGCATGAAATAATCTCATCCAATTTCTAGGGTTCTCATAACAATCGCATTACTAATATTCACAAGTTGCCCTTCATTCCCCCTAACTATTTTCGTCATTTATTACGGATGCTTAATTAGCCCCCTCGGTCCCCAAACATTCCCACAATCAAAGAATTAGGCAAGTTCACAATCTAAGTTCGATTAGCAAGATAAGTTTCTATCAGTTATGATAAATACGGAACTAAAAGTGTATAGTCTATTTTCAAACATCTTCATATAATGTAATGCAAAGTCAAATTTAATATACATCATATCATAGAGATGCAACTCCGTTATATAAATTCATAGTTTGCTTTTATCCTTTTTAATAAACTTGGAGATTCTTTCGATATAAATAAGCTTCTTATCACTCTTTCCTTTCGCGGCCTTACATCATACCCTAACTTATTAACCTATTATCACAAATCTCTTAATCTCTTATTCCGATGAACCATCATAATTTATCCCATAATTGCTCATACCACTCATTATATTCTCATCAAAACATCATGAGAAACATCATAACTAAATATTTCTTATACATTATCATGAAACTCAGCTGAAACTCATAGCTCTCAAGATAATTCGTGATCGCGCAGTAAGTTTACAGAGTTCTCATGAAAAAGTTCTGAGGCAGAACATTTGAATTTCCGTAAGGTTTCATGCTTTTAAATTGACAACAAGGGATTCCCATAATCTACAAATACAATCGGCAAACATTCTTACGTCGTTGATTGGTGAAATCGAAATGTCTAGTCGCGCGCATTTCATATTCAATATCCATCTACACAAAACAGGTACCAATTGAACAGAAATCCTCCAGTTGATCATAGGAACAAATGCTCCGCTGTTGATGCGTCCCGCTATCTATACAGCCTCTACCGATGCTATATGGACACCAACTGCGTCAATTCAATAAAAAAGTAAGATTTGGCAACACAGGTATGGGAGCGACTGTGAACGCAGTCGGGTGTATTGCAAACACAACGAATGTCTCCTGAAAGTAAATAATGAAAACAGCTGTGGAATTTCAGTTTGACAGAAGCTACTCGAAATGATTGCATTATCGCAAACGAAATGGCATTCAATCAGACAAGAAGTTCAATAAAACTTTAATGATTCAAACCGTAAGTCTTGCTGTCTTTGATTAACATAGATATTTCACACATTACGCAGAAACAGATGACGATTTCATCTCGTCTGACCAGGCTTCGAACACAAGTCAGCTCGGAAGCTAAACGAGCGCTCTGTCCACAATGCCGGCATGGCTCATGTCTTATTGCTCTCGTTTATGTTGATCATCGCGAAGTTTATGTTGATCATCTCAAATCCAGAAACATGTTTGCTGAAACGACATTCCTTTACTGAGGACTAGAGCGGACATGCATCCTGAAATCAAAATAGCCCGGCATCTGAAAATGAGACATTCACAGAATGATCCACACATGCCTACTACGAATCTGAGCGTCTACCGAACTCTAGACTCGTAGTTAATTCCTGCTCTTGTCATACAAGATCTGAGTGAAAAGTGCTAAGTCTAGAACCATAAAAGGTGTGACATGAAATGTCTTCAGGTGATTTCTCATCATTTTCATGAACATTTATCAATGAAGCTACACACATACAGATTTAGCAAGCCTCCTACTGTCGGCAAACACCACTATGTTGGCCCACTCTATACACATTGAGCCAAATTCTCGCACACATCGCCGATTAAGCTTGATAAGATCACATACACATGATAGGATTTTATCTAAAGACATAGAATGTCAACAAATATGACTCTAGACTCAGTAGTTTTCAATTAATAAGCGAAAACATAGACAAATTTCATTTCATCATAAAACTACAATCTTCGTCCCAATGGATTATCATGTATCTTTCTTTTGATCCTGTCTAACTAGAACTCGGCAGACGTGCAGATTCGTAGTTGGCGTTAGATGTACATCATTATGTGGAAATGTCATTTTCGGCCTCACTCCTTGCAGAAACTCGTTCTGGCTGCTGAACAAGTACTACGCCGTGACTGCAGCAGAGGCTAAATGGTGTCTTCCGATGGCTGACAACATCAATACGCAATTGAGACTACAAAAATCCGACTTTTTACTTTCGTTTCAGTTTGCAGGACCTGAATAGAAATAAAGCTGATTCAGTTAATATTCTATCGAAAAAAGTGTTGAAAGAAAGTATCAAACTTATAAAGTAGATTGTAAGGAAGCCAGTGCATAGCCTCGAAGCGTTCACAGTAAGAT